>CM041211.1:19056864-19363715 GCA_023065735.1 Coffea humblotiana
AGAAATGGCTGCTCCCCACTTACACTTGTTTCCTCCTTTAATAATTTACGACTATTGATGGACGCGTGACAACCACTTTGCAGCTGTAAAAGTGATGTTTGAAGCCTCATTTCTTGACTAAATTCATCTATATATAGCCATGGACTTTCAAGATTAAACAAAGCTTGGGGAGTGCACGAATTACCACAAAAATGTAGTTCTTACATTTTCTTAGTGTTAGGTTAGTATAGTATAGGATAGTTTAACTAGTAGTTCATCTTTCTTTTTTGTTAGCTAGGCAAAGATGAAGAAGGAGATGAACTCATGTGACAAGGATTACATGTCCTTCCTAACTCTTTATCTTTTATACTTGATTCTTAGTTTAGTTAATATACAAGTTATGGATTTATATGTTATTATGTGTTTCTAAAGTTTATGTCTTGGGTTTGGTTGAACTTTCTATGATTGTTAGCGTTTATTATTTGGCTATTTGATGCTATTATTTTGAACAACACTTTAACTCTTTAAATCATAATTAACTTGGTACCATTAATTGTGATTATCTAAAGGTGTCGCTTCTTCAATGACTATTGAGATTTAACAGTAGTTGAAGAAGTGCTAAACCTAGAGAGTATACTCACGAGAGTAGAGGTGCACCTTTGTAGTTTTAGTGATTTATTTCATATAATTTCATAGAAGAAATGAATTTGTAACTAATTCATAACCACGAGAGTGGTATGGATTAATTAAAAGTATAGTTGATTCACTATGAAAGTAGGTTTAACATGCTTAAGAAAATTACGCCATAGCTAGCCAAGATAGTAGTACTCAATGATCCAAAAATAGTACTTGCATAAGTAGATAGGAATATCATAACCTAAGGAGCTTTAATTTGCTATTATCTTGCATAAGTTTAGCATAGTTTTATTTCTTTTAATTCATTGATCATCTAAATAATAGAGAAGTTTTAGTAGTGCCGGCAATTGTCCAATCTTCCTCGTGGGATCGATCCAATATTTGCCCTAAACTACTAATTTGACCTATATACTTGCAGTTGAAACATGTATATTTCGAAATTAAACTTGTACTTATATCAAAAATCCGTCAAGTTTTTAGTGCCGTTGCCGGGGAAGATTTATGTCAATATTGGCGTGAAGAGCAACTTTATTAGTTTAGACATTTTAATAGTTTTTCTTGTGTGGCAATTTCTTGTGTATTTATTTGTCAAGTCGGTCTTGAATGTTATTTTCTTGTATTTTTGTATTTTATGTGAGTATGTGTTTTATCTCCTATTTTTCTTACTAATTTTTCTCTTAAGATGTTTAAAAGCAATTTTAGGTAATGAGGAGAGTAGGTCAATTTGGAGAACAATGCATGAGAATTGAAAGATCGGCAATGGATGGTTACTACGTGCAAAGCTCCATGGATAAAGGTAACCAAGAAATTACCGAAGGTATGTCATTTGAAAATGGTTTAAGGTGCTTAAAAGCTAAACTTGATATTATAACGTTACAAATTCAATTGGACACCATTATGCATGAGATGGAACGAAAGAAGAATTTTAATGTTTTTAATTCTAATCATATGATTTGTGACTTGTGTGGAGGTTATCATGCTACTTATATATATAGGCAAGTACAAAATGTGGATTATTATAATGAATTTGGGCATTATAAGCCCTATCGTGATCAATATGGTCCTAATTGAGGTAATTCTTGTGCTTATGGTTGGAATAATCAATGTGCATATAGTAATTCTTCATGTTTTTATGATTACCAATCCGAACGTGTCCACTATGAATCTAAACCATCTTGAGAATTGGCAATAGAAAGGTTAGCTAATGCACCTCTACCTTGGGAATTAGAAAGCGAACCATTAGCTAATGATTCTAATGCATCTTGGGAGCTAGCTGTAGAAAATTCTTCTAATCAATTTGATTTAGCCTTAGAAAAACTAGCTAATGCGATTTCCGATCATTTTGATAGGGTTGAGAAAAGATTAGATGAATTAACTTCTCACTTTTGTATAATACAAGAACAATTACTTGTACTGTGTGAAGTTATTTCTTCTAATAATATGTAAAATGACTCTATTATGAATGTTGGGAATGTTGTTTGTGACAATAGATTATATTTTGATCAAAGTGATGCATCTAATGTGTGTTTTAATGAAGAAATATCCATTTCATATGATAATGAGTTTAGAATGAAGTTTGAACCTCAAGAGGCAAGCATAAATGATTCATATCTAATCCCTCTTGAGGATTGTGTTAAGAATGTAGGTTCCAAAGTCATTATAGTCCAAGAAGGTCATTCGGACGTTCCTTTGGTGAGTACTCAAGTGACATGCATACAAGGTAATATCTACGACTCACTTGAGTTAGGTAAGCTACTTCCACCTGTCATATCATTAGAACATGTGGCTCTAGTTGTTAAACCACCTTTTAATGATCCACCACGATCTAAAATGGTGGATTATTGGTTAATTAAACCTCCTTAAAAAAATGAGGTGCTATAGTCAAGCTAATGACTATAAAAAAACCGCTTGTTAGGAGGTAACCCAACGATTTCTTATTTTTAGTTGGTTTTAGTTATTTGATTAGTATTTTTGTGTGTTTTGTAGGTAGCAATGGCAAGAATTCATGCAAATGATCTCAAGTGGTAACGTGTCCATATTGAAGCAAAAAAGGAGTTTTCATGTTCATTTGATGTATTTCATGCATTTAAAATACTTTGTGTTAGATTAATGCATGATCATGTATTTTTAAGGGTATTTGGTTGAGAAAAGTATATTTTTATGGTTTAAAGTGAATTTTTTTTGAAGAACATGAAAACAGTTGAAAATCGGGTGAGTGCGGAAACTTGGTCAAGCAGAAAATTGGAGAAATCAGAAATTTTTGCAGCAAATCCGCCCAAATATTGGCCGGATTCATGGCCAGATTGACAGGGGAGGCGAAATCAAAAACTTTGTGCTCACTGCCTCGAATTTGGCCAAAAAGTGGCCGGATTCTGGCCAGTCGAGCGCACAAAAAGGAATTCTTTTTTTCCCTCCTCCTTCAACCTACACACACACACTCACACCTAAAACACATACCACTTACTAAAATCACTCTTTTCACCATTCGATCTTTAAACCAACTTCACCAAAACACTTCCCTTTACCTCTAGAGATGATTTCATAACTTAAACTTCTTCAAAAACAAGTTTTAATTGGATTTGAGTTTGGCAAGAACAAGGGTTTCAAATTTTTGAACTCTCCATTTGAGGCCGAATTAGAGTGAGATTTTTGGGAGTTTCTTCACCATTTGCATTCATAATCATCAACCAACAAGTTTGAGATAACAAATCTTCACCAAATTTTGTCATTTGAATTTTGCCATTTTCACTTTTTTCTAATTTTTGGGCAATTTCAAATTTCTTAATTTTGTGAAGTTGGGTGCTTTCCATTGTACTTATGTGACGACCCCACGTCTCCCTAGGGCGTACCCCAAGATTTAGCGGACCGCCTGCCCAACTCTTGTCAGAACTCACTCACTCATTTCAAATAAAATAGTTCACAACCTCAAGCGTAAATGAAATAACAGTTCCCAAGCTTGGAACGTACATGTACATTCATTTCTATCTCAAACATTCATACAATCTCAAATATAACAAAAGATTTGAGTTTCAAATACATTTAATCCTAATTGAGCACTAGCGCGAGTACAATCGTAAAAATTTCAAAAACTAGACTATGTTAGCCTATACCAGTCTTACGCTCTCACTCGTACCCCCTATAAGGAAAACAAATTTAACGGAATAGAGTGAGCTAAAACTCAGTGAGATTACAAATAACAAGTTGACCATTATTTAAAAGTGCAAGTATCAAAGTAGCGAGCATATCAAGTCAAAAAAATAAGTAATAACACTACAAGTAGCAAATCTCAAAATGAGCAAGTGTAAAGTTTTTAAAAGAAATAATAATATGACAAGTAATAATCATTTCAAAATATAAGAATACAGATGGCTCTCAAGAGCCAAAATTCCGTTGCTTCACCAGAGCTTGATCAAGTAGTAGTTGACACTTCGTCAACTTTCAAGTAAAGTAACCAGTCCAGTAGTGCCCCACTTAACGCCAATTTCCGTCCACCAATCAAACTCCTTGCCAAGCCCAAACGCCAAAATAAACACGTGTGGTAATACTCGAACATACCGATTAGTCGAGAAGATAACACTCCACTCGACAAAACAAGAGACCCATGGTTCGTTATCTAATCGACCAAACCCTTGCCGGCTCGACTCGATTAACTAGTCAATGGGGTTTGGGTGCCCAGGTAGTCAGCATAGTCGATGATCAATCGACTTAATCAAGGAAAAAATACGGAGACGAGAATGAGAGGCACCTCCCACTCGGATTGAGTATGGTACATGCTGTCGCTCAGCACTTTACAAGTCAAGAACAAGTACAAATAGAAGTACAGGTCGATGCAAATCAAGTTACTTATACAAGCATGAATGAGATATCAAGTGTTCAGTTGAATTAGGTCAAGTGCGATAAAGTACACACTCGCCTATGAAATATCAAATCAGGTGTTTAGTAAATTCCTAGCAACAATGGGCAGGTAACATGCAGTTGGAACACTCACCAAAGATTTAGTGCTTGTCAAAATCACGCTGAGGTACAGCTCTTTGGTTGGAGTCCAATTCTACGATAAAATATCATTTAAGAGTTTAAAATCCACTAGGGTTCGAAACATAGGAGTTTCACTTCAAGAAAATCAAGTAAATGAAATTTGTTTAAGTAGTACTCAAGTTACTTATTAAACTCTAGAAAATTCTTGCTCGCTTGTTTAGTTTCGATAAAGAAGTGGTTTATATTTTTGAAGTCGCACTTGGTATAAAAGATCGAGAAAAATCGTATTTTTAAGGGTCACAACTTTCACTTTTTCGAGGGCACGAGTTCCGGCAAGATTTCAGCTTATATATCTCTACTAAAGAAAACTCGAATATCTTAGATGATCCAAGTTTAATTCGACTCAAATCTTCGCTCAAGTCGCGAATACATATGCCTAACTCTCGAGTGAAAATTTGGGCAGCATGCCCTTTGTATTTAACTATTTTCTAGCCACTTAGGGCTTCATTTCTTTCCTCAACTCAGCCCAAATTCAACATATAAGCAAACTTAACAAGATAGCTCTTCAACTAGGCTTAATATCATCCAAATACAAGGTAATTCTAGCAATTACTCCATCAAAATCAAAGTTGGAAACCAGTTTAAAGAAAACTTATGAGTGGTAGATTTGTCATCTTTCGGTGTTTTAGTCATAACTATAGTTAGGTATATCGGACCGAGGTAAATTTGATAGTGTTTTGAAGTTAAGACATAGGCCTACATTTATTATGAAGACCTCCAAAGCCAAATCATGCATTTTCATGGTCAAAAATTGAAATCTTAGAGAAAACAGAAAGCTGTCGGTTAAACAAGGCATTTGGGCAGTTAGGGGTATTTTAGTCATTTCACAAGCTACAGTACTACAAAGTGAGCTGAAATTTTTTGGGTAGAAAACTAACTCAACTCCCTACAACTTTCGTGTTTTGAGCAAGAACTGATTTGTCCTTTATCATGGATGAATATGCAGTTCAATTGGTGAGTGCAAATCTAGAATAAAGCTGGCAGTAAAGAAATAATTGGGAAACAAGAGATGTTTTCAACAAACTTAACTTCCATGGCTCAAATCCAACATACAAGCATATAAACTCCATATCCAAGATCAATACCATCATTTACTAGTTAAACAACACTAATCAAAACTGAAAAATGCAAACCCTAGTTGAAAATTCCACTACACCATCAAAAACTAAACAATCAACCATAGCAAGTCAAGATTAAAAGTTTCTATACCAAAATTAGCAAGATTAAGCAAGAGAAAAGGAAGTTTAAGTCTTATACCTTCCAAAAGCTTCTTGCAAGTGAGAAACAAACCACTATCTTCCAAAAATTTCACCACACCAAACTTTTCAAGCACCAAGATGAAACTTTAATCGGTTTAGTTTTGTTGATTTCACTCAAACAAGACTTGATTCAAGGTTGGAGTTGCAAGCTTTCTTCTCTCTTTTTCTCTTCACTAGGTTCGGCCAAAAAGGGAGGAAAATGGAAGAAAATGGAACCAAGAAGAAGACAAAAAGGAAAGAAAATTGCTTGGTCAAAGTTTCTTAGGCTTCCAACAAGTGTCACCACAAGAATAGTTCTTATTTTTCTTTCTTTTTTCCCTCTCTTTTAGTCAAGAATTTCGGCTGCCTTGAAGGATATTTTGGAGCTGATTTTGCTCAATTAATAACAAGGAAATCAAGGTAATAAAGTAGTGTTCAAGTGGTGCACTCAATTGGTAGCAAACGGTGCACGTCGGTTCAAACCGATTTTCTTTAACTTGCGCGTACTAGTGTTTTAACTTATGATTCACTCACTTATTATTAGCACTTCTAATCACACACTTCATCTCATCTAAAACTCACTCTTGTCCACCGAATTTAGTACACACACCTCACCAATTAATCATACTACCAAAATACGCGAAAATCCTAATTTACCATAACTATAAAACTAAGGGTAAAATTCATAATTCTCTGATTTATTACAACTGTTGAGGGAGTAAATGAGTAGTAAAGATATTATAAGGTCATTTAATCAAAATAAGAGGGAAATTTTAAGAAAATATGGGCAAATTTCCAGTCGTCACAACTTATTGAGGTAGTTGATAATTATTGGTGATATTTAACTCATGGGCTTGTGATTATTTGCTGAATTTAGCAAATTTTTATCTAATTTTGAGGATTAATGTGACTAAATAATTATTTGCTAATTTCTTGAGCTAATTGGATTGGAGAAAATTTATGAGATAGGTGATTTACTCTAGGATATTTACATGCTAAATGTATGCTTAATTTGCTTATCTCTTGATTTTTGGCATGTTTATTCTAGAATTTTTGGTAAATAGCAAATTAATGACCTTTTTAAACCTAAAACTCATGGTCAAGGTGCTATTTAGCATTTGATTATACTTATTTAGGTCATTAAGATGTGAGTGAGTTGTGTGTTTACTTAATTGTTTCTTCTAATTATTTGGACATTAATGCTAATGCATTCATATATTTCATTTGGCAAATTATAAGAACACTTGTTGTTGATGATAAATCTTGGTACTTACTTATGGTGTTAATTGATAATTATCATGCAAGTAAGTTAATGAGTTAGCCTCTTTAAAGATAAGAGTAAATGCAAACAAGTGTTTGTCATCCTTTATTTAAAAATGTACCTATTAAATAAAATTAATGTTTAATAATTTTATTTAGATACAATGACTCGCACTAAGAAAGTCGGGGTGAAATCTCCACCTCCCAAGAGAAAATGAGAAGTTTCTACATCTACTTCTAGACCACGTCGTACAAAAAGAAAAGCAAGTAGATGACTTGTATGACTCCCCTATTTCTCCCTAGGGCGAAGCCAAGGATATCCGCGGAGCGCCTGTCTATCTCTCACCAGGACTCGATACAAGTCAAATTTAAACTTAACGATACACCACCAATAATAAAAGCCAAAATAAAGAAAAGTAACTTCTTTACATAAATATTCAAATTTTACATCACAAGTTACCAAATGTACATCAACTTTCCCCAAGATACAACCACTAGAAGTCGACTAATCAATTACATCCCAAAATTCTAATCAAAAGTAATCAAGTCGGCTTTCTCAAAATTCTTTCCATTCCGAGCTCCTCCTGTTAAGGAAAACAAACTAATGGGATAAACTAACGTTCAGTGAGGCTAAGAAAATCATGCAAACACATAGTTCAAATAATAATAACACTTATACGAAAGATAAAGTTAAAAAGTTCATGTAATTCATAATAAATAATAAAATACAATCAATAAAGATACGAGAGCTCTTAAGAGCTATATTCCACTCGCTTTCTCGAGGTTCGATCCAATACCTCCACGTGATGACACTCAATCAACCGGATAGGTATTTAGTCTGTAAAACTCCACTAAACGTCAAGTTTCCATCCACCTTTACACCCCCTAACCGGGCCCGAACATCAATTAGAAAAGGCAATACTACTCGAATATGCCAAGCAAGATCTCTCAAATAGATCAAGTTTAAGATTTTCTCATGACTCACCAAGTTTCTCGACCAAGCCCATATCGGCTCGAGTCGCAAGGTCAGCCGATGAGTTTGGACGTCCCCCACTATTACAAGTATAAGTCGATGAGATTCACTCCAATCGACATCGATTCAACACAAATATAATTATAAGTTGATGAGATTCACTCCAATCGATATCAATTCAACACAAATATAATTTTCACTTCACATAATTCAATTATAATTCACTTAAAAGAGAACGAGTGCGATAAAGTACACGCTTGTCTCGACAATTTCAAAATACTTAAGTAATAAGGAACAATTCAGCATATAGCAACAATTCATGTACTTGACACTCACCAAATCAAAAGTAAGTGAGCAAGTAATGTCTTTAATGGTCCGCTCTGGGATTTCCTTCAAACCCCTCTTGAGCACCTAAAGAAATAGTGATTAACTATCACTCACATATACTTACAATTACTTATCATACAAGGAAGAAGTACTCTTGTTTAAAACTTAAGAGAATGTCTCAAAAGAGTTTCACTCTATTGAAATTCAAGATTCAAAAGTGAGAGTTTAAAGTCACAAGGGAAAACTCGTATCCTCCATGAAATCGGGTTTAAAACGGACTATCAATAGCGAAAGGAAATGAAAAGTTCTTAAAACTTATTTCCTACGAAATCGGAAATTTTCCACTTTACGCAACAAAACTTGGAAAATTAGATCTTGAGTTTGGTTCATCCAGAAATGGAAAACTTTATACCGTTGGAAACTAAATTCAGGGCACTAAAAGTTCTTAGAAGACACTTTTCCAAGATTCCAAGTGGAAAGCATTCATATTTCAGCTCAAAGTTGCTGATTCAAAAAGGCAAGACAGAACTAGTCTTGGTCTTCGGCGATGTTTGGAAATTCGGCAAAATTCACAGAAAGTCAATCAGCCTCTGAAGTTTGTAACACAATAAGAGTTCCAAACCAAGTTTCAAACACAACAACTGGAACTAAATTTGGAATTTTGAGCAACAAGATATAACAGTTTAAAGTCGACTGGTTTTTGGCAACCTATTCAGAAGATTTTCCAGTTGTAAAGAGCAATTTTTGGGGCATTATTTGGGTATTGAAATGGTATTGAAATTAAGCCAAATTTGGTACACTTAAACTTCCAGATATGGATTACCTCTCGATCAAAATTTAGATAAAAACTCATACGGGAAGGCAGTTAACAAAATGATCAAAATTTGTGAAATCTTTCAAAGCAAATCTGCTATCCTATTTCTCTTTCTTTTTCAAAAGTTTTGTCCAACGAAATCAGCCCCAATTCACTCCATTTTTAAAACCAAGATTCCAGAAACATTTAATAAGCAATTGATGGTTAAATGACACTAAGATTTTTGAAATATAACATCTCAAAACAGATTTGACCATTCGGTCAGCAAGGAAGGGGAAAGTTTTCAGTTTTCAGCTTTGCTGCATTTTTGAAATCAAACTATATCTAGCTCTACACTTCTCCAAATTAAGAATGGTTTATGAAGTTGGAAACTAGGTTCCAAATGCTACAATTCATCAGAAGACATCATTTTGAAAATCTTTTCACAAGTGGGACAAAATTGAGCCACAAGATGTAGCTTCCCAGTTTCATTCGAATAGACAGTCAAAACAGAACAGCCGACTTTGCCGATTTTCGCAACAAATCACTCAAAGAGAAATACTAGGGGATATTTATACCTTTGGAAAGTTATGAATGTCTAGTTTTGAATGCCGCAAACGGTACTCAATTTTGACTTTCGTACATAGAGTTACGTTCGGATAAAGAAGCACTGCCCGAGTACCCTGCTAGGCGTTTTTCAGATTTGAATCTTTACCAAAACTCAAGTTTTGTGCAACCATTCTATACAATTTTTAAAAGGCACTTTGTATACACATAATACAACATATATCCATCAATTTAACAGTCAACCAAGCATCAAAATTTCAAAATGAAAACAGAACAACCTGAACAGAATTTCGCCAGCTTGCCTTTCCCAATTTTTCCAACTTTTCTCTGCAATTTCTAACCATACTCAAGCTATATATCACATAAACAACCATAATCAAACATTAAACCCTCAAGTCAGCTACCTAAAGGCCTCATCAAGACAGCTAGCCTTTGATTTAAAGCGAGAAATAAAGTTCCTCAAGTCCGCTAGCTTATAAACGCGATTAGGGTTTCAAATCCATGAAGATTAACAGTTAAACTTTGGATAATTGGAAAGATTAAAGAGATGAAGTGATTAGCCTTTAAACCCTAGATGAAGACCAGATTTTTCCACCAAAGTTTCTCCAAGAATATCCATAAGATTGCTCCTTTCTCCTAGATGGAATGAAAACCCAAGAATCTATGAAGTTGGATGAAAATTTGTAAGTGAACTTGAAGCAAAAGATGGAGTTCCTTTCTTCCCTTTCCCTTTGCTAGGTTCGGCCAAATGGAGAGGAGAAAGAGAGAGTGTTTGAGATTTTAGTTTGTGTTGGAAGATTGGAGGGAAAAGTAGTCACTAAGCTTGCCAAAAGTCAATTTTGAATAGTTGTCGAAATAGGGTTTTGTACCACCACTTTCTCTCGGGTTTGATACACTCATGCACTAATCCTCCAATGTAATTCCTTTAACACTGTAATTACTCATACTTACGAATCTAGTATTAAATGCTCAAATTTCTAATTAGTCACACGGTGCGACTTTCGAGAAACTATTGATGCGCACGCGATAAAGCAAAAATTTGAACTCACCCACCTCTAATCTCTCAATTAACTTTTCTTAGTCTACTATTGATCATTCTTAATTCTCCAAGATTATTGCACTTTTGGATCAAATATTGTCTCGAAAAATGTGTATTCGTTATTCCTTAACAAACGAGTCGTAGAAAATTAATTTTTTTCCTAACGGAACGTTTTAAAAATATAAGTGAGACCTTGTTCCATATAAATAGTTTTTAAATGATTGAAATAAGTTATTCGGAGAAAAAGGTTGAATCAATAATTAAATAAGCCAGTAAAATAAGATAAAAATAAGAAAATTTTCGGGTCCTCACATCCTTCCCTCCATAAAAAGAATTTCGCTCTCGAAATTCACACCTAGAATAACGTCACACCTCTTAATAGTTATACTTATCAAATCGATCAACAATTTACACTCTCCAACCTATATCTCACAATTTCTATTCATCCAATTAGCAACCAAACTTTAATCTCCAAAGCATTCTAACTTCCGAGTCATAGGAAAACTTAATCGGCTTCACTTCTTCCCCGCTCATGAATTTAGGGTTTGCAAAAGAGTGTGTTGTATCAGGGTCATTTAGAACCTTAGATAAATAATGAAAAACAAGAACCATACCTTCAACGACTTTAGTGGAATTGGAAACCTGTTGATGGCCTAATGCATAAATCCTAGCCGCCCTCTTAGATCGACTTCCTCCAACACTAGATTGTTTAGATGCCAATTTCTTTGGCCTTTGAGTACTAACTCCCCTTGTCGTCACACTTGGGCATCTTGAGAGCTGATATTCGGTACTGCCACAGTACAAATATTTTTTCGATTTTTTCCAACACTCATTCTCTGTATGGTTGGGCTTACTACAATAACCACAAACAATTTGAGGAACTACAGCCTGACCACTTGGAGGTGTCCCTCTCGATTGACCTCGTCCATTGTAGTCTCCTCTATTTTGAGTCTCTTTTGGTGTACTAGGTATCTCCACTCCTCTCATTCCTTTTTTTTAGAAGGTGGGGCACCCTTATCTGCTTATCCAGGAGGATAACTAGGAGCGCCCCTTTTCTTGGCATGAAAATCTTTAATTTGCAGTATTGCACTTTCGACTCTCTATACTTTCTCTAGAGTTTCAGTGAACGTAGAGATTTGGGCTGCTGCTTGTGACAGCCCCACCTTCCCCTAGGGCGTACTCTAGGGGTTAGCGAACTGCCTGCCCAACTCTCGCCAGGACTACTAAGAGATCACGCACAACAAACCAAGTACAACAACCCTTAGATAGCACTAACATATATTTCCAAGGGATAATGTCATTTATACATGCACGATATCAAAGTTCACATTCCAAAAGGAAATATCCAAGTGAGGTACATTTAGGGTTTCTAACGGCCGAGGAGCTAAACAAAGAAACAAAATTATCTAACTAGCTCAACTCGCTTCTCAAAAACCATGCTTTTTCCAAAAGTATTCCAATAAGGAAAACAAAAATAACGAGAGTGAGATTTCGCCCAATGAGGTACTAACAAATCATGCAACCCAAATTTACGAATGTATCCAGATTCAGTTATACATGACCATCAAACATAGAATAAAAGCACCACAACAAGTTCAAATAAAAGGATACGGGTGGCTCTCAGGAGCCAGCTTCCCCATTGTAGCTCTTATCGCATCTCGTTGACCCTCCGTCAACGTTCGAAGAAAACATGACCGTAGATCCCACTTTACACCCAGTACCTTCCACCATACATTCCCCTTATCAGGCCTGAACACCTCACAGTAATTAAGAAGGTAATACTCGAGTATACACAGGGTCGAGGAGATGCACTCCACTCGACAAACAGTAACCCTATGGTCGTTTACCTAGCCGACCGGCCCTTGCCGGCTCGACTCGATTAACGCTCACTAGGGTTTGAGCTCAGATATCACAGTACAGTCGTAGGGCTCATGCCCCATGATTTTAAACCAGACACAGTTCCAATTCACAGATAATCAGAGATCAATTATACAAGTAAGAGAACGAGAGCGATAAAGTACACTCTCGTCTCATGCACAAAGTTCACAGTTACTCAATTCACAAATTCAAGGGCAAGTAATCACTTAGGCATTTAAATCATGCAATAGTACACTCACCACTTCAGATAGGCAAATTCACAAATTTCCGTCCGGCGGATGCCTTGGATCACCCACACGTCCTATAATAATCAAGAAAATGCAATTGAGACTCAAACACGAGTCGAGTACCTCTTAAATGAAATCAAATATAGCATAAAATGGAAATAAATCGAATTTAGGGTTAAAAGTCTAAGCAAACCCAAAGCCTTTCACTTTTACCCATTCTTAACCTAGACTCACAAGACCCAATGTTCACAACATTCGGACAGCATTTCCCCTAAAATTTCAGCATTTCCACCCTACACAAAATCACTTAAATTCATCCAAACCAACCACAATTTCACATACCAATCATAGGCTAGTTAATCTACTTCATTAGGGTCACAATACCCCTCAATCATACCAATTATAAGCTCAATAACCATCCATAAGAAAGCCCCAAATTGGAAACCCTAAAGCTGAAATTTGCCATAAAGCTGAAATTTTCCGCACAAAGCTGAAATTTTCCGCAATTCACCACAATTAACGCACAATAGCTCCTTTACACCATATTAAGCCATCAATTCAAGCCAACCATAATCATCATATGAAAACAGAAAAATTCCCAAGAAAATAAGAAATTCCTCAACTTCACTTTAATCCATGAAATCATCCATAAAACAAGCTTTAACACCACAAGTCACTAATTTACATTATTATGAACAAAAGTTGAGTTTCCAAGCAAAATACCTTAATCCTCAAGAAAGGTAGCAACTTAGAGCTTTCTCTTCCAAAACAACTCCACAAGCACCTTCAATCTTCCTTAGTAATTCACTTTTACGGAGGAATTCGAGATTTAATCGGTTGGATTTCAAGATTTAGGCAAGAAATGAAAGGAAAAGTTGAAGCTCACTTTCTTCTTTTTTCTCTCAAGTTTCGGCCAAAGGGAGCAAAGTGAAGATGATTTTTGGTCAAAATTAAGCTTTTAGTAAAGTAAGAAAGTTAGGCAAGACTTCCAATAAGGTTGCGACACGTGGCACTTTTTGGATTCTTTCTTATCCTCTTGCTTACAATGGTTAAATATCTAACTAACCTCTAATTATCTCTTAACACCTAGTAATTAATCCCTTCATGCAAAACTTAACCTAATTGGCCGAATTTCTCTCACTTAACGCACTAGCGGGTCCCACGTCCACTATTCGCTCCTAATCTCATGAACTACTTATACTAGAAAAATGATTTAAAACTATATTTACTTGTAAAAATATGTAAAAATAGAATAAGAAAATATGGAAAACGTGCAAAGAAATAAATAAACCCTAAAATAAAATTTTTTTTCCGAGTTCTCACACTCTCTCCCCCTTAAAGAATTTCGTCCTCGAAATTGCTCACCTGGGTTACTAAACAGCTCAGGGTATCTCTTTTGCATCTCTTCCTCCACCTCCCAGGTTGCCTCTTCTACCCGTGGTTCTCCACAAG
The DNA here is from genome assembly GCA_023065735.1 of Coffea humblotiana. NCBI lineage: Eukaryota > Viridiplantae > Streptophyta > Magnoliopsida > Gentianales > Rubiaceae > Coffea > Coffea humblotiana. The sequence continues at coordinate 19,071,269 of CM041211.1, forward strand.
ATCTTCACCAGAGGGATTTGTTTGTTTCTCAGCTCCTTAACCTTTCGGTCAAGCAATTGCACAGGTTTCTCCTCATAGGTAAGGGTTTCATCTATTTCAATCTCTTCCGGTTGTAAAATGTGGGTTGGATCAGGATAGTACTTTTTGAGCATCGAAACATGGAAAACGTCGTGGATTCTGGACAAACTGATGGTACTCGAGTCGATACGCCACTTTCCAACTCTTTGGAGAATTTTGAAGGGTCCTACAAATCTAGGTTGAGTTTCTTTCCTCTACCCGCGTGACACTTCGTAATGGCGTAATCTTTAGGAAAACACGGTCTCCAACTTCGAACTCCAAATCCTTCCGTCGGTTGTCGGCGTAGCTCTTTTGCCGGCTTTGAGCGTCTGGAGTCTTTGACGTATCAACTTAACCTTTTCTTGTGCATCCTCCATCCACGGAATGATTGTTGGATCTAAACCTTCCTTTTCTCCCACTTCATCCCAATAAACTGGTGAACGACACCTTCGTCCATAAGAGCTTCATATGGTGCCATTTGAATCGACGAGTGGTAGCTATTATTGTAGGCAAACTCTACTAAGGTCAGGTGTTGTCCCCAACTACCCCCAAAATCCAAGATACAAGTCCTTAACATATCCTCGAGGGTTTGAATTGTTCTTTCAGACTGTCCATCGTCTGGGGGTGATAGGTGGTGCTAAAGTGGAGTTTAGTTCCCAAGGTCTCTTGAAATTTTGCCAAAACCTAGACACGAAACGAGGTCTCTGTCTGAAACTATACTCACGGGACCCATGTAATCTCACAATTTCATCCCTATATAGCCGAGCCAACTTCTCCATGGAGTACTTCATGTTCACAGGTAAGAAATGGGCCGATTTGGTTAACCGATCGACAATTACCCAAACGGCATCATGTCCTTTTTGCGTCCTTGGCAACCCAGAGACAAAGTCCATCGTGATATTTTCCCACTTCCACTCAGGTATTTCAAGATTGTAACAATCCGGAGGGTTTTTGGTGTTCAGCCTTAACTTGCTGGCAGATGAGACAGGTCTGCACGTATTGGGCAATCTTTTTCATATTATCCCACCAATATGCCCTTTAAATCTTGGTACATCTTGCTACTGCCTGGATGGATCGTATACTTCGACCGATGGCCTCTTCCAAAATTTCTTTCTTCAATAATTCATTCTTAGGCACCACTACCGATTCCGATACTTTAAAATTCCTTCAGGACTCAAATTGAAATCAGGTGTTTCCCCTTCTCCACCTTTTCCCTCCACTTTCGTACCATCGGATCCTCCTCCTGGGCCTCTTTAATTCGATCTAGTATAAGAGGTTATTGGATATTCCAAGATTACCCTTTGACGTTTCAAGCTAGGGTTCCATTCACTAACTGCTCCTAACATCTCCCACTCCTTAACCATTAACCCAGCTATTTGAGCCTTCCGACTTAAGGCATCAGCCACTACATTGCTTTCCCCGGATGGTAGTTAATCGAGCAGTCATAGTCCTCCAAGAATTCCATCCACCGTCGTTGCCTCATATTTAGTTCTTTTTGGGAAAATAGGTACTTAAGGCTCTGGTGGTCGGTATAAACCTCAAAGGTACCCCGTACAGGTAGTGTCTCCACTTTTTCAGGGCAAATACAACTGCAGCTACTCCAAGTCATGAGTTGGGTAGTTCTGCTCGTGAGGTTTTAGTTTCCTAGAGGCAAAGGAAATCACGTTCTTGTTTTGCATCAGTACACACCCCAACCTTCCCTCGAAGCATCCGTATATACAGTGAAATTATCCGTACCATTAGGCAAAACTAGAATAGGAGCCCTAGTTAACCTTCTTCAATTCTTGGAAACTATCTTCACACCTAGCATCCCACATAAAACGATATTTTTCTTTGTCAAATCGGTCAAAGGACCGGCAAGTTTTGAAAAATCCTTAATAAACCGATAGTACCCAGCTAACCCTAGAAAGCTACGAACCTCAGTGGGATTTTCCGGCCTCTTCCACTCAGTTACTGCTTCTACTTTCGCCGGATCAACTGTGATGCCCTCTCGTGAAATTACGTGCCCTAAGAAAGAAATTTTCTCCAGCCAAAATTCACACTTACTAAACTTGGCGTACAATTGGTGCTCTCTTAGGGTTTGTAAAACGAGTTTTAGGTGTTGCTCATGCTCCTCTCGTGACTTTGAGTAAACCAAAATGTCATCAATGAAAACAACCACAAATCGATCCAAATAAGGTTTGAAAACCCTATGCATCAAATCCATGAAGGCAGCAGGGGCATTGGTCAGTCCAAAAGGCATAACTGCGAACTCAAAATGCCCATATCTTGAATTAAACGCAGTTTTAGGTACATCCTCCTTCCTAATCAACAATTGGTAGTACCCCTGGCGGAGATCTAACTTCGAAAAGACCACTGCTCCTTGCAACTGGTCAAACAATTCATCAATATGGGGCAGTGGATATTTATTCTTAACCGTCACATTATTTAACCCTCGGTAATCTATACACAACCGCAAACTCCCGTCTTTCTTCTTAACAAATAGTACAGGAGCTCCCCATGGAGATCCACTCTCTCGGATAAACCCTCGCTCTAATAAGTCTTGCAATTGCATCTTCAACTCCTTAAGTTCAGCAGGGGCCATCCGATAAGGGGTCTTAGAGATAGGTGAAGTTCCTGGCAACAAGTCAATTTTGAATTCTATCTCTCTTTCCGGAGGTAGGGTTACTAACTCATCAGGAAACACGTCCGGATATTCCCTCACTATCGGTACATCTTCTACCTTCAGCTTATCGGTGGGAGTGTTTATAAGAAAGCTAGAAACCCTTGCGCTCCTTTATTTAGGAGTTTTCTAGCCCGAATACCCGAAAGTAATGCAGATGAGGCTAAATTCCCCTTACATCTAACCTTAAAGTTGCCTCTCCAGGTATATGAAGTTCACCACCTTCCTCTTACAGTCAAGTTGGGCTATATTTAGCTAACCAGTCCATACCCAAAATACGTCATACCCCTTAAGAGCTAAACTGATAAGATTCCCAAAGAGTTTTCTCTCTCCTACCCAAATTTCACAATTAGCATACATTACACTAGTAAGTAAGCATTGGTTCCCCGTAGGAGTGCTAACTTCCAAATCATATGGTAGGCTAACAGGTTTTATATCAACTCCACACATAAAATCAGGGTTAACAAAGGAATGGGTAGCACCAGGGTCGATTAAAATCCTAGCTAAACGGTGGAAAACAGGGATCGTACCTTCTACGACCCCAGAGGAGTCAGGGACTTGATGTTGCTCAAGGGAGTACACCCGAGCTGGCACCTTTGTCTCGTCCCTTCCCCTTAACTTGTCCAGGGTTGGCCTTCGATGACTGCGGAGTCCCTCTCGCTTCTCGCGGTAAGACGGGCAGTTGGCAATTTGGTGCTCCGCACTTCCACAGCGTAAGCACTTTCTTTCCTTCCTCCAACAATTATCTTCCGTGTGATTCGTTTTCCGCAATACCCGCAGGAACCACGGGATGCAGAAACTGGACCTCCCTGGAAATTTCCTCTTTGTTGGCCTCGACCAACCTGGCACCTCTCGACGGGGCTCCCCTCGACACCCCGGCAGTCTTCCCTCACCATTTCCCCTTCCAAACTTGGAAGGGGTACTTTTATCTCCGTATCCGGAACTACCTCCAGTGAATCCCCGTTTCCTAGCTGGAAAGTTCGCACTTGTAGCCTAGCATCCTCGACTCGTTGAGCCTTCTCCACTGCGTCACTAAAGCATCGATTCGGGCTACGGCTAAGTCCTTCTGGATCTCAACATTCAAGCCCTGGATGAAACGTCTTATTCGCCTTTGCTCAGTCATAATTAATTCGGGGGCAAACTTGGACAACCGAGTGAATTGGCTCTCGTACTCGGCTACAGTCTGGGTTCCCTGGCGAAGTCGTATAAACTCCTCTCTTTCTTTTCCTGTACTAGAGGAGGGAAAAACTTGGCGTTGAACTCTCTCATGAAGTTCACCCACGTCCTTGGTGTCATTCTCGTTCCCATTTCTGCCTTATAACGTTCCACCAAGAACGGGCTGCCCCTTCCAATTGAAAGATGGCAAAGGTCACCTGCCGCTCCTCGGTATAATGCAAAGCGGCGAAAATATCAACCATTTTCTCCAACCACCTTTCGGCCACATCTGGATCTGGCCCTCCTATAAACTTTGGTGGGGAGAACTTTTGGAATCGTTCGAGAGCTCTATCCTCGCTCTCCACAAGGTTTCCAGGGTTTTCGGGTTGAGGACTAGGGTTTTGGCCCTGATGCTCCACTACGTGGGCCAATAGATCAGTCATTCGTGTATAGCAGTAGCTACTTGAGCATTAGGGTCATTCTAGGCTCAGGGTTTGGTTCAGGCACGGGTTCTCGAGTACCTCCCTCAGTCGAGGGTTGCCTAATTCCGCGACCACGGCCTCGTCCACTACGAGTACCCTCCATTGATTCACCCACTCTAGGGTTGAAAACATATACGATATCAAACCAAGCAATATATATGGCATAAATAAATAAACACTTACAAAAGAGACACAAATAAAAGCAACTATACATATAACATAGATGTAGCAAACAAGTCATACAGTAGCAGTCAGTCAAATATATACAAAAGCAAGCCCGTGAAAGCAGTGGGGTCAACCAAAAGTACAATGTACAACCTAGGCCCCAAAAGTGCAAAATAGCTAACTAAAAGCTTTCCTAGGTACCCCTCACACGGGTCAAAACATGGCCCAAGAACTCCAACCTAGTTCTCTACTGACCAATCGACTCCCTCGAGCTGAGCTAGAGCTAGAGCTAGGGCGCCTCCCCACCTGGAGCCCCGTTACCCGGAACTCCCCCTGGCGCATTGAGCGCCAATCACCTCCTGGATCAATGCCCCACACTCGTTAATGATACCTCCAGACCGGTCTCTAACCTCCCGAACCACCCTAGTGACGGTCGTTCTACGTGCAACTGTCTCGAAGAGCATTCGTCCGCTCTTGCTCCATGGCTATATCCCCCTGGAGCTCCCTAATCCGGTCCGCCTGCATCCTAGCCCCTCACTCGCTGCAGCTCGGTATGATCTCGGGCGGCGGCACGCCTAAGTCTCCTCCGCTCACCTAAGACGGCCACAACCACGTGGTCAGCGTAAGAGTAATGCTGGCAACGACCACAACGCCTAGTCCGACTGGCCGTACTCCAGTGCCTAATCGGTCCTCCGGGTCTCTCCTCGTAGTCGACAACACGAAAAGGCCTCCGAGGCGGCTCACCTCCGCTCCCACTAGCTCCGTCCATGACCTATAAGGATATACATAGTTACAACTTAGATATAGTAATAACACTTAAATATACCCTAATACAATCCAAAAGTTCTAAGAATCAGGTTTAGGGTTCGCCCAGGTTATTTCTAACCTAAGCTCTGATACCAACTGTGACAGCCCCACCTTCCCCTAGGGCGTACCCTAGGGTTAGCGAACTGCCTGCCCAACTCTCGCCAGGACTACTAAGAGATCACGCACACCAAACCAAGTACAACAACCCTTAGATAGCGCTAACATACATTTCCAAGGGATAATGTCATTTATACATGCACGATATCAAAGTTCACATTCCAAAAGGAAATATCCAAGTGAGGTACATTTAGGGTTTCTAACGGCCGAGGAGCTAAACAAAGAAACAAAATTATCTAACTAGCTCAACTCGCTTCTCAAAAACCATGCTTTTTCCAAAAGTATTCCTGTAAGGAAAACAAAGATAACGAGGGTGAGCTTTCGCCCAATGAGGTACTAACAAATCATGCAACCCAAATTCACGAATGTATCCAGATTCAGTTATACATGACCATCAAACATAGAATAAAAGCACCACAACAAGTTCAAATAAAAGGATACGGGTGGCTCTCAGGAGCCAGCTTCCCCATTGCAGCTCTTGATCGCATCTCGTTGACCCTCCGTCAACGTTCAAAGAAAGAAACATGACCGTAGATCCCACTTTACACCCAGTACCTTCCACCATACATTCCCCTTACCGGGCCCGAACACCTCACAGTAATAAGAAGGTAATACTCGAGTATACCACAGGGTCGAGGATATGCACTCCACTCGACAAACAGTAACCCTATGGTCGTTACCTAGCCGACCGGCCCTTGCCGGCTCGACTCGATTAACGCCTCACTAGGGTTTTGAGCTCAGATATCACAGTAACAGTCGTAGGGGCTCATGCCCCATGTTTTTAAACCAGACACAGTTCCAATTCACAGATAATCAGAGATCAATTATACAGTAAGAGAACGAGAGCGATTGAAAGTACACTCTCGTCTCATGCACAAAGTTCACAAGTTACTCCATTCACAAAATTCAAGGGCAAGTAATCACTTAGCATTTAAATCATGCAATAGTACACTCACCACTTCAGATAGGCAAATTCACAAATTTCCGTCCGGCGGATGCCTTGGATCACCCACACGTCCTATAATAATCAAGAAAATGCAATTGAGACTCAAACACGAGTCGAGTACCTCTTAAATGAAATCAAATATAGCATAAAATGGAAATAAATCGAATTTAGGGTTAAAAGTCTAAGCAAACCCAAAGCCTTTCACTTTTACCCATTCTTAACCTAGACTCACAAGACCCCAATGTTCACAACATTCGGACAGCATTTCCCCTAAAATTTCAGCATTTCCACCCTACACATAATCACTTAATTCATCCAAACCAACCACAATTTCACATACCAATCATAGGCTAGTTAATCTACTTCATTAGGGTCACAATACCCCTCAATCATATCCAATTATAAGCTCAATAACCATCCATAAGAAAGCCCCAAATTTGGAAACCCTAAAGCTGAAATTTGCCATATAAAGCTGAAATTTTCCGCACAAAGCTGAAATTTTCCGCAATTCCACGCACAATTAGCTCCGATTTACACCATATTAAGCCATCAATTCAATCCAACCATAATCATCATATGAAAACAGAAAAATTCCCAAGAAAATAAGAAATTCCTGCGAACTTCACTTTAATCCATAAAATCATCCATAAAACAAGCTCTTTAACCACCACAAAGTCACTAATTTAAACATTATTATGACAAAAGTTGAGTTTCCAAGCAAAATACCTTAATCTCAAGAAAGGTAGCAACTTAGAGCTTTCTCTTCCAAAACAACTCCACAAGCACCCTTCAATCTTCCTTAGTAATTTCACTTTTACGGAGGAATTCGAGATTTAATCGGTTGGATTTCGAGATTTAGGCAAGAAATGAAAGAAAAGTTGACGCTCACTTTCTTATTTTTTCTCTCAAGGGTTCGGCCATAAGGGAGCAAAGTGAAGATGATTTTTGGTCAAAATTAAGCTTTTAGTAAAGGTAAAGAAAGTTAGACAAGTCACCTTCCAATAAAGGTCCGCGACGCGTGGCACTTTTTGGATTCTATTCTTATCCTCTTGCTTACCAATGGTTAAATATCTAACTAACCTCTAATTATCTCTTAACACCTAGTAATTAAATCCCTTCATGCAAAACTTAACCTAATTGGGCCGAATTTCTCTCACTTAAAGCACTAGCGGGCCCCACGTCCACTATTTACTCCGAAAATCTCATAAACTGACTTATATTAGAAAAACATTTTTAAAACCCTTTTACTCATAAAAATGTCTAGAAAATTATAGAATAAGGAAAATATGGAAACAGGTACAAAGAAATAAATAATACCCTAAAATAAAGAAATTTTTTTTTTCCGAGTTCTCACAGCCCACTTCAAACCAACCAAATCCAAGCAACAACAACAAAAAGAAGCTACAAGCTTCAAAACCAAGAAATGAAACAAGAAAGCATGAGTTTTGGTGGGAGATGTTTATACCTTCAAAACCCAAGAAGAAACCCTAGATAAAGACCAGATTTTCCATCGAAAATTCTCCAAGAAAATTCACAAGATTGTTCCTTGCTCCTAGATGAAGTGTTACTCGAAGTAGTTTACGATTTGGTGGAAGTTTTGCGGGGTGAAATGAAGATAGAACAATGGAGTTTTACCTTCCCTTTTTCTTTCTTGTTGGTCGGTTGAGCAAGTGAGAGAAATGGTGAGGGTTTTTGTGTTGTGATTTCTTGGAGAGAAAGAATGAAAAAGGTAGCTTTAAGTGTGGTGCAAAAAGTCAACCTTCAATAGTGTCGCGCCTAGTGTTTCGTACCACCAATTTTCTCTCGGGTTTAATACACTCATGTACTAATCCTCCAAGGTACTTCCTTTAATATGGTAATTATTCACCCTTAGTAGTCTAGTATTAATTTCTTAAATCTCCACTTAGTCGTACCTGTCGCGCCCCATTTTTAAAAATGAAAATCATGAGTTTTAAAAAATGGATTTTGATTTTTAGAATAAGAAAATAAAAGGGCCTAAATGGGGTTTGAAAGTGCGACGATTTTGGGCCCAGATTATAGTTTTTAAAGGGTTTTTTAAATTAAAAAAATCGGAGTCGCCACTTTGGTATTGAGTTAAGGTGTTACCAAGTTCACTTAAACATGAATTTTTAAAGAAAAAGTAAAAAAAAAACCCATTTTAAACGACTCCAAGTTTACGAAAATCAGAGAAAAGATTTGAGAGTCCACATTTGAAGAAAGGGAAGGTAAGGATAAAAATCCAGGGCACCCTTTCAAACCTAGCCAAGGCTTAATTACGTGATTTAGTCAAAAATTTTCTTATTTTAACCTAAGAATTTATCACATTTGGACGTACTATATGAATGCAGAACCCTAGACTTAAGAGGGTATCGGGGGGTCAAAATATCTCTTCGAAATTATTTGATGCAATCGCATTAATTGTTACACCCAAAAGTAAACTTTCGAAGAAGTCACGAAATGATGCAAAAATATGAGACTCAAAGAGAAGTGAAAAGAAAAGAAAAATAATTATATACGAATACATGATTTAAAGGGATGCATCATATCGGGTACAGGGAGACTAATACTCATGACTCAATTTTCCCTTTTATAGAGGGAATACGAGCGTGTTAAGGTTAGAAAGTCAAACTCCGTCCATATCCCATACTCGAGGGGTTTGTTTTCCTATCTAAACAAGCAAATGATCTAACCTAATTCTAATACTTAAATTGAAATGCAAGTCTAATGTCATGTTTTCATACAAAAGGGGTAAGGAATATACATATAGGGGAAATATGGGGTAAGGGATATACATATATGAAAATGTCATGCAAAATGATAAGAAAACCCTAAAAGTGAAAAACATGCATGAGATGAAGTGATTTTATCACACTAATCACAACAATCATGATCTAACGCGTAGAATGATTCCTAAGGGTCTAACATTGGATTAGCTCACACCTATGAGTCCTTACTAGCATTGGACTAGTAGGAAAATCGGAACAAAAGACCACAACTAGTGCTTGGACTAGTGGTAGAATCGGGAAAGGGGTCATAACTTAGCGTTGGACTAGTATGGTGACGTTCATACATTAATTTATAATTAACTAATCATGTAAAACTAATAAAAAGTAAATAAACACATAAGTTCACATAAACACGTAACAAATAAACATGATATCTAGATGTAAGGTCTTAAGAAAACGGTAAACACATAGCACATAGGCATGCAAAAACACAAACAAAAACAAATATAATCCCTAACTATTAGCACTTGGGACCCTAACTACAATCTAAGGGGGGAAGAAACGAAATAAATAAAAATAAATACCTAACTATTACATATACTATCTAAATACATATCTTGAAACCCCCTAACTATTAGCAACTTGGCATTCAAGTGTCTTTCAAAATAATCAAAATTGAACTCAAAATAAATATACAAAATTAAAAACAAAATTAAACAAATAAAGCAAATAAATAAATAAATAAATAAACAAAACATTCAAAAGACATGGCAATTAAACACATAAAGTCACATAAATGCATATAGGGTCAAATAAAATAGAAATAAGGGATAGAGTGTACCTCCCTTGAGTTGGGGCCCTAATGACACGAATTTACTTATTTACCCTCCAAAATAATAAAAAGGGTAAAGGCATCACTTTAATTAACAAATAATCACAAAAATGGAGATAAACACAAATTAAATCAATCAAGGTATTCAAATAAAAAGCAAACAAACCATATTTGACAAATTAACACAAATAAGGATCCAATTTGAAAGAATTAAAAGGAATTAAGGGATCAAAAATCACTATTATTGCAAATATGAAGGATCTAAAAGGAAATCAATTAAAATCAAGGACTTAAAGTGAAACCTACCAATCAAAATGCTAAATTTCACAAAAATAATCGAAACTTAACTTACTAACGATTAAACAACAAAGTTACCCAAAATTTTACTAAAAAAAAACCCGATTAAAATCATAAATTTCTCAAAAACTATTAACCTCAAAATTTCATCTCAAAAACTCATGAATATTCCGTCCAAAATCAAATCAAAGCATACCAAAAGTAATTAAGATTTTGAAGTACCAAAACTGATCAATGTTTTTCCAAAATTCAGGCCATAGTGAAACAAGAGCAAACTTAAGGGGTTAAGACTGTAATTTTTTAAAGCTTTGGCATGCATAGTTTCGTAGAAGCTTTCTTCTTCTTCTTTACTGGTTTTTCCTCTGCAACTAACTGGGTTCTGAATGCAATCTTTTCCATCCAAACATTACTAATGGCTCAACCAACAAAACTTGGGCCAAAGTAACAAATCCATCAGCATTTCTTATGTTTAAACACAAAATTTGAGAGGAGAAAAGCATGCAAAAGCTGGAAAAAAATCTTCTGCAACTTAGTTTCCATGTTTCGGCAACAAAAGGGTTTCAGTAGCTCCTGAAGTTTTTCTACAATTCTATCTAGCATCAGATCACTTGCAAACTCACAAGAACCAAACCGTAAATTCGTCAACCCAATTACCACTAAACTCCATCCCATTTTCTCAAACAATTCCCAACAAAATTTATCTATCGCAAAGAATCCCAACAACAAGCATCGTACAATCTGCGAGACTGAGTTTTGCATCAAAGCACAACAAGTATCATGAGATGGGTTTGCACCATAAGATCAAAACATTATTTTGAAGGAACAAAACCCGTGGTTAAGTCACTCTTATCCTGATACAAAGACATTAAACACAATGTTCCCCACCCTTTGAGAAGAAAGGAACAAGTTCTGAAGAAACTGATGCTAGAAAAGAAACAAATGGAAAAGACAGCAAGAAGAAGGTAGTGAAGGGATGGAAAAAGAAAATAAATATGCATGATCAAGTAAAAAAGACAGACACAATCCGATTCATTTTTGTACGTCCTATCCTCCCATTTGGTCATGAAATAATGATGAAACCAGATTCGTCAAAGTCCCAACCATGAAACAAGGAAGGAACTGAAACATCACTCCAAAATAGGCCCATGTAAACATTTGTTCATTCTTACGGGCAAAAATATCAAACACCAATCAGGTTCTTCGCTCTTAGGAAGAGCAAGCAGATTCTAGGTACAAACCATCAGCACAAAACCAACGGGACAGCATGGCAGCAAAAGAAAGAATCATCGGACAGCAAAAGTAAGCAAACAAAATGGCGAAAGAAAGCAGCTTTATAAATAAAATGCAAGGAAACGGATCCAAACAATCCAACACAACCACAACGCCAGAAGAATCAAGCGATGAACACAACAAACATTCATCCAAGCATAAGTAAGAGCCCAGACTCTCTGGTTACGTAGACCAGATTTCACATGGAAATGGAAATGGACAAGAAAAAGGGGTTGAAGACTACCTGTTTCATCGAAGAAATTTGAGCCTGGGTTTTCCTCTCCTTCTTTTCCTTCTTGTTCGTAAGATCTTCCCCTCTCGGCTCCTTGCTTTTGTTTTTCCTTGTTCCCTCTTCACCCAAAGCTCCGACGAAGACCCTTTCTCTTCCTCTCCTTTTTCTTTCTAGCCGCCACCCTCTTCGATTTCTCACCCGCAGCTTTTTCCTACTCAACCTCCCTCTGCTTCTCTCTCCTTTTTCTACTCTCTAGCTCTTCCTCGTTCCTCTTTTTTTTTCAACCCCAGCCGACAAACCCTTTTCTATTTCATTCCCTTTCAGCTGTCACTCCCTTTTCTTTTTCATCCCCCCCAGCCGTCACTCCGTATCTCTTTTTCCCGTATCTTTCTTGCAACCCCAGCCACCTCTCACAGTCTCCCTCCTTGCTCTCAGCTCCTTTTCTTTCCTTTTTCTCAGTTCCCCGTAAACTAGTTTTCTTTTCCTCTCCAAGCTCTCGTTTTTCCGCAGCTTTCCCTTCCAGCCGCCCACTCCAAAAATGTCCTTTTCTATTTTTCTCTCATCCACTGTGTGATACCCCCACTTTTAGGATAATTTGTTTTTTAGTCTCAACGAGAATATTATGGTGTCTTTTATTTTATTTTCGTTTTAAAAGACATTGTTTTGTTTTAAAGACTAGAAACCCTACTTGTACGTAAAAAACCCTAGTTTTGCTTGTGACTAACAAGTTTTCTTAAATCCCTCATATTTTACTTAAAACGCCTAATTTTAATCTATGGAGTTGCAAAATCCCTTATATTTTTCTTAAAATTTCCTTTAATTTGAAAATTATTACTTTAGCAATAGCTTTACTACACATTCACCTCCTAAATAGCTACAAATAATTATAGAATCAAGGGGTTTCCGTTTTACTTTCATCGCTACGACAAACTAGGGTTTTTACGTCTTTTCGTAGTATAAATAATCGGGTACGAAGCGTTGTACTAAATTTAGTGATTAAGAGTATATTTTAGATGATATTACATGTGTGATTAGAAGTGATAAATAATAAGTTGGTGAATTAGGGGTTAAAACCCTAGTATAAGGCATTTTAGAGAAAAATCGGCTTGAGCCGACGGATACCGGTTCACTACTTGATTGAGCACACTTTGACTACCACTTTCTTACTAGAACATATTCAATGATATTAGTGCAAAATACCAGCCCTTAAATAGCTCTTATTGGCCAAAATATTTGACTAGGAAAAGAAAGGAAAAGACAAAAAAATTAGATGAATCTTAAGGTGCAAGTGGATGGCATCCACTAACTTTGACCCAAACTAAGTCTAACCTTCTTAAATCTTCTAGACTCCATTTTCTTTCATTTTTTCTCATTGTGGCCGAAATCAAGAAGAAAAAAAAAAGGGAGAAACCACTACTTCATACCAACCTTGATTTCTAGCTAAATTGAGTGAAAAACAGGATTTCAAACCGATTAATCTTCTAGTTGAGAGCTTAGAAAGCTTGGTGTGCCAAAGTTTTTGAAAGGAAAGGTGAAGGATTTTGCACTTGTAAGCATCTTAAAGAGGTATTAAAGCTCTCTTCTTTTATTGCTTCTCTACCCTTGCTAATTTTGTAGAACAACCTATATTTGTGGCTAATGATAGTTATTTCCATGGTTTTGAGGCTTGTGGTGGTTTTGTTTGAGTTAGGGTCTTATTTGAGTTAGTGTTTTTGGAGTTTTTCAATCATAAATCTGTTATTTAGATGGTATATGGTGTTTATAATCTTGTTTTGGAGTTGAAGTAATGATTCAAGTAGAAAAGTGAAGTTTGCACTATGAATTCATAAAATTCCAGATTTGAACTTCCATGATGCCCTGTTCTGCCCATTCTATTCCGGCCTGATGGAGGCCGAATTGGACTTAGCTCAAAACTTGGAAAGTTGTAGAAAATGATGTTATTAAGCTTCCTGTAAAATTTCAGCTCAATCGGAGCACGGTAGAATGTGAAATAACCGAAATACCCTTACTGCCACAAGCTGCAATTCGTAACAGTTTTGTGAATTCACCAGTTTGGGCTGCGTTTTTTCACCCTTATTCGTATCCAATTAGCTTTTGGCCAAAAAAACAAAACTTGTAACACTTGTTTTAGTTTTCTAACGCTTCTGAAAATACCCCAAGCGGAGTTGTGTAGCCTGAGTTATTGCAGTTAAAGTCAGTGTTGACAACCAGACTGATCATGAACTTTTGGAGCTGTGATTGGCAATTCGACTTAGATAAACTATAAATTAGGGTTAAGTGGCCTTCATGAAAGTTTGTTTCCCCCCTGTCTTAGCTTCGAAATGGTATAAGGTTCATCCCGATTCGATAACCATAGCTTCCGGTTATGATAAAATACTACGAGATGTCAAATCTGCCATTTAGCTTTTGTCTTCAAAATTGATATTTGCTTGTACTATTGCAGCTTGTGTTGTACTTGGATGATTTTGGAAGCCTAATGGAAGGGCTATTGTTGGTAACCTTACTTGTGTGTATTGTGGGGCTGAATTAAGGAAAAGAAGAAAGCCATAAATGGCTGGAAATTTGGTAAACACAAAGGGCGTGCTGCCCAAATTTATACGCGAGATTTAAGTAGAGTTACGCTTGTCTTGAGTAAGACTTTGAGGATGAATCTAACTCGATTTGTCTAGGTTATTCGAGTTTCCTTTTGTGGAGATATATAAAGTTGAAATTTCGGCCGAAACTTGTACCCTTGGAATTTACAACTGATAGAAATACGTTTCTTTCATTTCTTCGACCCAAACGGCATTTTTCACATATAATGGCTTCAAAATTTCCCGTTTGAAAAGTGATCAAGGGTTTTACGAATAGTCTCTAAATAAGTCTCAATTACTTGATTCTCGTTAAACGAAATGTTTAAGTTTCGAGCCTTAGTTACTTTTCAAATGCTCTTAAACAATATTTTCTCGCAGATTTGAACTCCAAGAGCGGAGTAATACCAAAACCAACGTGGTAAAGGCACTGCATCTGTTGATGAGTGCTTCCAAATATTTAATTGCACTTGACACATGTATTTGATACTTGAATGAGATGCTTCCATGTTATATGAGTGGATTGATCGGACAGCGTGTACTTTAATCGCACTTGCCCTAATATGACTTGTTCGTGATCCGATTTCAATTTGAATGATATACGTGCATATGAATTGGTGATTTATCTGGAATTCCCAGAACCCGGTGGCTAGTTAATCGAGTCGAGCCGGCAAGGGCCTGGTCGATTAGATAACAAACCTGGGTAGTTAGTGATGTCGAGTGGAGTGTTACCTCCTCGACTAAATCGGTATACTCGAGTATTACCACATTGTTTATTGTGGAGTTCGGGCCCGGTAAGGGGGTTTGGTCGGTGGACCGGAGGTTGGAGTTAAGTGGTGTTCTACCGGACTAGTTTCCTCATTTGAAAGTTGACGGAGTGGTCAACTACCAATCGATCAAGCTATGGTGGAGCCGATACATGAGCAACTGTATCCTTATTGTGAAATGTGAATAGTTATTATTTGGCTATATGAAGTATGATTACTCACTTCTTGGACCTGTCTTGAACACTATTTCATTATTGTGCTGCTTATGCGTTATTTGATGATTAAATTGATATTTGGAACCTCACTGGGCTTTTAGCTCATTTCACGCCATTTGTTTTCCTTACAGGGGGTACGGTGAGACAAGAGTTGCAACGACTAGTGTAGTCTAGTAATTTTGAGTTTTGAAGTTGTTACTCGCGTTAACACCCGATTAGGGTTGTTTGTACTCGACTTGCAGTACTTTAAAGTATTATGGTATGTTGAGGCTGTTCTGGCTTTGAGCATTAATGTGTACATTCTCGTTTTGGTATTTATTCCTATGGATGTATGTTATTTTTCAAGCTAGTGAGTGAGTCCTGGCGAGAGCTGGGCAGGCAGTTTCGCTAAACCCTAGGGTACGCCCTAGGGGGAGGTGGGATCGTCACAGGTGGTATCAGAGCAGCTTCGCGTGTTTCTGCGTGGAGTGAACTTGGGTCAAGTGGTTGATATGGTCCCAATCATGTGAATAAGAGTAAGGACTAGGTGTTTTTTCTTGAGGAAAGTTGAGACTTATGATAGTTGTAAGTGTAAATCTATGCCATGCTACTTGAGTGAATAGATGTGTATGTCAGTAGGAATCTTACACCTTGTTGATTTACACTTAGGAGCGTACAGCCTGAGTTGTAAATTCCTTAGTTTGGGATTCTTGTACTTGAGTACCAGATACTTTTCCTAAGGGAATACTTGCGAATTCGGAAGGGGTATAGTCTTGTGTATTATGAGGTGACTAGAATTCATAAGTGATTTTGAGATAAGTCCAGATGACAAAGTTCAGAGCACGGAGAATTCCTGTATTGGACTTGATATTGACCCGATTGAGGAGATTGGAATGAGGAATGCTATCTTAGACTTGTCCAATAAAAGTTTAGCTAGGGTTTTACTAGATTGTGGTTAGATTTGGACTTTAATAGTTGTTGTGGATGTTTAACGTTTTAGCTTTGAAAATTGATTTTGTTTCCCCTATGAATGTGTAAATTGTTATGTGTTTTACTTGCTTTTATTATGGACTACTTTAAACTACATATGTAATTATTTTGTGATATATCAGATAAATATATTTTGGATTCTTGATTGACTACCTGTGTCTATATGCCCAACTGAACCCTATCCTCTGAGATATATATAGATAATGGAAAAGAAGATAAGAAATGATATTTCGACATCTATGTAGATTTAGACAACCTTGGGATTAAGGAAGGGTCATTGGAAATCTGTGTCTGACTAAATCGAGAACCTAGGGCCGAGATAAGGGACTAAGTAGTGTAGACCTATGTCTTAGATTCGAAACGCCATAAAAATTTATTTCAATTCGAGAGGTGTAGCTTTAGTTGTAATTGAAATGTCAAAAGGTGAGAGGAACTTAATGATTTTAGAATTTCCTTTGCTTGATATGATATTCGTGATTTAGGGAATTGAACTAGAGCTAGGAAAACTATCTATGATGAATGAGGATCATTAGCTGTGGTTGGTAAGTGATTCCAAAACTGTTTCCAAAATTATTTTCAAACTATTTCCTGCACTGTTTTCTTGCATGCGTGCCATGCAATAATTTTGTTCAGATGAGTGCTTGGAAGTCTTGTACTTAAAACCAACGTCTCCATTTTAATGGCACTTGATTTGAATATGGGAGCACCAATGGCTCTCTTGTACTACTTGACTGTTACTGGATTTTATTGGAGAGTTGGAAATCTAAGTACTACGATTTTCCTGACTCACAAGAGTAGTAAACTTACACTTGATTACTGATAAATGCAATAGTGTGAACTTCTTTGATTATTGATTTTTACTGGACATTTGTTAAGCTCTTAGCTTACCCCAAACTATTTATTCCCTTTCCACAAAGCTCGAGGCAAAGGAAACACTTGGATTAACTTGTTAGTGTGACGGGATGGGAGATCTCGAGTATATTTTGAATTTCGATTAGAGTGGTGATCCTTAGTGCCTGAGTGCCTTTCGAGAACTATCCTGACTTGATTAGGGCATGAATGAGGAGACGCTCTTGTGAGATAGAAGAATTCACTGTAGAATCATTTTATGAACAAAAGAGAGAATTTCGAGGACGAAATTCTTTTAAGAAGGGGAGATTGTGATACCCCCATTTTTAGGATAATTTGTTTTTTAGTCTCAACGAGAATATTATGGTGTCTTTATTTTATTTTCGTTTTAAGACATTGTTTTGTTTTAAAGACTAGAAACCCTACTTGTACGCAAAAACCCTAGTTTTGCTTGTGACTAACAAGTTTTCCTTAAATCCCTCATATTTTACTTAAAACCCTAATTTTAATCTATGGAGTTGCAAAATCCCTTATATTTTTCTTAAAATTTCCTTTAATTTGAAAATTATTACTTTACAATAGCTTTACTACACATTCACCTCCTAAATAGCTACAAATAATTATAGAATCAAGGGTTTCCGTTTTACTTTCATCGCTACGACAACCCTTGTAGGGTATGCCCCTTTTCTCTTTTTCTCTCAGTTTTCTTCTCAGGCTTCTCTCACTCTCCCTCTATTCTTTCTCTAACCCTAGCCATAACCTGTTGCTTTTCCTTTTCTTTCTAGCCGTCCCCTCTCTACTCTCTCTACCAGTTCTCATTTTAAACGAAAACCAACCCATTAAACCTACCAGCAAGAGTCTTGACGATCCAGATTTTCTTGAAGTTTCATTCTTGTCCATTTGATCTTTTGCCAGTTGTTCTACTGAGGCTTCTTGATGGAATCTAGTGATGATGTGTCCGCAGTACCATTCCAGCTTGAAAGGCCAGAGAGAGGAAGCCAAAATGGATCACAACTTCTCTAAAAAAAATGCAAGCTTTTGTACTATTTTGCTAGTCTCTGGTACGAAGGTGATGAAGAATGACGTGCGTGCTTAGCCCACGTGCGTGGTACTCCCTTTCTTCTTTTTTTTAAAAAAATTAATTAACAATAATAAAATGATTTTCTTAACAAAAATGGAAATAAAATAAGATCAACAAAATCAACTAAAAGGAGATAAAAACTAAAATTTTTTGGTGTTTGATTGATGATTTTTCTTTCCAATGAATTAATTAATAATAATAAAAATGATTGTCTTAACAAAAATCAAAATAAGATAAAAATAAACAAAAATCAATTAAATGAAATAAAAATGCTAAAATTTTTGTTTTTGATAAAATAAATGATTTTCTTCAATATAAAATGAAATAAAAATTAAAATTAAAAATGAATAATAAACAAAATATGAATAAAAATAAATAGTAAAATTTTGGTGTCTACAGTACCGGTGCGACTTTCAAGAAACTATCGACACGCGCGCAGTAAAAGCTTAAATTTTAACTCACTCACATCTAATCTCTTGATTAACTTTTCTTAGTCTACTATTGATCATCCTTAGTTCTCCAAGACTATTGCACTCTCGAATCGAATTTATCTCAAAAAACGTGTATTCGCTATTTCTCGCTAAACGAGTCGCAGAAAATTAATTTTGCTAACAAAACGTTTTAAAATTATAAAAGGGACATTTTTGCATACAAATGGACTTAAAATGGATGAAATAAATTATCTGGGGTAACGGGTGAATAAATAATCAAATAAACCAGTAAAATAAAATAAAATAAGAAAAAAAATTCGAGTCCTCACAACCTTCCCTCCGTAAAAGAATTTTGTTCTTGAAATTCATACCTTCCATAATCTCAGATAACTCTAGATTTTATTGTGTGATCATTGCATATGTTCTTGCAGGTGCCATTGGTCGGTTTCCTCCTTCATTGACTTGTCCAGAGACAGTTTTATTTCCTTGTTGAATAGTAGTTTCTTGTAGATATCTCTTTGGGCAGTCGTGAACTTTATAGTTGGTACTCCCACATCCCATACACTTTCGCCCCTTCACCTAGCTGTTTTCTTCGGTATGATTCGTCCTTCCACAATATCCACCGGTTAGACGAGGAGTTGTGACTTGACTTGCCTGCGAAGTTTCCCTCAATTGTATCCGTCCTACGGGAGCTCCTCGTGACATAGTTCTTTCTGGTTTCTTTATCATGAGTGGTGAAGGAAGTGGTAGTCTTACTCCATCCACTCCTTTTCTAATTTTAGGTAGTGGTCCAATTTCTCTTGGTATTTCAAGGTAGTGACTACTATCAGATGCATCTCTTTTCCTCGCTTGAAAGGTTCTCAGTTTGGATTTTGTGCTCTCCACCCTCTGTACTTTCTCAAAAGCGTCACTAAATGTTTCAATCTGTGCTGCGGCAAGGGCATCTTGGATTTCTAAATTTAATTCTGGGATAAACCGTCTTATTCTCTTCCGCTCCGTAGCCACCAATTCCGGAGCATATTTAGATAATTTCGTGAATTGTGTTTCATACTCAGCCACACTCAAAATTTCTTGACGAAGTTTTGTAAAATCGTCTTCTCTCTTTTCTTGGACTAGTGGAGGAAGAAATTTCTCATTAAATTCTCGTACAAAGTTTATTCAAATTCTTGGAGTTTGATCTTTTTTCCACTTGTTTCTTATAACATTCCACTAGGCTCGGGCTACTCCTCCAAATTGAAATACAGCAAAAGTGACTTGTTTTTCTTCTGTGTGGTTCAAGGTATCGAATATATTTCTTATATATTCTAACCAATTTTCAGCCACTTCTGGGTCAGGTCCTCTAGAAAATTTGAGTGGGAAGAATTTCTGAAACCGTTCCAAAATTCGATCCTCCCCTATCTCTTGGTTTCCACGTTGGTTCCCTTGTCCAACCCCTAACCCTATTGAGCTACCAAGAGCTCTAGTACATCTGTCATGCGAGTTAAAACTAATCCCATTTGGTTATCTCCTTCCCCAATCCTTGGCTCGGTGTTTTGATCAGTAGCAGAATCATTATCTACCCTTTGGTTTCGAGGTTGTCTGGGTTGACGTCCCTGTCGTTGACCTCTAGTTTCCATGTTCACAGCTAATCTATATTCACATGCATAAACCCCACACTAAACCATAATTGAACTACACACATATACCAGTAATAACTCTAAAGAAAAATGAAATCACTTGCACAAATAACATTATCATCGTACAAGTCAAACACAACTAGAGTTCATCATATCATAATACAAGTTACAGTCAAGTAAAGTACTTCAAGTCAAGGTCAGTAAACAAAAGTAAACAGGTGATTAACAAAGTACATGCATCTCCAAGGCACAAACTCTTAAGTCCTATTCCTATCGTCCAATTACAAAAGATCAAAAGTAGTGCTTCACTAGATTAATTGGAACTAGATAATTCCATTCCCTAACATAGTCAACTTCATTCCCAACACTAGGATCCTCTGGCCATTATCTTCTCCACCTCCCTCTCTTAATTGTTGTGTCATCCTAGCCAAACGATTATTGGTTTCCTGTAACTATTCACGTGAAATATCAATTCGTTCTTATTCCCCGCAAATGGAGATGTCAAGTCCTTAGCATTACTCTCAACTCTTAAGTACTCGAGTACAGGAATCCGAAATAAGGTAATTTACAACTCGAACCGACCAGTCCTAAGAGTACATCACTACATTTGAGATTCCTACCCAACATACATATCTAATTTTCCCCAAGTATCAAGATAAATGGTTTATACCTATCACATTCATGATTCACAGTTTACGCTCTAGAAGAGTACTTAACTCTTCACTCATTCACATAATAGGGACCATAACACCCCTTGGCCCAATCTCACCCCACGCAGAAACCATGCGAAGTGGCTCTGATACCACCTGTGCCGCCCCCATTTCTCCCTAGAGCGAACCCTAGGGTATCCACGGGATGCCTGCTCAACTCTCGTCGGGACTCACTACAATCCATAATTCAAAACTAGAAATACTTTAAATAATTTCAATATATATTTAAAATACTCCAAAACATTTCATACTTACCATTAGTTAACTTTCAAGTTTAAATACAACCCAAAAAATATGTGCTACAGCTATCTGCTATAACACATATTAAAGTCTCCAAAGAAAACAATTTAGTACTATTCGTAAGCACTCTCGGTCTTAAACCTTGTTAAGGAAAACAAAACCGTGGAATGAACTAAACAGCCCAATGAGGTTCCAAAACACATAAGCAGTTCTAATAAACCAAGTAAATTAAGCATAACACATGTATGGTTCAAGGTTTCACATTGGCTCATTAAAATGAGACATTTATCATTTTGCAGAAATAAACACACATTAAAAGGATATGGTGTTCACGTGGAACTCTTTCGGTTAGGTTCACCTTATAACTCCACTATTTTCCCCGGTTTGTTTGGCCATCGCCTTATTTCTCCAGTGGTAATACTCGAGTATACCGAAACGATGACCCAGGGTTCTAACTTACCCGACCGAACCCAATCTTGGCCCGAGCAGGTTAGTAACCAAGAGCAGGGTCCAGTTCAGCTAAGAACTTACAACATGCGCAAATAATCAAATATACCGGTAAATGGTAGAAATTCATGGTTAAACGGTAGAAACTTGTTATTTTAGTAGGTCGAGTGAGATAAAGTACACACTCGCCTTAAAACGGTGAAAAATTACATAGGAGCAATTATAAGGGACACCTAACACTTAAACACACAAGAAATATGCGGTAAACATGTAGCAAAACTATTCAAGTCACAAACACCTACGAGGAACACTCACCAATTCAAAATAAGTGAATAATTACAAATAAAATCTTTAGCAGTCGGCTCCGAGATTCTCTTCAAGATCCTCTTGAGCGCCTGAAAAAATAACAATTATCTATCACTTACCAATACTTACAAACCCCTTGTCAAACAAGGAAGAATGTACACTTGCGTAATACTAAGACAATGTCTTAAAAGAGCTTCACGCTAGTGAAATCCAAGATTCAAAAGTGAGAGTTCAAAGTCACAAGGGATAACTCGTATCCTCCATGGAAATCGGATTGAAAACGAACTATGAATATCAAAAGGAAATGAAAAGTTCTTAAAAACTCATTTCCTAAGAAATCAAGAATTTTCAGCTTTGCGCGATAAATTTAGTAAAATCAGATCTTGAGTTTCGTGTATCAAAAAATGGAAACATTTATACCGTTGGAAACCAAATCCAAAGTACTAAAAGTTCCTAGAAGACACTTTTCCAAGATTCCAAGTGGAAGGCATTCATTTTTCAGCTCAAAGTTGCTGATTCAACAAGGCAAGACAGAATCAATCTTAGTTTTCGGCGATATTTGGAAATTCGGCAAAATTCATATAAAGTGAAATAACCTTTGAAATTCATAAAACAATAAGAGTTCCAAACAAGGTTTTAGACACAACAAATAGAACTAAATTCGGAGTTTTGAGCATCAAGATATAACAGTTTAAAGTCAGCTGAATCTTGCAAACTGATAAGTGAATTTTCAGATTTGAAAAGTAATCTTTGGGGCATTATTTGGGTATCGAAATGGTATTGAAATTACACCAAATTTAGTATACTTAAAATTCCCTAAATGAACTACTTCTGTACCAAAATTCAGGTAAAAACGCGTACAGGAAGGCAGTTATCGAAATGACTAAAGTTCGTGAATTTTTCAAAGCAAATCTGCCAACCCACTCTTTCTTTCTTTCCAAAGGTTTTGCCCAATGAAATCAACCCCAATTCACTCCATTTTTTAAACCAAGGTTCCAGAAGCATTTAATAAGCAATTTCTGGTGAAATGACACTAAAAATTTCGAAATATAATCTCCCAAAATAGGTCTGACCAATCGGCCAGCAAGAAAGGAAAGAGCTTCCAGTTTTCAGCTTTGTCGCGCTTTCAAAATCAAGCCATATCTAACTCTTTACAAACTCAAATTGAGAATGGTTGGTGGCGTTGGAAATTAGGTTCAAAATACTACAATTTATCAGAAGACATTATTTTCAAAATCTTTTCACAAGTGGGACAAAATCGAGTCACACGATGCAGCTTCCAATTTCATTCGTATGAACAGTTAAATCAGAACAGCCAATTTTGCCGACTCACTGCGGTTCACTCAAAATGAGCCAGCAAGAGATTTTTATACCGTCAGCACTCAATTCCAACTTTGGTATAGAGAGTTACGTTCGAACAAAGACACACTGTCTGAGTACCCCTGCTATACGTTTTTCCAGATTTGAATCTTGCCAAAGCTCAAGTTTTATGCAACCAAATGAAACGATTTTTGGAAGGCACATTCTACACACAATATACAACATATATCCATCAATTTCACAGCCAAAAAAGCATCAAAATTTCAAATTAAAATAGAGCAACAAGGACAGAATTTTCGGAGAGCACCTCTTCCTTACGGTTTCTCTCTTTCTTTTTCCTCTTCTAGTTTCGTCCATTAAAACTCATCACAAACACCCAAACACACATATAAACATCATGGCAGCCTTCATATAACCAAGGTGGGAGTTCATAGAGCCCATTTCAACCAATCAAAACTAAGCAACAACAACAATAAAGAAGCTACAAGCTTCAAAACCAAGAAATGAAACAAGAAAGCAAGAGTTTTGGTAGGAGATGTTTATACCTTCAAAACCCAAGAAGAAACCCTAGATAAAGACCAGATTTTCCACCGAAAATTCTCCAAGAAAATTCACAAGATTGCTCTTTGCTCCTAAATGAAGTGTTACTCCAAGTAGTTTGCGATTTGGTGGAAATTTTGCGGGTGAAATGAAGTTAGAACAATGGAGTTTTACCTTCCTTTTTCTTTCTTGTTGGTCGGCTGAGCAAGTGAGAGAGATGGTGAGGGTTTTGCGTTGTGATTTCTTGGAGAGAAAGAATGAAAAAGGTAGGTTTAAGTGTGGTGCAAAAAGTCAACCTTCAATAGTGTCGCGCTAGTGTTTCATACCACCAACTTCTCTCGGGTTTGATACATTCATGCACTAATCCTCCAAGGTACTTCCTTTAATATGGTAATTATTCACCCTTAGTAATCTAGTATTAATTTCTTAAATCTCCACTTAGTCGTACCGGCGCGACTTTCGAGAAACTATCGCCACGCGCCCCGTAAAAGCTTAAATTTTAACGTACTCACATCTAATCTCTCAATTAACTTTTCTTGGTCTACTATTGAATATCCTTAGTTTTCCAAAACTATTGCACTCTCGAATCGAATTTACCTCGAAAAACGTGTATTCGCTATTTCTGGCTAAACGGGCCGCAGAAAATTAATTTTGCTAACGAAACGTTTTAAAATTATAAAAGAGATATTTTTGCATACAAATGGACTTAAAACGGATGAAATAAATTATCTAGGGTAACGGGTGAATAAATAATCAAATAAACCAGTAAAATAAAATAAAAATAAGAAGAAAAATTCGGATGCTCACAGTATCGCCTTATATAAAAGAAGTGTGGACCTAGAGCAGGGGGTGTAACGGTGATCGAGAGTGTGAAGTAAGTGGGGTTCTATGGACTTATAACTTATCCGGTTGACGGAGCGTCAGCTCGTGGGGGTAATGGATCGAGTATTGGCAGAGCAAGTAGAATATAGCTCTTGAGAGCTCCTGTATCCTTATCAAGTGTTAGCTCATCCCATTAGATTTGTTTTTCTTAACAGGAGCCGAAATGGAAAGAGTTATGGAGAAGCTGACTTGATGCACTTTTGATTAGGGTTTTGAATGTAATTGATTAGAGGACTTTTGAAAGCTGTATATTTTGGGGAAAGTGATGTACTTGGTATCTTGAAATGTAAGAATTGAATACTTTTAAAGGAAGCGACTTTTATTATTCGGTTATTTATCCTTAAGTTTGAATTAGAATTGTATCGAGACTTGACGAGAGTTGTGCAGGCGTCCCGCCGATACCCTTGGGTTCGCCCTTGGGAGAAGTGGGGGCGTCACAAAGAGTATATCAAAATCACCACAAATTTTCTGAAAAGAAAGCTGAAATCCCTTCTCTCCCTCTCGGCCAGCCATAACAGAAATTTTCCAGCAAAATCTCCAACAAAACTTTCAACTTTCTTACTTAAATTCCATGGAAAATGCTCTATATCTTATAACTAACATGGCATAAGGCTTATAACATATGTTCTTGACAAGAAAATCCATCACAACTCCACATATACAAAATTTCAAGTAACTACATCAAGGCTAGAAACTTTGCCTCTCAAAGTTAGAAATTGCACACTAAGACTAAAATTCACATATCAAAACTTAAAATTTCATATCAAAAGCTAGAGCATCTCTTATCAAAGTTGGAAATTCATCTCTGCGAGGACCCAAAAATTTACTTATTTTAATCTCATATTATTGGCTTATTTAAATATTTATTTACCCGTTTTCCCCGAATAATTTATTTCAACCATTTTTAAACCATTTACATGGAACTATGACTTGCACATATTTTTAAAACGTCCTGTTAGTAAATTTAATTTTCGGAAGCTAGTTTATTAAGAAATAGCGAATACACATTTAGAGACAATATTCGATCTGAGAGTACAGAGACCTTGGAGATTTGAGAACTCATGCGTTAGTTTTAAAATAGTTATTTTTATGATTAATTACCCTAGTATTGGTTAGTTACATTATCGTTATAAGAATTTTTTTAGAAATTGCGCTTTATTGCGCGTGAGTCGGAAGTTCGCTTTTTCATGCACGCGACTAATTGAAGGACTTTAGAAAATTATATTTTAGACTACTAAGAGTAAATAATAATAGTGTTAAAAGAAGTACATTAAAGGTTTAGTGCATAAGTGAAACAAACCCGAAAGAAAACGGACACAAAACGCGGGCGTGCGCACACTATTAAGAGTTGACTTTCGAATGAATTTTGGCCACAAACTACACAAGTTTCTCCAAGAAGCCTCATTGATCAGCCTTCTCTCTCTCTCTCTCTCACCATAGCCGGCCACCCCAAGCCAAGGAAGAAGAGCAAAGTTCATCCCATTCCACTTCCATTTTTGCAACCTTTTCACCACAAATCCTTCACACAACACCTAAACAACTTGGAGACCAACTCAATCTTGGTGGAGGACATCTTTCTCACGATTTTTCTTGGGCTTTAGAGGTGCAAAATTTCTGATTTCACTCAAAGGAGGAGGAGGTAATCATCCAACCATCTAACCTTAGCTTTAGTGGGTTGATCTGTGCTAGGAAGCTTGTAGCTTCATTGTTATTGTTGTTGTTTGGATTTAAATGGTTGGAGTGGGCTCTATGAAATCCCACCTTGGTGATATAGGACTGATATGATGATTTTAAGTGTTGTTTGTGTTAGTTATGTGATGAACAAGATGAGATTTGTTGGAAAAGTGAAAGGAAAACCAAAAGAAAATTGAATAGGAAGAGACCGAAAATCTGCCCTATTTTTCTCGAAGTTTTGATTCGAATTTTTGATGCTCAAATGACCTTGAATCTGATGTAGATATGTTGTGTAGGGTGTGTGGGAAGGTTTCACCGAAAATCATTTGATATGGTTGGGTAAAAGTTGAAATTTTGAAAATTTTCAAATCTGGAAAATGGTGTCCAGGTGTTCTGGACAGGGCATCTTTGAACAATCATAACTCTCTGTCCGGATGTCGGAATTGAGTACCGTCAGCGGCATTCAAAACTAGACATCCTTACTTTTCTAATAGTGTATAATGTACCTTCTAATTCAAATTGAACCATCTATAGTGATTGATCAAAGTCGGCTGCCCTGTTCTGTTAGTCCAACCGAGAGGAAGTTTGGAGCTGCAACTTGTAGCTCTAATTTCTCTTATTTTCGAATTGAATTTCAGAATGATTTCTTCTGATGAAATGTGTACTTGTGAATATAGTTTCCAACGCCACTAACCATGCTCAATTTCAAGTTGTATTGAGGGAGATATAGCTCAATTCCCGAACAGTACCAAAGCTGGAAAACCCTAATTTCTGCTAGCCGAATGGTCTAGTTTGACTTGGGACATGTTGTTTTGAAACTTTTGGTGTCAAACACCTACCAAATGTATATTAGATGTTTTCTGGACCTTAGTGTCACCAATGTACCAAATTGGAGTTGATTTCCTTGGACAAAATGTTTGAAAAGGGCAAAGGAAACAAGAAGACAGACTTGTCTTCGAAATTTCTTGAACTTTGGTAGTTTTGTTAACTACTTTCCCATGTGAATTTTCAAATGAAATTTGATAGAGGAGTAGTCCTCATATGAAGTTGAATTGTACCAATTTTGGTGTCACTGTTTTGATATACAAATGATAGGCCAAAGTTGTTTCTCAAAATCTGGTAAATTTACCAACAGTCTTCATTTTTGGGCCAACTTTGAGCTGCTATATTTGGCACTCAAAACTCCAAATTTAGTTCCGTTTGTTGTATTTCAAACTTTATCTTGAACTCTTATTGTATTACGAATTTCAAAGGCTAGTTCACTTCTTGTGAATTTTGCTGAATTTCCAAAGTTTGCCAAAAAACAAGACTAAAACTGTCTTGTGTGCTTATAGCAGCCACTTTGGGCTGAGATTTGAATGTCTTCCATTTAGAATCTTGGATAGGTGTCTTCTAGGAACTTTTAGTACTTTGAACCAAGATTCCGACGGTACAAAGTTCTCCAATTTTGGACCTACTGAGTGCAAAATATGATTTTTCAAAATTGACACTTAAAACTGAATTTTTCAACTTGTGTGGGAAATAAGTTTTGGAGACTCTTCTCTATCCTTTGATATTGAATGACCGTTTTAAAACCTAATTTCATTAAGGAAATCAGTTTTTTCCTTGTGTTATTAAACCCCACCTTTGAGTCTCGATTTACAAATAATTAAGACTCTCTTTCACGACCTTTTCCTAGTATTGTACAAGGGTACAATCTTCCTTGTTAATAAGGGGTTTATAAGTAATAGTGTGTGATAGTAAATTATATTTTTGGTCAGGTATTCAAGCAGACCTTCAAGAGGACCTCACAGTGGACGCCTAAACACTTGATTGAGCACTTACCCCTACGTTGACTTGATGAGTGTCAAGTGTGTGAAAAATTGTTACGTGCTTAATTGTTATTATTGAATGAGAATTTTGAATATGCTGAGTCGAGTGTGTACTTTATCGCACTCGTTCTCATTTAAGTGAAGTGAAATTAAATTATTTGAAGTGAATTGTCAAGTGTATTAAGTGAAGTGTTGAAATGATTAAATATGCTATGGTTGCATATGTCATTGGAGTGAATCTCCTCGACTCTTAGTGATAATAATGGGGGACGTCCAAATCTCATCGGCCGACCTTGCGACTCGAGTCGACATGGGCTTGCCCGAGAAGCTTGGTGAGCCATGGGAAAAGTGTATAAGCGTGATCTATTGGAGAGATCTCGCTTGACATATTCGAGTAGTATCGCCTTATATAAAAGATGAGCGGGCCTGGAGCAGGGGGAGGAACGGTGAATGGGAAACACGTAAGTGAAGCTCTACGGATTATAACCTACCCGATTGACGGAGTGTCAACTCGTGAAGGTTCTGGATCGGGTAAGTGGAAAATAGCTCCTGAGAGTTCCTGTATCCTTATCAAGTGTGTTTTATTGTTAATTGTGAATTACTGGAATGTTACAGCTTTCATTTTTGTTCAAGTGTTATTGTTATTTGAAATACGTGTTTTGCATGTTTTCTTGGCTTCACGAGCATCCGCTTACCCCGTTCCATTTGTTTTCCTTAACAAGAGCTGGATTGGAAGAAGTTATGGTAAAACCTATTTGATGGCTCTTTGGACTAGAATGTTGGAATGTATTTTGTTTAGACACCTTTTTTGGAAGTTGTATATTTTGGAAAGTGAATGTATTTTGAACTTGTGTTGTAAGATTGAATACTTATTTGTGGGAAATGATTTCGTACCTTTATTCTGACCTTCAGCATTAGTGTTGTACCTTAAGTTTGAATTGGGATTGTATTGAGTCCTGGCGAGAGTTGGGCAGGCGTCTCGTGTATACCCTTTGGTTCGCCTTAGGGAGAAGTGGGGGTGTCACAATTGGTATCAGAGCGGTAGGTTAGAGATCTATTTGGGAGATGTATTAGGGATTTTACTTCTAAGAATAGGAATGAGATAATCTAGTTATTCCCTAAGTTATATTTGAGCGAGTTAGTGACTCTAAGTTTCTAACCCGAAAAATTGTGGTTGTTTTGCAAGAATGGTGAAGGAGGACCTGCTGCTAATAGTAATGGCCATACTAATGGCCATATAGAGTCTCTTAGATCTATTTACTATAGCGCACAGTGTGGAGGAGCTCGTGTGCGTTACTCACCTTCGACTAAGTATTCTCGATGTATCTGTAGGGTGACATATACTTACCCGAATCACCTTGTATTTGCTCTGGATGATGAGCGTCGACAGTTGGTGGATACCAGCCGATCTCTACTTTAGGAGATGGAGAAGCTGAGCATTATGGTGAATGCTTAGAGTGCTAGGATTGCTGAACTCGAAGGGACATTAGTGGACGAGGTGGCTAGGGTTGAGGTCGCCCGTGATAAGTTTCAGAGAGTTAGAGCTCGACTTACTAGGATAGGCGAGGAGATCCGTGATCGGTCTTCCAGGATCATGGCCGATGCCACTATGCTGATTGATGAGATGATGGCGGTTGTACAGAATCCAGTTCAGGAAGGCGTTGAGGAGGATCCGGAGGAGGATCCGGAGGAGGATCCGGAGGAGATCCAGAGGAGGACCCTGAGAAGGAGGTTCCACCTGATAGCCCTTGAGGACTAGACTTAGAGTGATCGACCTTTTGACTTTTGCAGTTAGAAATAGTTGGAGTGATGCTAGTGCTGAGACCATTGTATTTTTGCTTAACTGTGTGGCCCTATTTTTGAGACACTTGCTTTTATTTTAGTCGCACATGACTAAAAATACTTTTGTGGCACCTGTGTGCTATATTTTTATAATACCGCATGACTTGCTAATTGTATGGATTTTAAAGTGTAAATACATGTTAATTGTTGCTAATTTTGATGTTTCGAGTTGGCTCTTGTTATAAATATTTTTTCACGTAATTACTTTTTGTTTTTACACTAGGCATACCTATAATTATGGACGGACGAAAGAGTGGTCGAGATCGTGGGCGAAGGGTTAGACAAACCCAACCTCACGGGGATGACCAGAGATCGGCAACTAGACCGACCCAAGGACAAGAGAATCTAGAGGATAACTAAGTGGCTACTGCCATTAATAGGATGACTGATATCCTAGAACGATTGGCTGAGAGATAGGGACCAGGGCCACTTAATCAACTTGGGGAACAGGATAGAGGGGAAGATAAAGTCTTGGAAAGGTTTCTAAAATTTAACCCGTCTAAATTCACTGGAGAACCTAATCCTGAGGTAGTAGAGAACCGGTTGGAGAGGATGACCAACATATTAGCCGCCTTAAATTATAACGAAGATAGGCGAGTAAACTTTGCTGCTTTCCCAATTTGAAAGAATAACACGTGCCTGATGGGACATTATAAGGGTAAAGTGGGAGAGAGCCCAAACCCCTTGGAATTGGAAAAATTTTACGAGGGAATTTAATGAAATGTTTCTTCTGCTTCTGATCCAAGAGAAGCGGGAGGAAGAGTTTATCAAGTTGAGACAAGGAACTCTTAGTGTAGCTGAGTACGAAAGGACGTTCACTAAACTTTCTAAGTACGCTCCCGAATTGGTGACCAATGAGCGGAAAAGAATAAGACGGTTTGTATGAGGACTTTAATGCGGAGATTCAGGAGGGTTTGGTTGCAGCCCAAATCTCTACGTTTACTGAAACTTTAGAGAAAGCACAGAGAGTTGAGAGCGCAAGAATGCAAGTTAGGGACTTTCACTCTAAGAAAAGAAACTTTTCTAGTCATACTTATGGGTAGACTAGTAAGAGTACCCACCTTCCAAGATGGGAAGGGGAATGGGAGGAGTAAGAACTGCTGGAGATTCAAGGGGAGTTTTATCCAGAGGAGGTCGTAGTGGGCCGGTTCAAGCAAAGGGAGTGCTTTCTAATGGTTCGACCGTAACCCCTCAAGTCAATTGCGGTTACTGTGACAAACCAAATCACTTGGAAAATGAATGTTGGAGAAAGTTAGAAAAGTGTTTGTTATGTGGTAGTGCTGAACACCAACTCACGAGTTGTCCGAAGGCGCCAAAAATAGGAAGTAACACTCGAAAGGCCAGAAAAATCAACCTTTAACCAGACTAGTGTTGGGGGAAGTCGACCTAGAGTACCGGCTAGAGTTTATGCACTGGATCATCAACAAATTCCCGATGCAACTGAGGTGGTTGAAGGTATGATCCCTATTTTCCACCGTTCAGTCAAGGTTTTAATTGATTCGGGTGCAACACACTCTTTTGTAAAACACTAACTTTATGAGTGGAATAGATTTGAAACCAGTTAAGTTGCCTTATGATTTGGAGATTAGAACGCCTACCGAGGACCAAAGTTTAATCGCTAACTTGATATATAAGGATTGTGAGATCTAGGTTGCTGAACGAAAATTACTGGCCGATTTGATGGGTTTAACGATTAAGGGGTATGATGTGATCCTAAGAATGAACTGGTTAACCCGTTACAATGCTCAGTTGAACTGTAAGACAAAAACGGTAGAGTTGTGCATTCCAGGAGAGGCAACCCTGAAATTGGATGTAAGAGGTAGGTTAGTCTCATATGCACTTATCTCAGGAATTCGACCTAGAAAAATGTTAAGTAAAGGAGTTCAAGGATATTTGGCCTTTCTTATCAATACTCCTAGTGATAAAGTGAGATTAGAGAATATGCCTGTAGTGAAGGAGTATTCGGACGTCTTTCCTAAAGAGTTAGAGTCTTTACCCCCGGAAAGGGAAATAACTTTTAAAATTGATGTGACTCCGAGAGTAGCACCTATCTCTAAGACGTCATATAGAATGGCGCCAGCTAAATTAAAAGAGTTGAAATTGCAGTTGCAGGATTTAATGGAGTGAGGTTTCATAAAGAAGAGTGATTCACCATGGGTAGCCCCGGTCTTGTTTGTTAAGAAAAAGGATGGGAGTTTAAGACTGTGTATAGATTACCGAGACTTGAACGATATTACCATTAAGAATAAGTACCCTTTGAGTCACATTGATGAATTGTTTGACCAATTACAAGGGGCAGTAGTATTCTCAAAATTAGATCTAAACAGGGTTACTATCATTTAAAGATTTTGGAAAAGGATATACCCAAAACTGCTTTTAACTCGAGGTATGGACATTTCAAATTCGTAGTAATGCCATTTGGATTGACCAATGCACCTGCGGCTTTTATGGATTTAATGCATCGAGTCTTTAAACTTTATCTAGATCAGTTTGTAGTGGTGTTCATCGATGATATACTGGTGTACTCTAAGACATTGGAGGATCACGAGAAACATTTGAGAATTATTTTACAAACTCTAAGAGAACATTAGTTATATGCCAAATTTAACAAGTGTGAATATTGGTTGAAGGAAGTGACATTCTTATGCCATATAATTTCTAAAGACGGGATTAAAGTGGATCCAACCAAAATTGAAGCAGTTTCTAAATGGAAGCAACCGGAAAATTCTACTGAAGTTTGAAGTTTTATAGGGTTAGTAAGGTATTACAGGATATTTATTAAGGATTTTTCTAGAATTACTGGACCCATGACTAAGCTGACTAAGAAAGTGGGAAGTTTATATGGAGCCCTAAGTGTGAAGAAAGTTTTCAAAAATTAAAGAGACGTTTAACGAAAGCACCTGTGGTAACTCTACCGAATGGGAAGGATGGTTTTGTGGTCTATACAAATGCTTCCAAGGAAGGTTTGGGATGTGTATTATGCAAAATGATAAAGTGATAGCGTATGCCTCTAGGAAATTAAAATCGCATGAGGGAAATTACCCAACTCATGGCTTAGAGTTAGCGGCTGTAGTATTCGCATTGAAGAAGTGGAGGCATTACCTTTATGGAGTAACGTTTGAGGTATTTATTGACCACAAGAGTTTTAAATATTTGTTTTCTCAAAAAGAGCTGAATTTGAGACAAAGTAGGTGGATGGAATTCTTGGAAGATTATGATTGCACGATAAAGTACCACCCAGGAAAAACTAATGTAGTGGCTGATACTTTAAGTCATCAAGTGCAGGTGGCAGGGTTGATGATTAAAGAGATGCATTTGTTGGAGAAGGTTAGCGTATAGAATCCCCGACTAGAACTGAGAAAAGTAATTCTGGGAAATATCGTCGTGAAATCCACTTTGTTGGAACGTATCAAGGAGATTCAGGAAAAGGATTCTGAAGTGCAAAAGTGGTTGGAAAAAGTCAGAAAAGGAAAAAAGTCGGATTTTAGCTTAGGAATGAATGGTGTATTGAGGTTTCGGAATCGGATAGTAGTGCCAAACGATGAAGGGCTTAAGAAGGAAATTTTGGAAGATGCACACCGATCGAAGTTTACGGTACACCCTGGAGGGAATAAAATGTACCAGGACTTGAAGAGGTTATATTGGTGGGAGAGCATGAAAAGGGAAATTGCTCAATTCGTCCAGATCTGTTTGATTTGTCAACAGGTTAAAGCTGAACATCAGAAACCATCAGATCTTTTGCAACCTTTAGAAATACCAGAGTGGAAATGGAAAAATATCACTATGGATTTTGTATCTGGTTTACCTAGGACACAAAGGGGACATGATGCCATTTAGGTAATAGTGGATAGATTGACCAAACCGGCTCACTTTCTACCGATTAGTATTAAATACCCGTTGGAGAAGTTGGCTAAGTTATACTTGAATGAAATTATAAGATTACATGGGATACCTGTAAGTATTGTGTCCGATCGGGACCCTAGGTTTGTCTCGAGATTCTGGCAAAAGATGCAAGAAGTGTTGGGGACTAAATTGAATTTTAGCACCACTTACCATCCCCAAACCGATGGACAGTCTGAGAGGACGATTCAAACACTCGAGAACATGTTAAGAACTTGTACTTTGGATTTTTGGGAGAGTTGGAGTAAGTATTTGAGTTTGGTGGAATTTGCCTGCAATAATAGTTTTCATTCTTCTATTCAAATGGGTCCGTACGAATCACTTTATGGTCGGATAGGTCTCCGATTTGTTGGGATGAAGTAGGTGAACGAAAAATTTTAGATTCGACTTAGTGCCTTGGGTTGAGGAGGCGAACTAAAAGGTGAAATTGATACGCCAGAAGATTCAAACCGCACAAAGTCGTCAAAAGAGTTATGCCGATAACAGAAGGAAGGACTTAGAGTTTGCGGTTGAAAATCAAGTTTTTCTTAAAATTACACCTCTGAAAGCGAATTTGCTGGCAGGCAAGAGAAAGAAATTACAACCAAGATTTGTACGACCTTATAAGGTTATCCAACGTGTAGGAAGTGTGGCCTATAAGTTGGAATTGCCACCAAATCTATCTCAGATCCACAATGTTTTCCACATATCGATACTTAAGAAATATCATCCGGGTCCGTCTCACGTTCTACAACTGGAGAATATTGAAATTGATGAAGCACTGACCTATGAGGAGAAACCGATTAAATTTCTAGATCGTAAGGTGAAAGAATTGAGGAATAAGCGGATCTCGTTGGTGAAAGTTCTTTGGAGGAATCATGGATTGGAGGAGGCAACCTGAGAAGTTGAAGAAGAAATTCGGGGAAAATATCCAGACCTGTTCTCAAATCAAGGTATAATTTCGAGGACGAATTTTTCTTAAGGAGGAGAGGATGTGAAGACCCAAAAATTTACTTATTTTAATCTCACATTACTAGCTATTTAAATATTTATTCACCCGTTTTCCCCGAATAATTTATTTCAACAATTTTAAAACCATTTACATGGAACTATGACTTGCATATATTTTTAAAACATCCCGTTAGTAAATTTAATTTTTGAAAACTCGTTTAGTAAGAAACAGTGAATACGCATTTGGAGGCAATATTCGATCTGAGAGTACAGAGACTTTGGAGATTTGAGGACTCATGCGTTAGTCTTAAAATAGTTATTTTTATGATTAATTACCCTAGTATTGGTTAGTTACATTATCGTTACAAGAATTTCTTAGAAATTGCGCTTTATCGCGCGCGAGTCGGAAGTTCGCATTTTTACGCACACGACTAATTGAAGGACTTTAGAAAATTATCTTTTAGACTACTAAGAGTGAATAATAATAGTATTAAAGGAAGTACATTAAAGATTTAGTACATAAGTGAAACAAAGCCGAAAGAAACGGACACAAAACGCGCGCGTGCGCGCACTATTAAGAGTTGACTTTCGAATGAATTTTGGCCACAAACTACAGAAGCTTCTCCATGAAGCCTCATTGATCAGCCTTCTCTCTCTCTCTTACTCACCATAGCCGCCCACCCCAAGCCAAGGAAGAAGAGCAAAGTTCATCCCATTTCACTTCCATTTTTGCAACCTTTTCACCTCAAATCCTTCACACAACACCTAAACTATGAGAACTCGAGAAAGACAAAAATCCGATTTTAGGGTTTTAGGGTTTTATCGATTTTCGTGCACATATTTTTCTTATTTTCTTTATTATATTCATTTTACATATATTTTATAAGTAAATATAGTATTTAAGTCATTTTTATAGTATAAGTGAGTTCACGAGAGATTTGGAGCAAATAGCGGATGTGGGACCCGCTAGGGCGTTAAGTGAGAGAAATTCGGCCAATTAGGTTAAGTTGTGCAGTAAGGCATTAAATTACTGAGTGCTAAGAGATAATTAGAGGTTGGTTAGATGCTTAGTCATTAGTAAGCTAAAGGATAAGGAAAAGATCAAAAAAGGTGACACGTGTCGCATTTCTATTGGGCCAAGTTTTGCCTAACTTTCTTACAACTTTACTAAAAGTAAAATTTGACCAAAATCATCTTCATTCTTTCACCATCTTGGCCGAAAATATTGAGAGGAAAAAAAGGAAAGAAAGCTCCAACTTCTCTTCCAAGTTCTTGTCCAAAACTTGAAATCCAACCGATAAAATTTCGAATTCCTCCGTAGAAATAGCTTACTAAAGAGGATTGAAGGTGATTGTGGAGTTGTTTGGCAAGGGAAACCTCTAAGTTGCAACCTTTCTTGAGAATTAAGGTATTTTGCTTGGAACTTAACTTTTGTTTATAATAGATGGTGAATTAGTGGTTTATATCGGTTAAGGAGCTTGTTTTATAGATGATTTTGTGGATTAAAGTGAAGTTTGGTGAATTTATTATTTTCTTGGGAATTTTTCTGATTTCATATGATAATCATAGTTGGCTTGGATTGATGACTTAATATGGTATAGAATTGAATCTATTATGCGTTACTTGTGGTTAATTGAGGAAATTTCAGCTTTATGTGGAAAAATTCCAGCTTAGGGTTTCTATGGTAGTAATCTGCCCTGTTTTTGTACTGTATGTTCGACCTTGAGGGAGACCGAATTAGCCCTTGCTTAAAACATGAAAGTTGTAGGTATTTGAGTTAGCTAGCTACTGGTAAAATTTCAGCTCAATCGGAGCACCGAAACCTGCGAAATGACCGAAATACCCTGACAGTTACAAGCTGCAATTCGTAAACAGTTTTGTGAATTCACCAGTTTGGACTGCATTTTTCACCCTGATTCGTATCCAATTAGTTTTTGGCCAAAACATAAGACTTGTAGCGGTATGTGTTAGCTTTCTAAATCCTCTGAAAACACCCCAAACGGAGTTGTGTAGCCTGAGTTATTGCCGGTTAAAGTCAGTGCTGACAACTAGACTGATCTTAAACTTTTAGATCTGTGTTTGGAAAATTCGAGTTAGATAAGCTATAAATTAGGTTAAGTGGCCTTCATAAAAGTTGTTATCCTCTGTCTTAGCTTCGAAATGGTATAAGGTTCACCCCGATTCGATAACCATAGCTCCGGTTGTGACTAAAATGCTACGAAATGCCAAATCTGCCGTTTAGTTTTGTCTTCAAAACTGATTTTCAATGATACTTTTGCACTTGTGTTATACTGGGATGATTTTAGAGCCTATTGAAGGGCTATTGTGGTAACCTTATTTGTGTGTGTTTTTGGGGCTGATTGAGGAAAATAATGAAGCCATAAATGGCTGGAAATTTGGTAAACACAAAGGGCATGCTGTCAAATTTTCTAGACCGTTTGGTTCCTTCAAGTTTGAGTTGATTCTTGGTAGATGAACGGCTTTTAGGTCATTCAAGCCCTAGTTCCCCCTATTACCTTTTCGTTCCGAAATCACGCTTTTGCAACCTTGCATTCATAGTTCATTTGGATAGGCATACGACTTGGAGTCGAGCCTCACTTATGCATTTTGTTTACTAGAATTTGGGATGTGGAAACCTCAATTATTTACCTCGGTTATTTTAGGGTTTCTGGGCGATTAAAGTCATTTGGGGAAAACTTTTGAAGTAGCTGCACTTAAATTGGTGAGTATACCACCCGCATGACTTGTTGTTTAATTGTTTACCTATACCTGCATAATGTGACTTGTTTGGCTGTAATACTTGCTTAATTCGGGACGAGTCGAGGGTGTCCTTTATCACACTCATCTCCCTCGCTTATTGTCAAATCACTGTATGGGCTTGAACCTGTTACCCGTCCTCTGCCCTGTGTGACTGGGTTATTGTATGAACTTGAATTAGTTGTTCCTGTATGCGGACTTGTATGGTTACGTGCATCTGAAATCTAGACCCTCTGGTGGGGCTTAGCCGTCGTGCTAGCCTGTTGTGTTGTCCAGCACCGCCAGGGACGAAATCCTGAAATCTAGACCCTCTGGTGGGGCATAGCCGTTGTGCTAGCCTGTTGTGTTGTCCAGCACCGCCAGGGACGAAAATTCTGAAATCTAGACCCTCTGGTGGGGCATAGCCGTTGTGCTAGCCTGTTGTGTTGTCCAGCACCGCCAGGGACGAAATCCTGAAATCTAGACCCTCTGGTGGGGCATAGCCGTTGTGCTAGCCTGTTGTGTTGTCCAGCACCGCCAGGGACGAAAATTCTGAAATCTAGACCCTCTGGTGGGGCATAGCCGTTGTGCTAGCCTGTTGTGTTGTCCAGCACCGCCAGGGACGAAATCCTGAAATCTAGACCCTCTGGTGGGGCTTAGCCGTCGTGCTAGCCTGTTGTGTTGTCCAGCACCGCCAGGGACGAAATTCTCGACTTAGGGCTAAGTTATATTCTGAAGTTCTGGTATACTCGAGTTTTACCATCCCTTTTGGCTCCTGAGAGTCACCTGTATTCTTTCCATTTGAAGTATTTATTCATTTCTCTATCTAGTGTGTATAATTGCTTGATTTAAAAGTGAAATGCCATGTTTCGTGACTACTTGTACTTTTGGTATCTCATGGAGGTTAAGCTCACCCCCTTTCTCGTTACCTTTGTTTTCCTTACAGGGATGCTTTTGGGGGAAAAATCATGAGCTTTGTAAAGCTAGTTGAGCTAGCTAATAGTTTTGTTTTGTTATGCTCCTCGGTGTTAGAGACCCTAATTGTACTTCACTTGAATGTTCCTTTTGGGTTGTATATTGTGGCAACATGTATATGTACCTGGTAGTTTTGGTGTAAATGATGTTATATGTTGGAAATGAATGTTTTAGCCCTAATAAGGGGTCTTTTGCACTTGGTTTATCGTGTGTGATCGATTAGTAGTCCTGGCGAGAGTTGGGCAGGCGGTCCGCCAACCCCTTTGGTTCGCCCTAGGGGGAGGTGGGGCTGTCACATAAACAACTTGAAGAGCAACTCAATCTTGGTGGAGGACATCTTTTTCACGGTTTTTCTTGGGCTTTAGAGGTGCAAAATTTCTGATTTCACTCAAAGGAGGAGGAGATAATCATCCAACCATCTAACCTTGGCTTTAGTGGGTTGATCTTTGCTAGGGAGCTTGTAACTTCATTGTTATTGTTGTTGTTTGGATTTAAGTGGTTGGAGTGGGTTCTATGAAATTCCACCTTGATGGTATAGGACTGATATGATGATGTTAAGTGTTTTTTGTGTTAGTTATGTGATAAACAAGATGAGATTTGTTGGAAAAGTGAAAGGAAAATCAAAAGAAAATTGTATAGGAAGAGGCCGAAAATCTGCCCTGTTTATCTCGAAGCTTTGATTCGAATTTTTGATACTCAAATGACCTTGAATCTAATCTAGATATGTTGTGTAGGGTGTGTGGGAAGTTTCCACCAAAAATCATTTAATTTGGTTGGGTAAAACTTGAAATTTCAAAATTTTTCAAATCTGGAAAACGGTGTCCAGGTGTTCTGGACAGGGCATCTTTGAACGATCATAACTCCCTGTCCGGATGTCAAAATTGAGTACTGTTAGTGGCATTCAAAAATAGACATCCGTAGTTTTCTAACAGTGTATAATGAACCTTCTAATTCGAACTGAGCCATCTGTGGTGATTGATCAAAGTTGGCTGCCCTGTTCTGTTAGTCCAACTGAGAGGAAGTTAGGAGCTGCAACTTGTAGCTCTAATTTCTCTTATTTGTGAACTGAATTTCTGAATGATTTCTTCTGATGAAATGTAGGCTTGTGAATCTAGTTTTCAACGCCACTGACCACGCTCAATTTCAAGTTTTATTGAGCGAGATAAAGCCCAATTCCCGAATTATACCAAAGCTGGAAAACCCTAATTTCTGCTAGCCGAATGGCCTAGTTTGACTTGGGACTTGTTGTTTTGAAACTTTTCGTGTCAAACACCTACCAAATATATATTAGGTATTTTCTGGACCTTAGTGTCACTAATGTACCAAATTGGGGTTGATTTCATTGGACAAAATGTTTGAAAAGGGCAAAGGAAACAAGAAGACAGACTTGTCTTCGAAATTTCTTGAACTTTGGTAGTTTTGTTAACTACCTTCCCATGTGAATTTTCACATGAAATTTGATAGAGAAGTAGTCCTCATGTGGAAGTTGAATTGTACCAATTTTTGTCTAAATCCAAGACTGATTTGATGTACAAATGATAGGCCAAAGTTGTTCCTCAAAATCTGGAAAATTTACCAACAGTCTTCATTTTTGGGCCAAATTTGAGCTGCTATATTTTGGCATTCAAAACTCCAAAATTTAGTTCCATTTGATATGTTTGAAACTTTATCTAGAACTCTTATTGTAGTACGAATTTCAGAGGCTAGTTCACTTCCTATGAATTTTGCCGAATTTCCAAAGTTTGCCGAAAAACAAGACTAAAACTGCCTTGTCTGCTTATAGCAGCCACTTTGGGCTGATATTTGAATGTCTTCCATTTAGAATCTTGGATAGGTGTCTTCTAGGAACTTTTAGTAATTTGAACCAAGATTCCAATGGTACAAAGTTTTCCAATTTTGGACCTACTGAGTGAAAAATATGAATTTTCAAAGTTGACACTTAAAACTGAATTTTTCCAACTTGTGTGGGAAATGAGTTTTGGAGACTCTTCCCTATCCTTTGATATTGAATGACCGTTTTAAAACTTGATTTCATGAAGGAAATCAATTTTTCCTTGTGTTATTTAACCCCCCTTTGAACCTCGATTTACAAATAATTAAGGCTCTCTTTCACGACATTTTCCTAGTATTGTACAAGGGTACAATCTTTCTTGTTAATAAAGGGTTTATAAGTGATAGTGTGTGATAGTAAATTATATTTTTGTTCAGGCATTCAAGGGGACCTTCAAGTGGATCTCAAAGCGGATGCCTAAACACTTGATTGAGCACTTACCACTACTTTGATTTGGTGAGTGTCAAGTGTGTGAAAAATTGTTACGTGCTTAATTGTTATTGTTGAATGAGAATTTTGAATATGCCGAGTCGTGTGTGTACTTTATCACACTTGTTCTCATTTTAGTGAAGTGAAATTAAATTATTTGAAGTGAATTGTCAAGTGTATTAAGTGAAGTGTTGAAATGATTAAATATGCTATGGTTGCATATGTCGTTGGAGTGAATCTCCTCGACTCTTAGTGATAATAATGGGGAATGCCCAAATCTCATCGACCAACCTTGCGACTCGAGCTGGCATGGGTTTGGTCGAGAAGTTTGGTGAGCCATGGGAAAAGTGTATAAGCGTGATCTATTGGAGAGATCTCGCTTGGCATACTGGAATAGAATCGCCTTATATAAAAGAAGAGTGGGCCCGTTGTAGGGGGAGTAACGGTGAACGGGGAACGCATAAGTGAAGTTCTGCGGATTATAATCTACCCGATTGACGGAGTGTCAACTCGTGGAGGTTCTGGATCGAGTAAGTGAAAAATAGCTCCTGAGAGCTCCTGTATCCTTATCAAATGTGTTTGATTGTTAATTGTAAATTATTGGAATGTTATAGCTTTCATTTTTGTTCAAGTGTTATTATTATTTGAAATATGTGTTTTGCATGTTTTCTTGGCCTCACAAGCATCCGCTCACCTCGTTAGATTTGTTTTCCTTAACAGGAGTTGGATTGGAAGAAGTTATGGTAAAACCTACTTGATGGCTCTTTGGACTAGAATGTTGGAATGTATTTTGTTTAGACACCTTTTTTGGAAGTTGTATATTTTGAAAAGTGAATGTATTTTGAACTTGTGATGTAAGATTGAATACTTATTTATGGGAAATGACTTCATACCTTTATTCCGACCTTCAGTATTAGTGTTGTACCTTAAGTTTGAATTGGGATTGTATTGAGTCCTGGCGAGAGTTGGGCAGGCGTCTCGCGGATACCCTTTGATTTGCCTTAGGGAGAAGTGGGGGCGTCACAATCTCAAAGCTAAAAAATTGAACTTTAAAGCTGAAAATTAACCAAACCCTAATAACAACTTCACGAAACCCTAACAAACCATGAATTCCTCCATAAATCTTCCATTTTCAAGTAATATACCCACTAAAATGCAAGATTAAAGGGAAAAAGTGGTTCCTTGCTAAGAGTACCTTCAATCCCTAAGAAGAGTAGCAAATCACAACTTTCTTGCCCAAAAATCACACCACACCAAGCTCCTTCCTTCCTTGTTGTAACCTTCTATGGATGGATTTAGGGTTTGAGGTTGATTTTCCCACAAAATCTAGCTAAGAATCAAGATGAAACTTGAAAAAGTTTTCTCTCTTTTCTTGCTTAAGGGATTCAACCAAATGGAAGAAAAGGTGAAGGGATTTTTCTTCAATTTTCCAAGATAAGAGCAAGGTCTAGTCTTTGGTCAAAAGTCCTAGTCAAACTTTGAGGCATGAGTGACAAATGGATACCAATGGTTCAAGCCTATCTCTTTCTCTCTCCTGATTTATATCTAATCTCCAAAATATCTAGGGTTTGTTTAATACATTCTTAACACTTCTAATCACATAATTCCTCTAGTATCACACTCGTTCTCGACCACCAAATTTAACGCACATGTCAAACTACTTTAATACTCTATAAAACTTAACATGCACTAAAATATAAAAAAGGGAATGATAAAAATCTTCACTTAAGGTTTAAAATCACTATCAAATTAAGGCTAGCAAATAAGCAAGTAAAGTAAAATTAAAAGGAAATATAAATTAATTTTTTGAAAATAGGAGAAAATTTAAAATAATTTTCGGGTACTCACAAAAATCATATGAAAAATCTTATAACCAAAATGTCCTGGCTTTCCACAAATGAAACATCTATTGCCTTTTCTTCCTCTAAACTTCTTCTCTTTTCGCTCGAAATATTTCCATCTTTTCCTAAAGGTTCTTCTGGGATAGCTTTTATTGAAACTTCTGAACTTTTTGAACTTGTTTCTTCTTTTGCGAGGAACACATGCTTGACACTTTCCCTTAGTAATCAGTTTAGGTTTCTTGCACTTGATCTAAGCAAACATCTCCCTTAAGATGTTCTCGGATAACTTTCCTCTTATTGCAAAGATCACCCAAGGTTAAAAGAACTGCTTGCTTTATTTGTCCTGTGGACAAGTTCAAGATGGATCCATACTTGTTATGAATATACATTTCAGCTCCATCAGCAAGAGATTTTGGGAGTGAGTTCACAAAAACTTGTTTGAGATTAATATCTGCACCAAGAGCAAAAAGTAATTTAGTCATCTTCTTGAAATGTTTATTTATATCTTTACGATCATAAGAAAAACATTTGATCTAGAAGAATTGATCTCTTTCACATCTCCAATAAACATTAAATGCAGAATATTAATATTTTCGGTGAAGTCTTGTCGGGTCAAGAAATACATCTTGTCCTGTTCTTCTAAACTTGACCACCAATCCTTGAGGATTCCTGAAAAATAAGCAGTGAAGTCAGACAAGATTTCAAAATGAGATTCTTCTGTAAGATTCTGTATAATCATCCAAGTATGAAAATCCTGAAATCTTGCTTCCCATTTTTTTGATGGGATATCATCAATTGTAAAAATTTGAACTCCCTTTATTTTTGAAAAAGTAGATCTCTGGTTCCTTGGAGCATTTGAGGTTTCTCCTTCACCATCCTCTTCATCATCAAGATGTACAACTTCAGCCTCAGTAGCCATATTTATGACCGGGATTTCTTCTTC
The DNA here is from genome assembly GCA_023065735.1 of Coffea humblotiana. Lineage (NCBI taxonomy): Eukaryota > Viridiplantae > Streptophyta > Magnoliopsida > Gentianales > Rubiaceae > Coffea > Coffea humblotiana. Next base: position 19,114,871 of record CM041211.1, read on the forward strand.
CTCAGAAAATGTCTCTTCGTCAGAGTCTTCTGAAGAATCTGATTCTTGTGTTGATTCTGTTGTATCAAAATCATTTGAATCTTTCTCCAGCTAGTCATAAGTTGAAATGTATGGTACTGATTCCTGATGTAATTCTTCTAACATGGATGATAAAGGATTATCATAGACTTTTGTAGTCTCTTTTGCTTCTTTTTCCTTTTCAAGAGAAAATACAGGATTAGAATGTATTCTTGTATACATCAATGAACTTTTTGGTTCCTGAACAATCCCTTTGTTCCTGCTGGCTTGGAAAGAAAACAGAACGATTAGGTGTAGTTACACCACCAAAGTAGAAAGGAGTTGTCTAGTTTCTGATGGGAGTAGCACCAAAACTTGGCCTTACCTTTGGTACAGGGGGTTCTACTGGTCCTACATCAAAGTCAGGGACCTTACCTGTAGTCCTGAGAATTTCAATCTGATTTTTGATGAAACGGGATTCTTTTTCTTTATTCAAAACAAAGTTAGCTAAAGATGAAGAATGTGAAGGCAATTCAGATTTCAGATTTTCGAGCCTTTTTTCAAGAACTTCAATCATATGAGATACTTGAGAACTTTGAGTTTTGACAGTAGTATCTATATGATCAATTTTTCCTTTTACGTTAGTCACATTCTTATGAATGGGAGTTAGAGCAGTATTTTGAACCAAGGAATTCTCAGTTTGCCAATTCAGAATTTCATCAGTGGGACTTGATCTAACTGTTTCTCTTGTAGGAAGAACTGTGGGATGAGCATTCTGAACTTTTGGAGTATGCCTAGAACCAATTTTGACAAAAGGTTCTAGTTTTGGGAAATCTTCTTCTTTGAACATGAAGATTTGCTGGAGAGGTTCCTCAAACTTTTAGTACAAGCATTTTGAAGACCATACTGGTTGTACAAGTCTCCACTCTTTCTTTTCTTTCTTTGCCTCTTTTTCCAAGATAGCCAAGCATTTTTTTGTAATATGGATGTAGTGTTTGTTTGGGAACCTGTGGTTTCTGAGGGATCTAAGAGGATGGAATTTGATATCCGTCAAAGCCATTTCTTTCTGACATTAAGTTGTCAGAATCAGGGTCCTGTGATTCATGATCTGGTTTGCAGGGCCTTTTCTCACATGGCTTTGTTTCTTCTTTCTTTTTGGAGATGAATAGTCATCGCCACATTCTCTGCAAAGATGATTTTCCCAACAATCATCACATTGGTACATACATCAAAATATATGTGACCAGAAATAGGATCTTGGAAGTGATATATCGGCTGTCTTTGTTGATTGAAATAGGAGATGATGTCTTAAGGATTGCATTTTTTCATAATTATCGTCATAAGCACCAAGTGATTTTCCTTTTTCAGTTGGCATCTCCATAGAAACCTGTGCAAGCATAATTGAAGGATAAGATTTTTTCGAATTTGGCTTTAAAAGAGAATGATCAAAAGAAATTGAAATTCTCCCTTCTTGTGTTTGGGAGATCTTTGAGTTTGAAGACTCAATGGATTCATTTGCTTGTGAGTGCAAAGATTCATAATCAGTAATCCAACTGTCTGATAACAATTGAATTAGTTTTGATTTTGAGATCTGTCTAGGAACATGGGTATAGGATGCTGAATTCTTCTCATCAACTCGAATGAGAAGAGCTTCTTTTCCACCAGGGATTGTTAGATCCAGCGCATGGTTCTTGACTCTGTACACCATCTGATAGTGGAATGTTACAGCAATAGCATCAGTGACCTGATCTGCTCCTATGATCTGCACTTGAACCTTAAGAGCATCTAGCAGATAAGGATCAGATAAAAACATATTAAAATTTGGGAAAAGGATCACAAAAACAGTTCCAGCATTGAGAGTAGTTTCAACAGTTGCTACACAGGCATGCTGGTAATTTGTGAATCTAGTGTCTAGCAAAGCTATGCGAGCCACCATAGGTAGTCATTTTCTTCCATGAAAGGATAAGGAGAACCTGATAGCACCAAAATGGATGTGTGTAAATCCTTGTTGTTTCCATTGAGAAGGAAATTCAGGAGGGATGTGGAGTGTAATGAACTGTTTCTTCTTGGTAGCAAGCATAGGATGTTGATCCACCTTTGAATCTTGGATATATTCTTTTTCACCCGTTGGATGGTGCTTAATTAAAGATTTGATAACTCTTACTGGAGAAAAAGCTTCTTTTCCAAAAGCAGAGAAAGGATTTATGACTGGCAAAAAGGTAGGATTAACCACCTCTGGTTCTACAGAAACTTCATACAGATAATCTAATTTATTACCATTAGTTTTATTTAAAACAAGACCACTAGAAGTAGAAGCACTCATATTTTTACAAATATACTAGAACTTATTTTACTTAAAATCCTCAGCACTATTTATCATAAAAATACGCTACCATAAAACATCAATAATAACTTGTCTACTGAGTCTTTGATATGAAAATGGATGCAAATATTCTAAAACCTCTATTAGTTCATCTTGTAACTTATTTATATATTCTAAGCATTCTACTTTACTAAACATTTCAAATGCGAAAACTGGAGTTTCTTTCCACACCTGCTGGAAAACACGATGATACCAATCAGGAGGAATATCAACATAATTATAAGGATCAGAATTAACATAACCAGAAGGATTATGATTCATAAATAAAAACTGAAGAATAAAGATATAAAAGACTTTTCCCTTTAGGTTTGGCTCTGATACCAAATATCAGAGTGCTAGCTCTAATCTTTGAAGGTATTCCCCAACATAACAGCCTTTCTCTCTTGGGCTTTCAAAAGTTCAAGAGACTTTTATCACAAGATCAGAGTGATAATCATCTATAAGGATCTCGGCCTTCCTAACCAATAATACTTATCATCTGGAGTATCCGAGGGAGTGGTATCTGGATCAGTGATATTTTACAGCTCAATGTGATCTTCATGTGCTCTCTTGTTTCTTCTCTTGTTATCCTGTCTTTTTGCTTCTGATCTTTCTTTATGTACATAAGAAGATGAGGGACCTAATTCTGATTGCTTTGTCTAATATGGATCCTGAGAATCTTGCATAACAGTGTCATTCATTGTATCTTGATATTGTCTTTTGGCCTTTTGAACTCTAGTCCAGTGAGGATGACTACTTTGATAGTTCCATGAACCATAATGTCCTGACCAAATTTCTGGTGGAATGCATCTGTTTTCCTAGAATATGTATCTCTGTGGTTCCTCATACTTATATTCAAGGTCTAAAATAGTATGAGACATTTCTTTATAAATGACTGCACTCGGGAGAAAGTGGAATTGGTTATTTAGCAAGTGATTGGGTCGATGAAAATGAAAGATAACATGGTTGGGATTTGTTGAAAATAATCCGGACCAAGATGTTAATGTCCTAAACCATTGCAGAAAAACTTGAAGGTTCGGATTTAAGGGCTGGTTAAAGAATGGACTCTAAAATTTCATTAAAATATGATATTGATGGCATAAACACCAAAAATACCATAACAGTGCTTTTGGAAAATCATGCGGGGTGGCTATGAAGATCTGACAAAATGGGTATTCAGGATTTGTTCCAAAGGGATCTAAAATTGACCCGCCATATGAACTTAAAACTTCTAGTTCATATTGATTTCGGATTCTTTCTATGTCTTCTTTTTCCCAAGGGTAAGGTATCTCCTGAATGTTTGGGGGTTCTGAGTAGATTGGTGTAAACATGAAATAGGTTGAGATTTATTTTGGGGTAGAAATTTCTTTGGTTGGTTTCTTTTCTTGAAAAGAAATCAGCTACAATATTCTTTTTTCCTTTGATATGTTTAACATCAAAGGAGTATTGAGAAATCCAAGCTGACCAACGAAGTAGTTGAGGATGAGGGATGGTTTTTTGTTTAAAATGTAGCATTTTAGGAAATGAGTCCATATCCATTTCAACCAAGAAATAATGAGAAATGAGAAAGAAAGAGAATTTTTAATTCCATTTCTTACTGCAAGAATTTCCTTGAATGTGGAGTGATAGTGTTGTTCTGAAGCTTTGAACTTTCCACTTGCGAATCCACAACAATGCCTTTGTCCGTATTTGTCTTCTTCAAGTAGTATAGCTCCTCAGTACTTATCCCTTGCTTCAGTCTATAAAATCTTTTTGCCATTAGAGGGAATATACAAAGTTGGAAGATGGAGTAATTCTTCCTTCAAATTTTCGATTGCTTTGGTCTGAGATGGACCCCATGGGAGTGCTTTTTTCTTAAGCATTTTAGTCAAAGGACTAATATGCTTAGCAACTTTTGGAATGAATTCTCGAACATAATTGACAACTCCAAGAAATTGTTGGACTTGTGTTTTAGACAAATCCTTTTCTGGAAAATCCACAACTGATTGACCAACATGTTGTTCAGGAGTGCACTGTTCTTTAGAAATTTTCATTCCAAGAAATTGTATTTCTTGCTTTGCCAAAATCATTTTCTTTTCAGAAATCATGATCCCATATTGTTTAACAATTTTATGAAAATCATTAAGCAATTGGATATGCTCTTCCCAAGTATTGCTGAAAAGAAGAATGCCATCAATATGCACAAGTGCAGTGTGAAGAATAGGCTGAAAAATTTTTATCATGGCCTTTTGAAAAAGTGACGAGGCTGTCTTTAGCCTAAAAGGCATCACCTTCCACTGGAAGTGGTGATTTGGAATGCAAAATCCAGTTGTATGCCTATTCTCAGGATGTATTCCCAATTGCCAAAAACCAGATTTGAGATCAAACTTTGAAAACCATCTTGCTCTTGAAATCTGAGCAAACAAAATAAATCTGTTTGGAATTGGAAATTTGGTCATCAACTAAGAAAATGTTTAGAGGCTGATAATTGATTACCAGCGTGATAGCCCCACCTTCCCCTAAGGCGAACCAAAGGGTTCAGCGGACCGCCTGCCCAACTCTCGCCAGGACTACAGGGTCAAATCATTCATAAACCCTACAAAGCGGGCCAAAGAACTTCAAGAAAATGAACCGTCGTAAACTGAGTTTGCTAAACAAAAACGAGGCAATAGAACTTCGATTAAACGCTCCAACGAAAAACGCAAAAGACCCGCGGCCATGTCACAATCCGGCCAAATTTTTCTTCCTCGTTCAAGTTTCACACTCGCTCGATTTCCCCAACGAATACAAGAAAGTTCACCAGAACCATAAAAACGTACCATTTCAACCAAATACACAGAAGAGACATGTTTAAACACTTATATACATACATTGGAAACTTCAACAGTTCAACTAGCAATACAAGCTTGGATATCCCTAATGTATCCAGTACAAATTAGGGTTTACTATTATAGAGGAGCTTAATCAAAAGCATAACTATAACCAGCTAGACTTTTTTTCTTCAAAAATCATGGTTTTCCACATTTGAACCCTGTAAGGAAAACAAAGATAACGGGAAGGAGGTGAGCTAGAAGCTCAAAGAGGTACCACAGGTATAAGCAGTCAAGAATCATGGAACTTCACAGTTAGATATACACACCAAATAAAGAAATGAACAAAACACCTCAAATAGAAAGGATACAGGTGGCTCTCAAGAGCCAAATTCCTGTTGCAGTACTTGATCCAAATTCGTTGACTCTCCGTCAACATTTAAAGAAACCACCATGATCGTAGACCCCTCTTTACAACCAAATTCCGTCCACCAACATACCTCTTGTCGGGCCCCGAACGCCTCAACAGGAACATGGATGGTAATACTCGAGTATACCAGGAATTCAGAGTCTCCAATACTCAAAGATTCCAAAGAAACAGGCCCTTATGGCTTGTCATTTTCCTCGACCAAGCCCCTTGCTGGATCGATTCAATTGACTAACCAGGAGGTTGAGCTCAGACTCCACAGGAAGGTCGTTGGATACAAACCTCCAAACGACATCATAACAGGTACAAGTAACAGGTTCAAATTGATACAGGAACTAGTAAACAAGCAAGAGAAACGAGTGTGATAAAGTACACCCTCGTCTCACACAGAATAAACAGAAGTCACAGTTAATCAAGTCACAAAATGGCAAGTACGGATAAACCAGTTACGCAACAAATCAGGGAAGTGGTACACTCACCAGTTCAAGCAAGGATAACTTCAAAAGTTTCCTCCCAAAGTACATTGTTAATCACCGACACTTCCTAAGAACAACCAAGGAAAACAATTATGGTTCCACATCCCAAAACCTAGTGAACGGAATACACAATTTAGGATTGACTACGAGTCGTATGCCTAATCAAGTTAACTACTAATGCAACGATACAATATGTGACTTTGGAGTGAAAAGGTAACAATCAGTCCTAAAGACATGAACGACGGTAAAACCCTTCGTTTCTACCCAAAACCATACCTACAATGATTTCCCAACTCCAAACTTAAGGTGGGAAATAATAGTAAGAACAATTCTAGGAAAACAGGATTTTCCAGTTTTACGTACCACGATTTAAAAAAATCATATCTCAAGATTCTTAAGTCCAAAATTGATAAAATTTATATCGTCGGAAAATAGACACAAAAGGTTACAATTTTTCAGAAGACACATTTGTAAGATTCAGTCCACAAGTTAGTCAAATTCGAGTCTCAATTTGCTGCTTCATCCAGTAAAAGACATAACAGGTATGCAATTTCAGTCAATTTTGAAAAATCACAGATATTCATAAAAATTAAGAAAAATCATGAAATTTGGACGGTAAAAGTAATCTGAATCTAGTGTCAAATGCAACAAACAAAACTCAATTCCAACTTTTCTACAACAAGATATAGCAGATTTTCCAAGACTGCTCAAGGGTTCCTGCGGGAAAATTTCAACAGCACCTCCCTTGTTTTTCTTTACTTTTCCATCCAAAACTCAACACCCAATTTCCTCTCAATTCAACCTCAATCACACTCACAAGTCATAGGCTATCTATACACTTATTTAAGGCCACAAACCATCCAAATATAACACATGTATAGCTCAAACACCAACTACCATAAAGGTGAAATTGAAACCCCTAAGTTGGAATTTAGGCATACAAGCTGGACATTTCTTTAGGCAAAGTAAACTAACATATAAAACACTAGCTATTTCACATGTCAAAACTAGGAAATCATGGCCAACCTTTAAGCTTCATATATGGACAGAAAATTCATGATAAAAACTGAAAACTTTCCATAACATCCACTTCAACTCATGAACTTTTCTCACAAAGTCACCAAAACAAACAACCTTAAGCTACTAATTTACACATATGTGAAAGAAAAAGAAAGTTTCTTGCGCAAGGTACCTTGTAACCTCAAAAAAGATGGTAGCTTAGCACTTTTCCCTCAAAAATCACTCCACACAAAGCCTTTAACTCTCCTTAGCAAGCAAGTTTTTATTGAGTAGTTTGCACAAACTTTGGTTGGATCTCAAGATTCAAGCACAATTGAAGTTGGAGTTGAAGGTTTCTCTCCCTTTCTCCCCCTCAAATTTCGGCCAGCAAGACAAGAAACATGAAGAGAGTTTTTGGTCAAAAATCTGATTTTAGGAAAGTTATTAAACCTTGGTCAAAGTCCAACTTCGAATAGTGTGATGACGCTTAGCTTCTTCTAGAGTTTTTCTCTCATTTCCTTGTCTTCCAACACTAATCTACCTAACTAATCTCTAATTACCCCTTAACACCTTATACACTAATAACCCTTTATGCAAAACTTCCTCTAATTATAAAAAAAATTATTGCACTCAACGCACTAGTGGGTCCCACGGCCAATATACACTACTAATTGTCACGGCCCCATTTTTGAATGAAAAATAACGGGTTTTAAGAAAATGGATTTTTTGGTTGATTTTGATTTGAAAAAATGTGTTTTGATTTGTTAGGAAATAAATAAGGAAAATGAAAAGGGCCTTAATGGGGTTTGAAATGCGATGAATTTTTGCCCAAAAAATAAGCTTAAAAAGGGTTTTTGAATAAAAAATCGGAGTCGCCACTTGGTATAGAATTAAGGTGTACCAAGTCACCTAAAATGAACTTTTTTAAATAAAATTATGGAAAACCTTTTTTTAAACGACTCCTAAGTCTACGAAAATCAGAGAAAAAGATTTCGAGAGTCACATTTGAAGAGAGGGAAGGCAAGGATAAAAATCCAAGGCACCCTCTCAACCTAGCCAAGGTTAGTTGCGTGATTTAGTCAAGGATTTTCTTATTTTTAACCTAAAAATTTCACATTTTGGAGGTATTTACATGAATGGCAAACTTAGACCTAATTATCGGGGTCCAGAATATTTCTTCGAAATTATTTGATGCAAATCGCATTAATTGCGACGCCCAAAAGTAAACTTTGAAGTCACGAATTGTGCAAAAATATGAGACTCAAAGAGAAGTGAAAATAAAAATAAAAATAGTAAAATAATTATATACGAAAACATGATCTAAAGGGATGCATCATATCGGGTATGGGGAGACTAATACTCGTAACTTAATTTTTCCCTTTAATAGAGGGAATACGAGCGTGTTAAAGTTAGAAAGCCAAACTCGTCAATATCCCATATCCAAGGGGTATTTCTCCTAATCTAATCAGGCAAATATACTACCCTAGTTCTAATTTTTAAATGGAATGCAAGTATAATGTCATGTTTTCATACAAAGGGTAAGGAATATCCATATAAGGGGAAATATAGGATAAGGGGTATAAATATAAGGACTATGGGATAAAGGATGTCGAAACGCGCCGATAAACCTTGGGGACTGTTTACTGATCACTGGAAACCGGTATACTCGAGTATTACCTAACTACTGTTATGGAGTGCGGGCCCGGTAGGGGGTTGACTGGTGGATGGAGATTGGAGAAAGTGGTGTTCTACGGACCTTATATTCTTCGAATGCAAGTGTTGACGGAGAGTCAACGGACCCTGGTATGATCAAGCTCATGGAAATTTGGCTTTTGAAAGCCACCCGTATCCTTGAATTGCACTGTGATTAAATTGTTATTGTATTATTCAGTGTTTACTTGATTATATTATGCCCTTATTTGGCTATGTGCTTACTTGTTTTACTTGGAAACCTCACTGGGCTATAGCTCACCCCACTCCCTTTGTTTTCCTTAACAGATCTGGGACGGACTTTTGGCCAAGAACCCTCTTAGTTTTATTTTGCTCGAACTTGTAACCTTTTGTTTAAGATAATTTTACTCCTGACTTTTGTAAGTTCGAATTTGTAAGTTCGATTCATGTTGTATAACTGTAGTATGGAGTAGTAAGCATGACGTTTAGTCAATTTCTAAGTTTGGGCAGTTGGCTTGTCTATCATTTGCCATTAGGGTTTGTAACATTTGTTTGAAGTGATTCCACTGGGTAATTTGAGTTACTAGATCACTGATCGACCGAGTCCCGACGAGAGTTGGGTAGACAGTCCGCTGATACCCTAGGGTTCGCCCTAGGGGAGAGGTGGGGCTTGCCACAGGACTAGTGTGGAATCGTAAAACAGGCCACAAGTAGCGTTGGACTAGTGTGGTGACGTCATACATTATTTTATAACTAACTAATCATGTAAAACTAATAAGAAGCTAATAAACACTTAAATTCACATAAACACGTAGCAAATAAACATAAATATCTAGATGCAAAGTCCTAGGAAAGCGGTAAACACGTAACACATAGGCATGCGAGGTACACAAGACGAATAAAATAAATAAAACCCTAACTATTACATTAGGCGCCCTAACTACAATCTAAAGGGGGAAAGGAATAAAGTAAATAGATAAATCCCTAACTATTACATATACTATCTAAATACAGATCTTGAACCCCCTAACTATTACAACTTGGCATTCAAGTGCCTTTTAAATAATTAAAATTGACCAAAAATAAATATTCAAAAATTGAAACAAATAAAGCAAATAAAGAAATGAAATAAAACATTCAAAAAGCACGCAATTAAACACATAAAGTCACATAAGTGCACATAGGGTCAAGTAAGGCGAAATGAGGGATAGAGTGTACCTTCCTTAAGTTAGGGTCCTAATGACACGAATTTACTTATTTACCCTCCAAAATAATAAAAAGGGTCAAGGCATCACTTTAATTAAACAAATAATCACAAAAATGGAGATAAATACAAAATTAAATCAATCAAGGTATTCAAATAAAAGTAAACAAACCATTTTTGCTAAATTAACACAAATAAAGACCCAATTTGAAAAAATTAAAGAAATTAAGGGATCAAAATCACTATTATTGCAAATATTAAGGATCTAAAAGGAAATCAATTAAAATCAAGGACTTAAAGTGTGACAGCCCCACCTTCCCCTAAGGCGAACCAAAGGGTTCGGCGGACCGCCTGCCCAGCTCTCGCCAGGACTCGATCACTCTCTCCGAACAAAATAAGATACAGCCTCGAGGAAAACAAAAAAAACAAACCCCAAACTAGAAACATATATTTACATTCATCTCAATCTCAACCACAAGTACAGTCCCAAATGTATACCAAAGCTCTGAATTCACGATACAGTCCACCTTATCCAAGCACTAAGAGCGGAAATAAAAGCCAAAACAAAACAATTCAAAACAAAACTAGGCTATACTATTCTATACAGGCCCCTCGCCCATGCTTGCTACCCCTGTAAGGAAACAAAAGGCGTGGAATGAGCTAAAAGCCCAGCGAGATTCTATATACACAACCAAGCAGTTAAACAAGGACATTAAGCATGTAATAACAAGTAATCCAGATAACATTTACGATATAAAGCAATAGTAACACATACAATAAAAGGATACATGCTCACGAGGAGCTATTCGTTCGTTCGTTCATCTCATTCGCCTAATATTTTCCTTATTTTCTCCGATCATTAAAACATTGTTTGTAAGTGAAAACTCCTTCATTTTCTTGTCGTTCGTTCTCATTCATTTCATTCCCCAATCTCCGCCAACTTCGTGGTCATACTCGAGTATACCAAACATTCACCCAGGGTCACTAATCGCCCGACCGAGTCCGCTTCTGGCTCGAGTCGACCAGTAACAAAGGGCAAGGGCCCAGTTCAGCCAGAAAGCTTACATTCATGCACAAGTAACATTTAATCATTCAATCATTGAAAGTTCACGTTCATTTAGGTCGAGTGCGATAAAGTACACACTCGCCTAGTAAAAATCATTTCTGAAAATATTGGAAACATAACCTACTTCAATCACGTATTAAAACAACAATCCAAATAGTCACAATGGTTCACAAAGTCATTAGAAACAAATTGTATATAGAACACTCACCTAAATAAGCAAAACGTCCAAAAGTATCCTTTCGGATATCACCCTTAGTCACCAATCAACCCTAAGAATAATCAAGAAAACACATTACGGTTCAACCATCAAAATGTTTGGTGAATCAAGGAAAATCCGAATAATTACTAGTACGAAATATAAGTATGATTTGAAAGTGAAAAGAGTGCATTTAGTCCAAAAGACATGAGTAAAATAGTCGTAAAACTTATGTCCGCTCTTAAAATTTTGAAATCGCCATTTGAGTGCAAATTCGGGCAGCACGCCCTTTGTATTTACCTATTTTCCAGCCATTTATGGCTTCATCATTTTCCTCAATCAGCCCCCAAAATCACACACAAATAATCTCATTACACTAGCCGTTCAATAGGCTAAAAGTCATTTAATAACAAAACTAAGCTAGAAAAGTGACCGGAATTAAGGTTTAAGACAAGGAGCAAAATGGCAGGTTTGACATCCTTTAGTGTATGGTCACAACCGAAACTACACTGATCGGATTGAGGTAAAATTTATACTGTTTCGAAGCTAAGACATGTTTCTACAATTCTTGTGAAGACACCTCAACCCAGTTCTGAACCTAACCTAGTCAAATTTACCCAAACAGACCCAGATATTCCAGTTCAAAGCTCACTGTAAAAGTCATCTAGCGGTCCTGACGTATTCAATCATATCTCAGCACACACAACTCCGATTCAGTTGATTCCAAAGCCATTCGAAAGCTAGAATACAAGGATACAATTCTTAAAAGGAATGAAAAAGCTAATTCATTTCATCTTCCCATCCAAACGAGCCAATTACAGATGCTGCTTTCCAGTTTTGGCAGAAAACAGGGCAGCAGGGGTAAAATAGTCATTTCACAGGCTACAGTGCTCCGATTGAGCTGAAAGTTTACAGGCATAATCTAAATTCAATTCTATAAAACTTTCATGTTTTGAGCTAAGGCCAATTCAGCCTCCATCATGGCCGAATAACACTGGTCAGAACAAAGCAGAAAATTTTCTAAAAAACTGAAATACACATCATCACTTCTAACAAAGAAATATTGCACCAAAACTACCAAAGTGGCAACCACAAGCCATTAATTCCATCCATTAGAAGCAAAGAGGGGTGTTCTTAGGCAAATTTACCTTAGAACCTCAAGGAAAGTGGTAGCTTAGTCTTTCTCCTCCAAATCAACTCCACCAAAGCCCTTAGTTTGCCTTAGTGGTCACTTGTATGGAAGGGTTTCAAATTTGGTTGGTTAAAACTCAAGATTCAAGTGAGTTTGGAAGCTAAAATTGGAGAGCTCTCTCTTGTTTTCTTCACCAAAGGGCTGGCCAAGAGGGTGCAAAATGGAATGAATTTTTGGTCAAAAATTTGTTTTAGTAAAGGTTAATATCTTGGGTCAAAAGTCCAACATCCAATGGAAGCATGACACTTGGCATCTTGAAGGTTCCAAGCTTATCTTCTCTCCTCCAATAATTCATTTAGCTAACTAACCTCTAATTATCTCCTAATACCATGGAAAATAATATCACTTAATATTTCGTCACCTAATCGGCAAAAATTATATTGCACTAGCGGTTCCCACATTGAAAAATGCACTTCAAATTCACGTACACTAAATTATACTAGGAAAATGATTTAGAAATTGTACTGGACTTGTAAAATGTATAAAACATTTAATATTTTTAAAGGAACAGGTATAAAATGTAGGCAAAGAAATAAAATAATACTTGAAAAATGTTGGAAATTTTTCGGGTTCTCACACTCTCTCCGCACTTAAGAAATTTCGTCCTCGAAATTTTACCTTCTGTTTACTCATGTGATCCCGGAGTTTGTTGCGATTCTACCGCATATACCTGAGCCTGATGCTCTTGTTTGGTTCCCCTCTTCCATTAGTTGGTTTAGGCTTGGTTCCACCACATTGTTGAGTACCAGCCTCTCGTGGCTGCTTGTTTGGACAATTACTCAGCTGATTGATCACTACTCCCACAGATCAAAACACTTCCGCCCTTTCCTCCAGCAATCATTTTCAGTGTGGTTTGCCCTTCCCACAATATCCCACAAGCCAAGCGGAGGAACTACTGTTTGGGCTTTCTCGAGAAATCTCTCAGGTCCTATTTGACTTCCTTTCGTGAATCCCTCATATAGTGCCCCTAAGGTCCATGGTGGATGAGAGAAATGGTTCACTTTTGGCACTTTGGAGGGCGTTGTCTTTTCCCTAGATTCTTCAGGCATGCTACTAGGTGCGCCTCTTTTCTGCATTTGAAAAGCTTTTACTTGTGCTTTCGCATCCTCAATTCTTTGTGCTTTCTCAAGAGCTTCCGTAAAAGTATTAACTTGAACCGCCGCTAAAGCTTCTTGAATTTCCAAATTCAAGCCTTGGATAAACCGTCTTACTCTCCTTCGCTCTGTAACCACCAATTCAGAAGCGAACTTGGACAGTTTAGTGAATTTCGTCTCATATTCGGCCACACTCAGGGTTCCTTGATGCAATCCAATAAATTCGTCCTCCCTCCTTTCTTGGACCAGAGGTGGGAGGTACTTCTCGTAAAATTCCCGTGTAAAGTTCACCCATGTCCATGCAGTTTGTTCTCTCTCACATTTGGCCCTAACAACATTCCACCATGCTCGGGCCGGTCCTTCGAATTGAAACACAGCAAAGTTCACTTGTCTTTGCTCCGTGTAGTTCAGGGCTGCGAAGATGTTAATCATTACCTCTAACCACTGTTCAGCCACATCTGGATCAGGTCCTCCAAGGAATTTGGGAGGATTAAACTTTTGAAACCGCTCCAGAGCCCTATCTTCTCCTATTTCGAGAATCTGGGGTTGGTTCACTGGCATTTGGCCTTGTTGATCTACCAATCGCGCTAGGATATTTGTCATTTGTTGTATCGCCGTCGCTACTTGGTCTCCGGCCTCAACCCTCGGTCCACGCTCTTGCTCAATTACTGTTTCTCTTTCTTTACTGGGTTCTTGATCTTGCCTAGCCCCACGGCCGCGACTAGCTCCACGTCCGCGACTACGTCTCCCCTCCATTCCCTTTTTCTCTCTCTCTTTTTTTTTTAAAAGATGATTTAGTATGTAAACAGAGTAATTGACCAAAATAGCAATATATAACACACCAAATACGTAAGGAAACAGAGCAAGTTAGACAAACCAAGTACAGTAAGTACTATTCATGTAAATATCGAAATGTCACAAGTCAAATACATACAGTAGCAATACAGGGCAAAACAAGAAGAAAACACAACGTGCCGTTCCACACTCCCCAACCGATCTCTCACTTCCCTTACTATCCGAACTATACATCCGTTAACCCTTTACACTTACTTTCACCAAACATTAGCCCATTCCTACTCCCCACAAAAGATCGTAAATCCTTAGTACTACCCGCGTACTCGGGTACAAGAATCCGAGATAATTCACCACTCGAGCTGGCCAGTCCCAAGTGTAAATTATCTACAATCGAGATTCCTACCTGACGTACATATCTATGGTTCTCAAGTACCATGAAAAGGATTTACACTTATAACACACGATTCATAGCTTATGCTCAAAAGAGCACTCAGTCCTTCACACTTATTCACGAAATCAGGACCATACACCACTTGGCCCAAGCTCACTCCGCGCAGAGACCACGCGAAGTAGCTCTGATACCACCTGTGACAGCCCCACCTTCCCCTAAGGCGAACCAAAGGGTTCGGCGGACCGCCTGCCCAGCTCTCGCTAGGACTCGATCACTCTCTCCGAACAAAATAAGATACAACCTCGAGGAAAACAAAAAAAAACAAACCCCAAACTAGAAACATATATTTACATTCATCTCAATCTCAAACACAAGTACAGTCCCAAATGTATACCAAAGATCTGAATTCACGATACAGTCCACCTTATCCAAGCACTAGAGCGGAAATAAAAGCCAAAACAAAACAATTCAAAACAAAACTAGGCTATACTATCCTATACAGGCCCCTCGCCCATGCTTGCTACCCCTGTAAGGAAAACAAAAGGCGTGGAATGAGCTAAAAGCCCAGCGAGATTCTATATACACAACCAAGCAGTTAAACAAGGACATTAAGCATGTAATAACAAGTAATCCAGATAACATTTACGATATAAAGCAATAGTAACACATACAATAAAAGGATACATGCTCACGATGAGCTATTCGTTCGTTCGTTCATTCATTCGCCTAATATTTTCCTTATTTCTCCGATCATTAAAACATTGTTTGTAAGTGAAAACTCCTTCATTTTTTGTCGTTCGTTCATTCATTTCATTCCCCAATCTCCGCCAACTTCGTGGTATACTCGAGTATACCAAACATTCACCCAGGGTCACTAATCGCCCGACCGAGTCCGCTTCTGGCTCGAGTCGACCAGTAACAAAGGGTAAGGGCCCAATTCAGCCAGAAGGCTTACATTCATGCACAAGTAACATTTAATCATTCAATCATTGAAAGTTCACGTTCATTTAGGTCGAGTGCGATAAAGTACACACTCGCCTAGCAAAAATCATTTCTGAAAATATTGGAAACATAACCTACTTCAATCACGTATTAAAACAACAATCCAAATAGTCACAATGGTTCACATAGTCATTAGAAACAAATTGTATATAGAACACTCACCTAAATAAGCAAAACGTCCAAAGTATCCTTTCGGATATCACCCTTAGTCACCAATCAACCCTAAGAATAATCAAGAAAACACATTACGGTTCAACCATCAAAATGTTTGGTGAATCAAGGAAAAACCGAATAATTACTAGTACGAAATATAAGTATGATTTTGAAAGTGAAAAGAGTGCATTTAGTCCAAAAGACATGAGTAAAATAGTCGTAAAACTTATGTCCGCTCTTAAAATTTTGAAATCGCCATTTGAGTGCAAATTCGGGCAGCACGCCCTTTGTATTTACCTATTTTCCAGCCATTTATGGCTTCATCATTTTCCTCAATCAGCCCCCAAAATCACACACAAATAATCTCATTACACTAGCCGTTCAATAGGCTAAAAGTCATTTAATAACAAAACTAAGCTAGAAAAGTGACCGGAATTAAGGTTTAAGACAAGGAGCAAAATGGCAGGTTTGACATCTTTTAGTGTATTGGTCACAACCGAAACTGCACTGATCGGATTGAGGTAAAATGTATATTGTTTCGAAGCTAAGACATTGTTCTACAATTCTTATGAAGACACCTCAACCCAGTTCTGAACCTAACCTAGTCAAATTTACGCAAACAGACCCAGATATTCCAGTTCAAAGCTCACTGTAAAAGTCATCTAGCAGTCTGACGTATTCAATCATATCTCAGCACACACAACTCCGATTCAGTTGATTCCAAAGCCATTCGAAAGCTAGAATACAAGGATACAATTCTTAAGAAGGAATGCAAAGCTAATTCATTCATCGTCCCATCCAAACGAGCCAATTACAGATGCTGATTTCCAGTTTTGGCAGAAACAGGGCAGCAGGGGTAAAATAGTCATTTCACAGGCTACAGTGCTCCGATTGAGCTGAAAGTTTACAGGAATAATCTAAATTCAATTCTATAAAACTTTCATGTTTTGAGCTAAGGCCAATTCAGCCTCCATCATGGCCGAATAACACTGGTCAGAACAAAGCAGAAAATTTTCTAAAAAACTAAATCTACACATCATCACTTCTAACCAAGAAATATTGCACAAAACTACCAAAGTGGCAACCACAAGCCATTAATTTCCATCTATTAGAAGCAAAGAGGGGTGTTCTTAGGAAATTTACCTTAGAATCTCAAGGAAAGTGGTAGCTTAGTCTTTCTCCTCCAAATCAACTCCACCAAAGCCCTTAGTTTCCCTTAGTGGTCACTTGTATGGAAGGGTTTCAAATTTGGTTGGTTAAAACTCAAGATTCAAGTGAGTTTGGAAGCTAAAATTGGAAGAGCTCTCTCTTGTTTTTCTTCACCAAAGGGCTGGCCAAGAGGGTGCAAAATGGAATGAATTTTTGGTCAAAATTTGTTTTAGTAAAGGTTAATATCTTGGGTCAAAAGTCCAACATCCAATGGAAGCATGGCACTTGGCATCTTGAAGGTTCCAAGCTTATCTTCTCTTCTCCAATAATTCATTTAGCTAACTAACCTCTAATTATCTCCTAATACCATGGAAAATAATATCACTTAATATTTCATCACCTAATCGGTAAAAATTATATCGCACTAGCGGTTCCCACATTGAAAAATGCACTTCAAATTCACGTACACTAACTTATACTAGGAAAATGATTTAAAATTGTACTGACTTGTAAAATGTATAAAACATTTAATATTTTTAAAGGACAGTAAAAAATGTAGGCAAAGAAATAAAATAATACTTGAAAAATGTGAAAATTTTTCGGGTTCTCACATAAAGTGAAACCTACCAATCAAATGCTAAAATTCACAAAATAAATAAAAACCAAGTTACTACTATTAAACAACAAAGTTACCCAAAATTCTACTAAAAATCCGAATAAAATCATAAATTTCTCAAAAAACTATTAAACCTTAAAATTTCATCCCAAAAACTCATGAATATTCTATCCAAAATCAAATCAAGCATGCCAAAGGAAAAACAATATGTTGAAGGGATAAAATTGATTATATTTTCCAATAGTTGGGTCAAAATAGCATTATGGCCAAAATTCGAGGGTCAAAGTGCAATTTCCTGAAATTATTTCATGCAGCCGCGAAAGAAGCTGCTGCAACAAGCATTTGTTCTGCAATTTTCTGCAACTGATGACATTCAGTACATACGCGGCTAATAAGATCCGAACAAACAACAAGCTTTCAAACCGAAACAACATTTCATGGATCTTAACATCAAAACCCAACCTCACTCTGTGCATTCCCAACAAATTTTCACTCCAGATCATGCGTAAAGGGAACAACAGAAACAGTCATGAATTCCTACAGCTTGCTTTCTGGTAAAGATATGCAACAATAAAAAAGAAATGAAACAAGTCTCCTATAACTCAAAGACAGAACCATTGAAGGCTAACATTGTTTCATGAAACCATCAAACACAGAAGTCCCCCTAATCCTTTAACACATTCGAATCACCAATCCTAAACAAAAATTTTTCCCATTTCAGTCGAAGGAACTGATTGCGGGAACCCAAAAGAAACTGTGAACTTATTCAACTAAGGGAGAATGCAACCTATATAGGCAATATAACAAAACCGTAAGGTAAACAAGAACCCAACACTCATTAAACTCCATAAAACCAATCATGAATTCACGGTTAAACATGCAACAAGGAAGAAGAAAACACCTCCAAACTTCATACAGCTTAGCCAAAGCTTTGCTGCATTTTCTATTGTAACTTTCATGGTTTTCTGATACAATTTTCTTTCTATCTGAACATTACTGACGGTACAACCAACAACAACAATTTGGGCCAAAGTAACAAGTTTACCAAGCATGCTTTCACTTCTCACCATAAAACCTTAGGTGTTAACACAAAGAATTCAGAACAAAGCATGCAAATGTGGTTCGAAGGAGCTGTCTTATTCAACCATCTGCAACTTTGCAATGAAACGTTTCAGGTTAGACGCAAGTAACAAAACCCCACACAAACAGCAATTTTTCAAGACATCCAAAAGATTATCATGCCATATGGAGAGAAAACAGATCCTAAATGGATTCTAGCAACTCAAAAGACAAGAAAGGCATGGACTGGAAATTATCACTTCAACGAGACTTCACCAGAGACTAGAAATCATTACTTCAGCCAGCATTGGATTGACTAGAGTTTTTCTTTTCACCCCATACATATAAACACACACGAAACTATTGCAAGACACAAAAGACAGCAAAACAGAAGCAAAGGTTCTAGTCAGCTTAGGGGATTGGCCAGAGTTCTCTTAATCGCACACAGAAAAATGCAAAAAGATTTGCTTTTTCGGTTCTAGATTGTCATTTTGTCACTTTTCAAACAAACTTTAGTTACATAATCAGGCGCTTAACATACAATGAGGGAAATCCACCATAGTTGACCTAAACCTTGCCCCTACCCAACCGAACTCCACCATACAGTGACAGAAATAAAACCATGATCAAAACCTCATAAAGATAGTAGCATCTTCTTCAAAACAAGAAGGAAAGCGAAAAAAAAATTCTACCAAAAAAAAAAAAGTCATTAACAGTCATCAAACACAGGAAAGATAGGACGAACCTTTACATTGTTTTCTCAAATCCTTACCAACGGTTGGTGATTAGATTCCAGCGAACAATGGTAACTCCCAGCTCCTCCGTGGCCTTTCCTTGCTCTTTCCAGATTCCGTAGCTTTCTTGCCACCAGCCCCAAGCTCTCTTTATCTCACTCTCCCTAGACCCTCAATGGTTTTCTTTCTCCAGTCTCCCGTCACTCTTGTTGTCGATCCCTTTTCTGCTCTCGTTTTCCAGTTTCCTTCCTCTGCCCAAAGCTCCTCCCTTTTTCCTTCGGTTTCTCCCTCCCGCTCTCTTCTCGGTCTCTCTCTCACTCTATCTCTCACTCTTAGCCGCCACCCTTTTTCTTCAGCTCCTCCTCTTTTCAGCCGCCACTTACTCTATCTCCTTTCCTTTCACTTCTTGAGCCTCTTATATAGAACCCTCAGCTCCCAAAACCCTCATTTTAATGACAGATATAGAGCTGGTTTCTTGTCCCTGAATTTGATACCTTCGATTCATTTTGCAGTGATTTCTTGATAAGGATCCACAGGTGCGGTGTCTACTTGTACTAAGGGGCTAAAATGGAAAGAAACAAAGCAGAAAAAAATGAATAGAAATTCGACAAAATGGCCGCTGCATCCCACCTTCTTGTACTGGCCTTCTACGTGTATTCTTGTATGAAAAAAAAAGAAAATGGCGCGTTGCTTGGCACGCGCACGTGACTCCTTCCTCTCTTCTTCTTCTTCTTTTTTTGTTTTAGCAGCAAATAATAGGAAATGATTTTCTTAATAAAAGCGGAAATGAAACAAGGTCAACAAAAAAAAATGCTAAAATTTTATTTTACTTTTCTTCATTTTATCATTATATACATTATTACTAATTTTCAATTAATTTATCTAAACAGAAAGCGTTAATTCCTAATTGAACTTAATCTGCAAGAAATTTCATTTATTGAATCTTAAAAGAATTCAAACCCACATTTTTTGGTAAAAATTTTCTCTCTTTTTTTCGAAATTTAATGCTAAAAATGTCTAAAATAAAAATAAAAATTTGAAACTAATGAGCAAAAATGAATAATAATTATCATTAAAATAAAATATAATAATAAATAAAGCTACATTAAAAACTTAGTATTTAAAATGCTCGACGATAATGTCTAAAAAACAGAAAACTACTGGAGCATTAATACATAAAAATAGATTCATAATTTATCATAAAATAAATTAAATTAAATTAAATTAAAGATTAAACATTAAAACCTTTGGTGTCTTACAAACTTGTCCCATCTTTGATCTGAATTTCGTAGAAACTCGAGACAAAACATAGATACCAAATACTTACCTACAGTTGTTCTGTCGTGAGTTTGAATATATAATGGATCAGTGGATGAAAACCCGAACTTGCTTTTACTTGGTCAGTGAATACCCGAGTTTGCCTTTACTTTGTCAGTGGCGATGATACCCGAGCCTGCCTTCAACCCGGTCAGTGGAATGAAAACCCGAGTTTGCCTTTACTTGGTCAGTGGGATGATACCCGATCCTGCCTTCACGGGGTCAGTGGGATGAATACCCGAGCTTGTCTTTACTTGGTCAATGGGATGATGCCCGAGCCAGCTTTCACTTGATCAGTGGGATAAATACCCGAGCCTGCCTTTAATTTGGTCAGATTTTGTGCAAAAACATTTGTAGAATTTTCGAAAAGAAAAACAACGATTTCTTTCTAAAAAAATTGCCCCAGTGTAATGCTATTGGATTGTCGGACCTGCAAGAAAAGAAATAATGATAGATAATGCAGCCACCATCCGATCAACTCCCTTTTTCAAGAAATGTGTAAACATGAGTATTTGGATTTCTTATTTGACGTAGCAAATACTTCAACCTTGCTCTGCGAGACAATATCAAACTTCCAGAATTTCTCATTACTTAAATCGTGTTATTTAGTATCCATTTACTTTCGATAAATTCATTAGGAATTGCCTTTTAAATAAAATGAAAGAGACAAATGTGACCATGAAACACATGAAAAATATTTTTATTTACACATAGATGATAAAAATTCTAATATAAACACAATCATCAACTTTTATCGCATGAAAAATCATTTCAAACAAATAAAACTTGTACACTCAAAATTCCAAAAGTTTGATAAATTGAACACTTTTGTTCTTAAACAAAATGCTACGCTTGACCCTTTGGATATCATCCTTCCGGAGTTCAACATTTGACGACAGAACCACAATGTAAAGAGAAATTCTTAACGAGCTAGTCATCAAACTCTTCAGATCCCAAATCCACTTTTCCTTATAATACCCCTACTCTTAGTGCCTTTCGGCGTTTTCACTAAGGTCGCCCCCGCCCATTTCATTTTATTTTCTTTCCTTTTTCACTTTTTCTCTTTTTCCTTTTCATTTTCTTTTCTTTTTGCTTCTTTTTTTTCTTCTTTTTCTTTCTTCTTTTCTTTCTTTCTTTTTTCTTTCTTTTCTTTTTTTTTTAAAAAGTTGCCCTTGGGGTTTTACCTTAATAAACAAATCTTGTCTACCGCCGATATTAATTCAGAAATGTATTTTGAGAAATAATGGCATCAGTTTAATAATTCTTCCTTACAAAATAGGTGAAGGTGTTTTTTGACATCATGTGCTATTTGATTAGAAATTGTCCTAAAAAGGCCATATAAAAAACAGAAGTCAGAACTTTTGATTTTTTGTAATAGGGTCTGGTGGGGTGTTAAGAAAAAGATTAAGGCTTGAAGGTAGATTTATGAATGTTTAGATTTCCTTAAGATCGCGATTTTCGAATTAAGCTTACTAATAATTGCCCCCAATTTATTCTCAAGGGAGTTTTTTTTTCGACCTTTTTCAACTCAAATTTGCCCCAGTGTAGGGTTTGCGATCCTCAGGGGTTGCCAAACGAAATGATTTTCTGAAGGTTCAAGAAGGGACAACTATGGATAAGAATATTCGATTGGAAAGGAAGAAGGCTTGACTTTTCATTCCATTCTTTACATTAACCCTAAAAGGAAAATTCTATGTATCATATGAAGAATTTCTTATATATATCCGAATTGATCGGTTGAGGAAACACTTGCCCATCCATTTCTGCAAGAATAAGTGCTCCACCGGGGTAAAACTTTGGATGGACAATAAAAGGGTCTTGCCAATTTGGTGTAAACTTCCCCTTAGCCTCCTCCTGTACTGGCAAAATATATTTCAACACTTTATCTCCTTCTGTGAATATCGTGGTCCTGACCTTCTTATTGTAAGCACGGGCTAACCTCTTTTGATATATCGACCATGACAAATGGCATTTAATCTCTTCTCATCGATTAAAGACAATGCTCATGACATTGTTTAATCCAATCAGCCTCATCCAGTTTGGCCCTCCATTAAAATGCGCAATGAAGGGGATTTCGACCTCAGTCGGCAATTCTGCTTCCATTCCATACATGAGACTGTAGGGAGTTGCCCCAATAGAAGTTCGAATAGCAGTTCTATACGCCATTAATGCATAAGGGAGTTTTCTCGTGCCAATCACGATGTCTTTCAATCATTTTTTCGAATTATCTTCTTCAAGTTCTTATTGCGGCCTCCACGGCTCCATTCATCTTATGGTCTATAGATAGAGGAATTTCGATGCCTGATTTTGAACTGTTCACACACAATCCATCCACCATATCATTGTTGAGATCGTGGCATTGTTGGTGATTAATGTCTCTGGCACTCCAAAACGACAAATGATATGTTTCCTTAGAAATCCGTCACCGACCTTCTTAGTCACATACTTGTAAGATTCAGTTTCGACCACTTGGTGAAGTACTCCAATTGCCACCAGAATAAACCAATGCCCCATTTGAACCGGGAGGGTCAATAGTTCAATCACGTCCATACCCCACAATTGAACATGGCCAGGGAAGCAATCATACTGTGTAAATTCTGTAGGGGAAGTCGCGCATAACGTCTCCATGCATTTGGCATTTAATGCATTTCCTGACAAAACTACACAATTATGCTCCATAGTGAGCCAGAAATAGCCCGTTTTTCCATGATCTTCTTTGCTAATAAATGGCCATTCATATATGACCACACACAACCACTATGTACTTCTTTCATCAAGTATTCTGTTTCATCTTCATCAACACACCTCAGAAGACCCAAATCTGACGTCCTTTGTATACCACCTCTCCATTTAAGAAAAATTTAGAAAATAATTTGCGTAAGAAGTTTTTAGCAGTCACAATCCGCCCCAGAAGGATAGAACCGCTGTCTTGAGAATTTCTTGATACATCATGTACCAGGGGCGGCCATAGGGAGATTTTTCCAGAACAAGACAATGAGCAGGCTTTTCTTGCAGATGAATCTGGACAAGCTTGATTACCAAATCGTCTGGATGTTGAATCATTGAAGATAGAGTGGCCAAAACATCAGCAAAAACATTTTGACACGCGGAATGTGCCGGAACTCTAAACTCCTAAATTTATTCGCCAACCTCTAATAAACTGCAATGATAGGGCAAGATTTTTGAATCCGAGTGATCCACTCCTTGAGAGTCTGATGTACAAGTAAATCGGAATCACTGAACACATAGTAAATCATTAATCTCTATTTCAGTGCCATTTTTAGTCCAAAAATACAAGTTTCATATTCATCCATATTGTTAGTACAGAAAAATCGTAGTTAGCGGAACCAGGATAAATGCTTCCCTTCAGGCGATACTAGAACAGCCCAATACCGACCCCGAAAGAATTTGACGCCACCATAAAAGAACAGCCTCCATTCAGAACATTTTTCATTCATGTCTTCCGCTGTACCAACAGATAGGACCTCCTCATCTGGAAAATAAGTATGAAGTGGCTGATAAATCATTTTCCTTTGGATTCTTGGCCAAGTGATCTGCTATAGCCTGTCCCTTGATTGCCTTTGCGTGGTGAAAATGATATCGAACTCAGAAAGAACCATTTGCCATGTAGCCAAGCGCCCCAGTTGGCATCGATTTCTCCAATAAATACTTCAAAAGGGTCTGATCGAGAAATAAGGTAAGTGGGTGTGACTAAACAAATAATGTCTCAACTTCTGAGCTACCAGGCCAATGCACAACAACTCTTTTCAAGAAATGTGTACTTTGCCTCATAAGGTGTGAACTTCTTGCTGAAATAATAAATGGCTTGCTCCTTTTTTCCAGAATCGTCATGCTGCCCCAAAACACATCCCACAGCCTCGTCGAGCACAAACAATACATGATCAATGGTCGACCGGACTTGGATGGCATTAAGACCGGGGGGTGTAACAAATAATTTTTGATCTTGTCAAAACGCTCGTTGGCACTCTTCACTCCAATACAATGGCAATATTCTTCGTCAACAATTTAAACAAAGGCTTGCACGTGTGGGTCAACTGGGCGATGAACCTTTCAATGAAATTTATTTTTTCCCAACAAACTCTTCACGTCCTTTTGTGTTTTTGGCACTGGCATTTCACGAATGGCTTTGATTTCGTTGGATCTATCTCGATACCCTTCTTACTGACAATGAACCCCAACAACTTGCCGGCGGGAGCTCCAAATGCGCACTTTGCGGGGTTTAATTTCAAATTATATCTTCTCAATCATTCGAATAACCTTTCCAAATCAATCAAATGATCCTCCGCTCTCTTGGATTTTGATGATGATGTCATCCACGTAAACCTCCATCTCCTTATGGATATGTCGTGGAACAAAGTGGTCATGGTTCTTTGATAAGTGACACCTGCATTTTTCAATCCAAACGGCATTATTCGAAAACAAAATGTCCCCCATGGCGTAATAAAGTAGTTTTTCTCCCTAATCTTCCTCTGCCATTAAGATCTGGTGATATCCGGCAGAGCAATCAGCAAATGATTCGATTCATGTCCTGCGGTATTGTTCAGAAGAATATGAATGTTTGGCAATGGAAAATCATCTTTCGGGTTGGCCTTATTGAGATCCCTGTAATCGACACAGACTCGCACTTCTTCACTTTTCTTTGGAACAGGTACTGGATTTGAAAGCCAAATAGGGTAATGAGACACTATAATGATTCTATAATGATTCTAGCATTGAGTTGTTTCTCGATTTGTTCCTTAATTTTGAGATTCATATCTAGTTTAAAGTTGCGAGGTTTTTGCTTTACTGGTAAAAAATTTGGATCCGTCGGTAAATCAATGGACCACTATATCTGTTGAAATTCCACACATATAATCATAGGACCAGGCAAACACATCTTGAAACAGGGTCAAAAATTCAATCATCTCTTTTCTCTGTTTTTTATTCAAATGAATGTCAATTTTTATCTTCTTAGCCTCAGTCTCAGTGCCAATATTAATAACTTCTGTTTCTTCTAAGTTCGGTTTGGATTTCTCTTCATATTGTTCAAATTCTTTAATAAAGACTCAAGTTCTTCCTCGTTATCGCTCTCGTCTTGAATTCCTGATTCCAAAATTTCAAGTTCGTGAGAGATATCGAGATTGCAATCATCGAATTTCAGAATAATGATATCCAAAGAGTCAACGTGTTTTATTTTTGGCCATCTGAAAAAGAATGAAATAATTATGACAATGCGTAAGTAAATAAATTTGAAAAAAATAAATACTGTGCATTTCATTGAATTTGGAAGTAAAAGGATAACATCAAACAACATCCTACTTAACAAAAACTTTAACATAAACTTGCATTGAAAAACATTTGATTAAAATTATTTACAAAACTGAAAGACAAAAGGTAAGTAATGAGAATGATTTCTCTCATGTCAACCAAAGACAATTCCCTAAATTTACCGAAATTCCCTTCGGGAGGCGAAGGAGATCACTGGTCCAATTCTTTATTGCCTCAACAGGCACCTCTAGAAATTCTGGGTTCTCCAACAGCTCTCTCTTAGAAGCAAAACCCCACAAAATAATTCGGACAATCCAACATTTACTTCCTCAATCGGGTCCACTTCGAATCTAATCACCTCCATATGTACAATACAACGGTGGGATACTCATGATAAGTTGCTTCCCTTCGTTCTCCGCCCTTTTGCGATTCATCATTTCTTTTTTATCTTTGGCAGTAGGTGGAAACCCTAATCCAAAGTGTCCTTCTTTCCTTGAAACTCTACTGGAGGGATAAGGTGATGGCCAGACAACCGAGGGGATCACTGGAGTTATAAGGTGAAGTTGATTGAAATGGTTCCACTGGAACACCGTATCCTTCAATATGTGTTTATTTTTGCATACTGATAACTGTATCATGCTAATGTGCCAAGATGAAATTTTAAACCATGCTTGTATTATGCTCAAATTACTCGTACAATGATGACTATTCCATGCTAATGTGCCAATGTGCAATCTCGAACTATACCTGTGTTATGCTTAAATTAATCGTACAATGAATACCATCTCATGCTAATGTGCCCAATATGCAACCTGAAACCATATATGTGGTATGTTCAAATTACTTGATTTATTAGAACTGTTAGAGTATCTTGGAACCTCACTGGGTTGTGTAGTTCATTCCACGTTTTTATTTTCCTTAACAAGGTTCGAGACCAAGAGTGCTCGTGAATAGTACTAGAATGTTCTCTTTTGAAGATCTTAAGTTGTATTATAACGGATGGTTGTAGTACATATTCTTTTGGTTTGTATTAAGCTTGAAAGTTAAGTAATTGTAAGCATGCAATATTTTGGAATACTTTAATTATATATTGAAGTTATTTGATGTATTTCGAGCTTTTGAATTGTGGATTGTAGTGAGTCCTGGCGAGAGTTGGGCAGGCGTCCCGCGGATACCCTTTGGTTCGCCTTAGGGAGAAGTGGGGGCGTCACATCTAAAGCTTTCTCCAACTTCTCAGTTTTCTTTGCTTCTCTCTTTAATTGTAATCGGCCGTTCTCCAAAGGTTGGTCGGCTACGATAATCTACAATTGGTGATCCTCCAACTCTTTCTTTAGTTTCTCATTTTGCTCTTCAGGACTAATGGAGACAGACGGCAACCTTTCTCTTCCTTGTGCTATTATCATGTTGATCCATTCATTGTATTCCAAAGTGATCTTAGGCTCTGCTTTATTCACTTGATCAAAGTGCAGGTTGTCTAGACTACGAAGATTTTCCCAAGGCTCCAACACCATACTTCGGCACTTAGCAATTGTATCGAATCTGATGTTTCCAATTCCTTGGACTATCGGTACTTTCTGTGGATACCCAAATTGCCTCATAACTCGTAGCCGAATGTACACGACCAATCCATTGGTGCCTGCTAAAGGGATGAAACCATGTTGCGTAGTTGTGAAAGTCGGATCCCTTACTTTCGTCCAATCAAGAACCCATTGTACCCTATCCGAAATCAAATTATCGAACTCTTGAACAAAACAACTCGGAGATGCTATTCGGTAGTATCCTTTGATCCTCTCCTCAGTGTGACTCGATCCAATTCTCCGTGGCATGATCCTAAAGAATTAAGTATTCTCTTTGATAAATGCTCCATTGCCCACATCTGAAGTACCAAATTGGATGCATAGAAGAACCATCTTTTCTTTTGACACTCGGTAATAGCTATGAAAATATCAGCGATAACAATAGGCATTAAAGTGGGGGCCTTTCCCTTGATTTCCAGAAACACACTCTGAACCATATTGACAGTCGAGAAGGTAACTTTTCTATGCTTTTGCGGGAATAATAGTAAATTAATCAAAGTCAGTCCAAAGGCTTGGACTCGCTTCTGCTCCCACTGCTCCTTGCTAATGAAGAAATTATCACGGTGTTGGTCATAAGATTCTTTTTCCCCAAATCACTTGTATATGAACTCTAACGGGCATGACTTTGCCATCCGAGTGTTGGTTCATACTAACTTGTCTTAACCCCAAACCTACAAAACTGTTCTCTGGTTCCACTAATTGGGTATACCATAGGGTAACCCTTCCCAGGTACTTGCAATAATTCTTCTATTTCCTCTAGAGTTGGTGTTAGTTCACATTTTTCAAATCGGAGAACGAAACCCTCCGCATCCCAGTACTCGAATAAAGTTTGGATGATCGCTATATTTGGGGTTATGCTCAGGAGACTTGGCAAATGCCCTATATACTGGAATAGTCTATTCACTTCATGCGCCATGTCAATTTTTCTTATTTTATTTTATTTTACTGGATTAATTAATTATTTACTCATCCGTTTTCTCTAAATATTTTATCCCAACCTTTTTAGACCCAATTACATGGAACTATGGCTTACATGTATTTTTAAAATGACTTGTTATGAAAATTAATTTTGGAAGGTTAGATAAGTGAGAATAGTGAATATGCGATTGGAATCAATAATCGAATCAAGAATACAATAAGTTTGAAAAATTAGAAACTTGTACATTAGTCTTAAAATAAGTATTTTTATGTTTAAATATTCAAGTATTAGTTAGTGACACTATCGTTATAGGAATTTCTTGAAAATTTCACTTTATCGCGCACAAATCGGAAGTACGCATTTTCACACACGCGTTTAATTGAGGGACTTTAGACCCTTATTTTTAAACCATTAAGAGTGAATAATAATAGTGTGAATGGAAATGCATTAGAGATTTAGTGCACAAGTGAAACAAAGTTGAAAGGAATCGAGTACGAAACGCGCACGTACGCATACTATTCTTAGTTGACTTTTGGAGCAATTCTTTTCGACAAACTTATAAGCTTCACAAGGAAGCTTCTTCATCAGCAACGTCACTTCCTTTCTTCCTCTTAGCAGCCGAGCTTCAGCAAGAAAAAAGAAGAACAAAACCCATCATCATTCCACTTCAAATCTTGCACCTTTTCTCCTCAAAATTTACACATACTTTGCCAAATCACTTGGAGAGCAACTCAAGCTAGGAGAGGAGCTTTATCTCACGATTTTTCTTGGGCTAAAAGGACCGAAATTTCTGCCTTGATCATCGAAGAAAGTAAGTAATGATCAACCTCTCAAATCTTGACTTATGGAAGTTATATTGCACTCATAAGCTCATATATTCATGTGGGTAGCTTTATTTATGTTGAAAATTTGGTGTGTGGGCTCTATGAAATCCCACAATAGCTTGGTGGACTGATTTGATGATATTTGATGTGTTTATATTGGATTAGTGTTTAATCTAGTGGAAATAAGTTGTGTTGTTGAAGAAAACTCAAAGGAGTGAGTTGAGCGAAATGGACAATTCTGCCCTTGCTATGTCCGTGCACCTTAGTGCATTTTTTTGTGGTTCTATTGACTTTTTTATGTAAATATGTTGTGTGGGTTGTGTAGAAAGTTTCATCAAAAACATTACGTGATTTGGATGGTTAATGTTGAGATTTCGAAATTCTAGCAAAAACTGGAAACGGGTGTCCAGTGTACTCTGGCAGTGTTTTTGTTTTGGTCATAACGTTTTCCTCCGATGTCAAAATTGAGTGCCGTTTGTGGCACTAGAAACTAGACATTCCCAGTTTTCCAATGGTACAAAATGCATGTCCTGACTCCATCGGAACTAGCAGTACCAACCTTGTAAATTTGCCTGTTCTGTTTCTCGTCTGTACTGGAAGCCCTGTTTTGAGCTGTGACTTGATGCTCAAATATGAGCTAGTTGTAGATAGAATTTGAGAATGATTTCTTCTAATAAATTGTAGTTTTATGAATCTAGTTTCAACCACTACCAACCACGCTCAATTCCAAGTTGAATTGAGTGAGTTGTGGCCAAAGTTCGAAACTGACTTAGGGATTGAAAACCCTCTTTTTGGCTAGTTGATGCCTTAACCTTGATTGGGACTTGTTGTTTCGAAATTCTTGGTGTTAACCACCTACCAAATACATCTTGGATGTTCTTCGACATTGTATACATAAATGAATCATATTTGAGATATTTTCGTTGGCCGAATATTTAGAAAAGGAAAATTTACATACAAAGACAGATTTGCCTTGGAAATTCGTGGGACTTTAGTGATTTTGTTAACTGACTTACCCTGTGTATTTTTGCATGAAAATTGACAGAGGAATATCCCTTATATGGTAGTATAATACTGCTAAATTTGGTGTCATTCGGAGTTCATTTTGATACTCAACCAAAGTCCCAAAGTTCGTGGTTTAAACCTGAAAATTATCTAAACGGTCCTCACTTTTTCAGCAACTTTGAGCTGCTATATCTTGGCGTTCAAAACTCCGATTCTTGTTCCATTTATTGTGTTTTAAACTTTGTTTGTAAGTCTAATTGAGTTCCAAATTTTAGAGGCTAGCTCACAATCTATGAATTTTTCCGAATTTCCAAAGTTGGCCAAAAACCAACCCAAAACTGTCTTGGTAAGCCTAAATAGCAATTTTGAGCTGAATTTTGAATATCTTCCATTTGGAATAATGGGATAAGCGTCTTCTAAGAAACTTTTAGTACTTTGAGTTTAGTTTCCAACGGTATAAAGTTTCCAAATTTTTGGACTTATGGAACTCGAGATATGATTTTTCCAAATAGTGTCGCACCCAAGCGCGAAATTTTCTGATTTTAAACAAAGTACTTTCTTAAGCACTTTTAACCTTCCTTTGAGATGGTTGATCCGTTTTAGAAACTAATTTCAAGGTTAGATACAAGGTTCCATAGAACTTCAAAACCTTTGTTTTAAATCCTTGATTTCTAAATGATTAAACCCCTCTTTGAAGTATTTTCTTGGTTGTTTAACTTCCTTGGTTAATGACACCTTATTTTATACTTGAGAGATGGATTTCAACCATTATTTTTATGCCCTCGATTTCCATGAGTTTAAACCTTTAAAAATGGAGCAATCTTAACTTGAGTGATTTTTGGAGAATTTCACTAGTTTTCTACTCAAAACTTGGAACCTTTGGTTTTGACATTTACAATGAAATTAGGGAAGTTTTGAATGAATTTTGACTACATTAGTTTGAAAATGTGAATGCTCTTTGTATTTTTAAGTTCGGATGTGAGATTAGAAGTTTTGAGAAATGAAAACCATCTACCTTTTTCTCGATTTTCGTGCTGAAAGTAAAATTGGTACTTTCTTTTGGAGTTGAGATTATTTACCAAGACTTAACTCGAAAACGACTTGTGAGCTTGTTTTGAGCGTTATTTCAATGATTTAACGAGAAAGACTCCTTTAACTTCACTTGAACTATGACCTTGAGAGTGGGGAGCGAGAAAATGTTTTCTTATTAACCTTGTCCGAGTACCTAGGTAATCATGAATGTGTACATCTCAGGTAGTCACGAGAACGCTGAAGAGCTCGTCTGACTTCTCGCTTTGCTCCACTTTGCCTTGACTTTCGGTGAGTGTCAAGTGCATGAATTGTTGATAAATGCTTTAATTATTAATTGAATATTATGGAATTGTTGAGATGAATGTGTATTTTACCGCACTCGCTCTCCCTTAAGTGATGCTATAATTAAATTGTGCTATGTGAATTGCTATGCGAATTAAATGAAGTGTTGCTATTGCAAATCATATTTGTGTTGGGATGTCGAGTGGAGTGAACCTCCTCGATTTATCTGTATTCTCGTGGGACCGCCCTCGTCCCCCTCTTTCTTTTAATTATGCGATACTTGTTACTTGAATACACACGATCGGTAATTGTTCATAAACATGTCTAATTCGTAAGCCTTGAGTGGATGCAAGTACCACACCAATCTAGGTGGGAGGTGCCTCTCATACCGTCTCAGTGCGATAATCGGTTCACTGAGCGATAGTAAGTACCACACCGATTCGAGTGGGAGGTACTTCTCATATCGATTCAAAACCCTAAAACAATTAACCGGTTTTCTGAGCGATAGTAAGTACCACACTGATTCGGGTGGGAGGTACCTCTCATGCTGTCTCAGAACCACAACCCATTCAAAATCGATTGGAGCGTGTCTCATCGACCACTGAGCGATAATAAGTACCATACCGATTCGGGTGGGAGGTACCTCTCATATCGAATCAGAACCATAAACAAAGTATAAGTCAATTGGAGCGATGTCTCATCGACCACTGAGCGATAGTAAGTACCACACCGATTCGGGTGGGATGTACCTCTCATGTCGGCTCAGACCCATAAAAATATGACCGATTCCCTGGGCGATGGCATGTATCACACCAATTTGGATAGGAGGTACCTCTCATATCGACTCAGAATTATAAATGGAATAAGTAAAGTTCTACGGACTTAATTACCTACTCGGGTGATGGAGTGTCATCACGAGAAGGTATTAGATTGAACTTTGGCAAAACAAGTGGAAATGAGCTGCTCTGTGAATATTCACGAATTACTTAAATGATATAGCCTTATTTCTCGCTTAAATGATATTGTTATTCAAATTACGTGTTTTGCATGTTTTCTTGGCCTCACGAGCATTCGCTCACCCCGTAAATTTGTTTTTCTTAAACAGGAATGGACATGGAGTGAAACTCGGAGAAACCCTTGGAATGTACTTTTGTATTAGGGTTTTAAAAATAGAAATCACTAGTACTTTTGTGGTTGTTGTATATTTTGGGAATTGATGTATCTTTTGGGATTCTAATGTAAAATTTGGATAGTCGGTTATAGAAGCGACCTTTCTTAGTAGACTTGTATTAATTGTTATATAATATTAAACTTGAAAGATTCCGCACTTTCTTACTTTGCCTTGTCAGGATGACTAGTATTGTACTAAGATTGAACGAGTTTTGTACCGAATCTTGGCGAGAGTTGTGCAGGCGTTCCGCGGATACCCTTTGGTTCGCCTTAGCGAGAAGTGGGGGCGTCACAGGTATTTGGTTTAACATTTTGCATGGAGCCATTTGGGGAAAAATTTTAATTTTAGTACCTTACCTTGGGATTTTACCCCTTAGGCAAAGAAAAAAATTGTAAACATGCAAGTCTCATTGGATTAAATATCCGAGACGCGTGATGGCTTATTCCTAACGTGGGATTCCCTATACGATATTCTCTTCTAAGGTTTATGCATGATGCCAGTTTATTAAAGCGATAAAATATGCAATTTAAATGATAGAATGACCTAAAGGGACCCTTCATACGCCAGGGTAGGCCTAAATTGATATGCAATTATTAATCTATGAATGTAATATACCGAAATCTTTAAAAGTACAATAACCTATCTAAAAGGGGTAGGTTCTAAAAGAAGATCATGCCAGATCTTTTATTTTCCTAACGTTTGTGAATGCAAAAGATAAGAAACAAGGAAAGTTAGTTCAACACATAACATGTTGTGGCAATCAATTAATATGAAAGCAATAAAGAACAAAATGAAAGAGGGGTGGAATCCCTCCCTCGTGCCTAGTGTCCCTAGTTTAGGATGAGGTTGACTCTATCCTAAAAGTATTTCTAATATGGATGCATGAGGTTCGGCTTACTAATGCATCTAGACTCGATAAGTTTCCAGGTTCCCAAGCCTTCAGACCAAAAGGCGAAAGGTCATCAATCCCAGGGCCTTTGGTCGGTGGATCGAGTGATTCCTTAGGCATCGCTATGGGCGCAGAGCACATGATCCGCCTACCTAAGGCAATCGATCCTAATCCTACAAGGAGGTGTGAGAAACGCCCACGAAAAAGAAAAAATAGGGTAAATAAAACTATGCATGCACGTATGAGGTGTTTTTCTTTTGAGGGGAGGGACTACCATCAAATGCGGTCGACGGTTCTAGGGTAACTATCCCCCCACCCAACAATGCAAGCGCGGTATAAGTAAAAAGCAAATAAATAAATAAACCATCCATTCATCACATACATGGTGTGCAAGGGGTGATTACGCGCGCGTGCAAATGCAAAAACCCTAAAAAAGAGGGAAAAGGGCAAGAAAAAAGAAAAAGAAGAATGCAACCTAAAAACCTCCAAATGTGATATATAAGATGGTTAGGAAAAGAAAATGATTGACTAAATCGGATGCTCGGACTCTCTAATTCCCCAGTGGAGTCGCCAACTGTCGCGCCCTATTTTTGAAAATAAGAAATAAACGAGTTTTTAGAAAAATAGATTTTGGGTAAAAAATGAGTTTTGATTTAATTTTAATTGAAAAATGATTTTTATTGTAAAAAATGAATAAGAAAATAAAAAGGGCCTAAATGGGGTTTGAAAATGCGACGATTTGGCCCAAAATATAGTTTAAAAGGGGTTTTTGAATAAAAAATCGAAATCGCCATTTGGTATTGAGTTAAGGTGTACCAAGTCATCTAAAATGAATTTTTTAAAGAAAATTATGGAAAACCCTTTTTAAACGACTCCTAAGTCTACGAAAATCAGAGAAAAAAATTCGGAAGTCACATTTGAAGAGAGGGAAGGTAAGGATAAAAATCCAAGGCACCCTCTCAACCTAACCAAGGTTAGTTGCGTGATTTAGTCAAGAATTTTCTTATTTTTTAACCTAAAAATTTATCACATTTGGATGTACTATATGAATGCAAATCCTAGACCTAGGGGGTGTCTGGGGGTCAAATGTCTCTTCGAAACTAATATAGGTATTAATCACATTAATTGTGATGCCCACAAGTAAACTCTCGAAGAAATCACGAATTGTACAAAATATGAGATTCGAAGAGAAATGAAAAGAAAAAAAATAAAATAAAAATAATTATATACGAATACATGATCTAAAGGGATGCATCATGTCGGGTACGGGGAGACTAATGCTCGTGACTTAATTTTTCCTTTAATAGAGAGAATACGAGCGTGCTAAGGTTAGAAAACCAAAATCATCCATATTCTATATTTAAGGGGAATTTCCTAATCTAATCGAGCAAATGCACTATCCTAATTCTAATTCTTAAATGAAGTGCAAGTCTAATGTCATGTTTTCATACAAAGGGATAAGGGATATACTTATAAGGGAAAATATGGGATAGGGGATATGCGTAAAGGGAAATGTGGGATAGGGGATATACGTAAGGGAATATGGAAAAAAGTTTAAGAACTTGTTACTTTCTTTTGATAACGATAGACCGTTTTAAACTCGATTTCATTGAAGACACAAGTTTTTCTTGGGACTTTAACTCTTTATTTTTGAATATCGATTTTTGAGAGATTAAGGTTCTTTTTAAGACATTGATTTAGTCTAAACACGTGCACATCCTTTCTTGATTAATTCATGATTATGAGTAAAAGTTACTCGTTATTTGTTCAGGCGCTCAAGAGAATCTTCAAGAAAAAATCTCGAAGCGAACGCCTAAAAGCTTGTTTGAGTACTTACTCACTTTTGACTTGGTGAGTGTCAAGTGCATGATTTGTTGTGAAATACGTGAATTGCTTCTTGTTAATTATGTGAATTCTAATTGTCGAGATGAGTATGTATTTTATCGCACTCGTTCTCTTTTAAACGAAATTATGATTGAATTTCACTATGTGAATTGATATTCGACTCGTGTGAAATGATGTGGTTGTGAATCGTATTTGTGATCGTCGATTAGGGCATTGTCTTATCGACTTATATTCATATTCGGGGGACGCCCAAACTCGTTGGCTAACTTTGCGGATCGAGCCTGTATGGCCTTGGTTGAGAAGCTTAGTAAACCATGAGCAAACACAAAACTTGATCTATTGGAGAGAATATGCTTGGCATACTCGCGTAGTATTGCCACGATATACTTGAGTAATATCAAAACCTTGATGAGCGGGCCTGGTAAGGGGGTGTACGGTGACGGGATTTGAGGAAAGTGGTGTTTCTACGGATTTGATACTTATATGGTTGACGGAGTGTCAACATGAAATTTGATCAAGACCTTGACTCGGCTACGTGAAAATTAGCTCCTGAGAGCTACAGTATTCTTGAATTGTTTCTGCTTTATTTTCCTACTTGGAATGTTAATTACTCGAACTTTACAGTTTTACTCACCATGTAAATGTTGTTACTACTTGGACTACGTGTTTGCATGTGTGTTTCTTGGCCTCACGAGTATTCGCTCACCCCATTACCTTTGTTTTCCTTAATAGGAGCTGAATGAAAAGAATATTGGAGAAGCCAACTTGATGGACCTTTGATTAGGGTTTTGAATGTAATTGTTCAGACAACTTTTGGAGGTTGTATATTTTGGAAATGTTGATGTACTTTTGGTAATTTGTGATGTAAGACTTGTATATTTTAAGGAAGCACCCCTTTCTTTATATTTTTTACTTTTAGTATTAATTGATTATTCATAAGTTGAATTCGTCTCGTAATGAGTCCTGGCGAGAGCTGGGTTGGTGTCCCGCTGATACCTTTTGGTTCGCTTTAGGGAGAAGTGGGGGTGTCACAGTTGGTATCAGAGAGCTAGGTTTAGAGATCTATATGGGGAATGTATTAGAGACCTTACTTTGAGAATAGGAATGAGATAATTTAGTTATACCTTAATTAATGTTTGAGTTGGTTAGTGACTTTAAATTTCTAACCCGAAAATTGTGGTTGTTTTGCAGGGATGGAGAATGGTAATGGTCATGTTAATGGCCACGTGGAGTCTCTTAGATCTATTTACTATCGAGCACTTGGTAGAGGAGCTCGTGTGCGTTACTCGCCTTCTTCTAGGTTTTCCCGTTGTCCTTGTAGGGCGACACACGCTTACACTAATGGCCTCATATTGTCCATTGACGATGAGCGTCGTCAGTTGGTGAAAATCAATAGAGTTTTACTCCAGGAGGTCGAGCAGCTGAGTATTATGGTGAACGCTCAGGGTGATAGGATTGTAGAGCTAAAGGGGACGGTAGTGGACGAGATGACTAAGGCTGAGGCCGCTTGTGATGAGTTTCAGAGGGCTAGAGTTCGATTGACTAGGATAGGCGAGGAGGTCCGGGATCGAGTTTCTGGGATCTTGGCAGACACCACTATGTTGATTGATGAGGTGATGGATGTTGTGCAGATTCCGGTTCAAGAGGGCACTGAGGAGGAGCCTTTCGAGGAGGATCCTGAGAAGGAAGTTCCGCCTGATAGTCCTGTTGAGGATTAGACTAGCAGTGACAAATCTTTTGACTTGGGTAATTAGGATTAGTTGGGGTGGTAGTGGTTCGGAGGCCATTGTATTTTGTTTGACTGTGTGGTCTACTTTTGAGACACCTAAATCTACTTTTGACGTGCATGACTAATTGCACTTTTGTGACACCTATGCGCCATATTTTTGTAAATACCCCATGACTTGCTAATTGTATGAACTTTAAAGTGTTAATATATGTTAGTTATCGTTATTTCCAATGTTTTCATATTGGTTCTTACTTTAAGTATTTTCCCGCGTAATTATTTTATTTCTTGCATTAGACATAACTAAGATTATGGACGGACGAAGGAGTGGTAGAGGTCGTAGGCGTGGGGCTACGCAAACCCAACCTCAACGGGATGATCAGGGCTCGACAACTGGGCCGACCTAGGGACAAGAAAATATAGAGGGTAACCAAATGGTTACTGTCATTAATCGGATGACTGATATCTTAGAACGATTAGCAGAGCGTCAGGGTCCAGGGCCAATTAACCAACTCGGGGCCCAGGATAGAGGGGACGATAGAGTCTTGGAGAGGTTTTTGAAGTTTGCTCCGCCTAAATTTATTGGGGGATCTGATCCCGAGCTAGCGGAGAATTGGTTGGAATGAATGGCTAATACTTTCGCCGCCTTAGGCTATACAGAAGAGAGGCGAGTGAACTTTACTTTCTTTCAGTTTAAGGGCGTTACACGTGCTTGGTGGGACATGATAAGGGAAAAGTGGGAAAGAGCACAGACTCCTTGGTTTAGGAAAACTCCACAAGGGAGTTCAATGAGAAATTTCTTCCGCCTCTGATCCAAGACAAGCGGGAGGACGAATTTATAAAGTTGAGACAGAGAATTCTTAGCGTGGCCGAGTATGAGGGGAAGTTTACTAACCTTTCTAAGTACGCTCCAGAATTGGTGATTAATGAACAAAAAAGAATAAGACGTTTTGTGCAAGGGTTTAATATGGAGATTCAGTAGGGGGCAGCAGACCAAATCTCTGCGTTCACCGAAACTCTGGAGAAAGCGCAGAGAGTTGAAAGCGCAAGATTGCAAGTTAGGGACTTCCATACTAAGAAAAGGAACATTCCTAGTTACTCTTCTGGACAAGCTAGTAAAAGTGCCCTACCTTCCAAAATAGGAAGGGGAATGGGAGGAGTGAGGACTGCTGGAGCTCCAAGAGGGGCTTTATCAAGAGGAGGTTGTAGTGGGCAATGTGAGGACCCGCAAAATTCTCCTTGTTTTATTGAATATTATTTTATTTTCCGCTTGCATTTTCCTTACTTTAATTTTATTATATAAATTTTCAGAGATTTTATAAGTGAGTATCGTTTTTTTTTAAAAATTATTTTTCTAGTATAAATGTGTACATGTTAAGTTTGAGGTGAGTTATGGACGTGGGACCCGCTAGTGCGGTAAATGCGGTAAAGTTTTGTTTACTAGGTGAAGTTTGGCATAATTGGACATTAGCTACAATGTGTTAAGAGGTAATTAAGGGTTAGCTAGGTGGATTAGTGTTGGAAGAGAAAGGATTGGGATAAATACTAGAAGGGCCAAGTGTCATGAACTCATTGCAAGTTGGACTTTGACCAATTTTCTTCACCTTTACTAAACCTCAAAATTGACCAAAATTCCATCCATTCTTGAGCTCCTCTTGGCTGAAATTTTGAGGGAGAAAAAGAGAGAGAAAGTTCATCTTGCACTTCAATTTCCAAGCTCAATCTTGAGTTCCAACCATAGCTTTTGTCAATCACTCCATAAAAGTGCTAGTCAAAGTAGTTTCTAAGGTGATTGTGGAGTAATTTTTGGAGGAAGAAGCCTAAGCCACCATTTTTCTTGAGGTTCCAAGGTAACTTGTTAAGAAAATCCCTCTTTGCTCTTAATAATTTCAAATTTGTGGCTTAAGGTTGAAGTTTTGGTAGGTTTATGAGAATATTTCATAGTTTGAGATAGTATTATGGAATTTTCAGTTTTTATAGTGAATTTTCTGCCCTGTTCTGGCCAGTGTCATTCGAATATGATGGAGGCTGAATTAGCCTTAGCACAAAAAAATGAAAGTTGTAGAGTATTGAGTGTAGATTATGCCTGTAAAATTTCAGCTCAATCGGAGCACTGTAGCTTGTGAAATGACTATTTTACCCCTGCTGCCCTGTTTCTATCCGAAATGATAATCAGCCTCTGTAATTGGCTCGTTTGGCTGGGAAGATGAATGAATTAGCTTTGATGCCTTCTTAAGAATTGTAGCCTTCTATCTTAGCTTTCGAATGGCTTTGGAATCAACTGAATCGGAGTTTTGTGTGCTGAGATATGATTGAATAAATCAGGATTGCTAGTTGAATTTCACAGTGAGCTACGAACTGGAAAATTTGGGGCTGTTTGGGTAAATTTGACTAGGTTAGGTTGAGAACTGGGTTGAGGTGTCTTCATAAGAATTGTAGAGCTATGTCTTAGCTTCGAAATGGTATAACGTTTACCCCAATCCGATTGGTGTAGCTTCGGTTGTAATCAATACGCTAAAAGATGTCAAACCCGCCATTTTGTTCCTTGTCTTAAACTTTAATTCCGGTCACTTTTCTAACTTGGCCTTGTAATTGAATGACTTTTAGCCTATTGAACGGCTATGGTAATGAGATTATTTGTGTGTGTTTTTGGGGGCTGATCGAGGAAAATAATGAAGTCATAAATGGCTGGAAAATAGGTAAATACAAAGGGCGTGCTGCCCAAATTTACACGCAAATAGCGATTTCAAAATTTTAAGAGCGGGCATAAGTTTTACGACTATTTTACTCATGTCTTTTGGGCTAAATGTACTTTTTTCACTTCCAAAATCATACGTATACATTGTACTATTAGTTATTCGGATTTTCTTCGATTCACTTAATCTTGGGTTGGTTGAACTGTAATATTTTCTTATGATTATTCTTAGGGTTTCTTGGTGAGTAAGGGTGTTATCCGGAAGGAATTTTGGACGTTATTTTGCTTATATAGGTGAGTATACCACTCGCATGACTTGTTGTTTAACTGTTTTACCTATACCTGCATAATGTGACTTGTTTGGCTGTAATACCTGCTTAATTCTGGACGAGTCGAGGGTGTCCTTTATCACACTCGTCTCCCTCGCTTATTGTCAAATCACTGTATGGGCTTGAACCTGTTACCCGTCCTCTGCCCTGTGTGACTGGGTTATTGTATGAACTTGAATTAGTTGTTCCTATATGCGGACTTGTATGGTTACGTGCATCTGAAATCTAGACCGTCTGGTGGGGCATAGCCGTCGTGCTAGCCTGTTGTGTTGTCCAGCACCGCCAGGGACGAAAATTCTGAAAGTTAGACCGTCTGGTGGGGCATAGCCGTTGTGCTAGCCTGTTGTGTTGTCCAGCACCGCCAGGGACGAAAATTCTGAAATCTAGACCGTCTGGTGGGGCATAGCCGTTGTGCTAGCCTGTTGTGTTGTCCAGCACCGCCAGGGACGAAATCCTGAAATCTAGACCCTTTGGTGGGGCTTAGCCGTCGTGCTAGCCTGTTGTGTTGTCCAGCACCGCCAGGGACGAAATTCTCGACTTAGGGCTAAGTTATATTCTGAAGTTCTGGTATACTCGAGTTTTACCATCCCTTTTGGCTCCTGAGAGTCACCTGTATTCTTTCCATTTGAAATATTTATTCATTTCTCTATCTAGTGTGTATAATTGCTTGATTTAAAAGTGAAATGCCATGTTTCGTGACTACTTGTACTTTTGGTATCTCATGGAACTTAAGCTCACCCCCTTTTCCGTTACCTTTGTTTTCCTTACAGGGATGCTTTTGGGGAAAAATCATGAGTTTTGTAAAGCTAGTTGAGCTAGCTACTAGTTTTGTTTTGTTATGCTCCTCGGGTGTTAGAGACCCTAATTGTACTTCACTTGAATGTTGCTTTTAGGTTGTATATTGTGGCAACATGTATATGTACCTGGTGGTTCTGGTGTAAATGATATTATATGTTGGAAATGAATGTTTTAGCCCTAATGAGGGGTCTTTTGCACTTGGTTTATCGTGTGTGATCGATTAGTAGTCCTGACGAGAGTTAGGCAGGCAGTCCGCTGATACCCTAGGGTTCGCCCTAGGGAGAGGTGGGGCTGTCACAGGCAAGGTCGAGCGAGAGGAACATCCTCTGGTGGCTCCTCAAGTTAATTGTGGCTACTGTGGCAAATGCAATCATACTGAGAATGATTGTTGAAAGAAATTGGGGAAATGCTTATATTGTGGTAGTACCGAGCACCAGATAAGGAAATGCCCAACTGTACCAAAAGAAGGAGGTAGTACCCAAAGGCCAGAAAAGTCAACCTCTAAGCAGACTAGTGCTGGAGGGAGTCGACCAAAGGTACCTGTTAGGATTTACGCATTGGACTATCAGCAGATTCCTGATGCTATTGAGGTGGTTGAAGGTACGATCCCTATTTTTTACCGTTTAGCTAAGGTTTTAATTGATCCGGGTGCAACACACTCTTTTGTGAACCCTAACTTTATGAGTGGAATGGATGTGAAGCCAATTAAGTTACCTTATGACTTGGAAGTTAAAACACCTATTGGAGAACAAAGTTTACTTGCTAACTTGGTATATAGGGATTGCGAGATATGGGTTGGAGAATGGAAGTTACTAACCGATTTGATGGGTTTAGCTATTAAGAGGTATGATGTCATCTTAGGAATGGACTGATTAGCTCGTTACCATGCGCATTTGAACTGTAAGACGAAAATGGTAGAGTTGTGCATTCCAGGAGAGCCAACCCTAAATTTGAATGTAAGAGGTAGATTAGCCTCATCTGTTCTTATTTCAGGGATTCGATTTAGAAAAATATTGAGTAAGGGAGCTCAAAGATATTTGGTTTTTCTTATGAATACTCATAATGATAAAGTGAGGTTAGAAGATATGCCTGTAGTAAAGGAGTATCCAGATGTTTTTCCTGAAGAATTAGAGCCTTTGCTTCTGGAAAGAGAGATAGCTTTTAACATTGATGTAACTTCGGAGGTAGCACCTATCTCCAAGACGTCATATAAAATGGCTCCAATTGAATTAAAGGAGTTGAAATTGTAGTTGCAAAATTTGTTAGAGCGAAATTTTATAAAGGAAAGTGATTCACCGTGGAGAGCCCCAGTGTTGTTTGTTAAAAAGAAGGATGGGAATTTAAAATTATGTATAAACTATCGAGATTTGAACGATGTTACTATTAAGAATAAGTATCCTTTGCCCCACATTGATGAATTGTTTGACCAATTGCAAGGGACCGGTAGTATTTTCGAAGTTGGACTTCAGGCAGGGTTATTATCAGTTAAGGATTTTAGAAAAAGATATACCTAAAACTGCCTTTAATTCGAGGTACGGACACTTTGAATTCGCAGCAATGCAGTTCGGATTGACTAATGCACCTGCGGTTTTTATGGATTTAATGCACAGAATCTTTAAACCTTATCTGGATCAGTTTGTGGTAGTGTTCATCGATGATATACTGGTGTACTCTAAGACTTTGGAGGACCATGAGAAAAATTTTGAGGATTGTTTTGCAAACTTTGAGGGAACATCAATTGTATGCTAAGTTTAGCAAATGTGAATTTTGGTTCAAAGAAGTGACTTTCTTAGGTCATATAATTTCCAATGACGGAATTAAGGTGGATCCAGCCAAAATTGAAACGGTTTCTAAGTGGAAACAATCGGAAAATCCTACTAAAATTCGAAGTTTTATAGGGTTAGTAGGGTATTATCGGAGGTTTATCAAAGATTTTTCTAAAATTGCTGGACCCATGACTGAGTTGACTAAGAAAAGTGAGAAATTTATATGGAACTCGAAATGTGAAGAAAGTTTTCAGGAATTAAAAAGACGATTGACAAAGGCACCTATATTAGTTTTGCCTAATTGGAAGGATAACTTTGTGGTATATACAAATGCTTCTAAAAAAGGTTTGGGATGTGTATTGATGCAGAATAATAGGGTGATTGCGTATGTCTCTAGGAAATTAAAATCGCACGAGAGAAACTACCCAACTCATTATTTGGAACTAGCGGCTGTAGTATTTGCATTGAAGAAGTGGAGGCATTACCTATATGGAGTGACATTTGAGGTTTTCATAGACCACAAGAGTTTTAAATATTTGTTTTCTCAAAAAGAGCTGAATTTGAGACAACGTAGATGGGTGAAATTTTTGGAGGATTATAATTGCACGATAAATTATCATCCAGGAAAAGCCAACGTAGTGGCTGATGCTTTAAGTCATCAAGTGCAAGTGGCAGGATTGATGATTAAAGAATTGCACTTGTTGGAAGAGATTAGTTGTTGGAATCCTCGACTTGAATCGAGAAAAGTGATCCTTGAGAATATTGTCATGAAATCCACTTTGTTGGAACATATCAAGAAAGTACAAGAGAAGGACTCTGAAGTGCAGAAGTGGTTGGAGAAATTAATAAAGGAGAAAAGTCGGATTTTAATCTAGGAGTGAATGGTGTATTAAGATTTCAGAATTGTATAGTAGTGCCAAAAAATGAAGGGTTTAAGAAGAAAATTTTGGAAGAAACACACCGATCTAAGCACACGGTACATTCTGGAGGGAATAAAATATATCAAGATTTGAAAAGTTTGTACTGGTGGGAGAATATGAAAAAAGAAATTGCTCAGTTTGTTCAGACTTGTTTGATTTGCCAGCAGGTTAAAGCCAAGCATCAGAAACCGTCTGATCTTTTGCAACCTTTAGAGATACTCGAGTGGAAGTGGAAAAATATCACCATGAATTTTGTATCTGGATTGCCTAGGACACAAAGAGATTACGACGCCATTTGGATAATAGTAGATAGATTGACCAAATCAACTCACTTTCTACCGATTCGTATGAAGTACCCGTTGGAAAAGTTAGTGAAGTTGTATTTGGATGAAATCATAAGGCTACATGATACCAGTAAGTATTGTGTTACATTGAGACGCTAGGTTTGTTTCGCGATTTTGCCAGAAGATGCAAGAAATGTTAGGAACCAAATTGAATTTTAGCACTACCTACCATCCCCAAATCGATGCACAGTCTTAGAGGACAATGCAGACTCTCGAGGACATGTTGAGAACCTGTATTTTGGATTTTAGAGAGAATTGGAGTA
The DNA here is from genome assembly GCA_023065735.1 of Coffea humblotiana. NCBI lineage: Eukaryota > Viridiplantae > Streptophyta > Magnoliopsida > Gentianales > Rubiaceae > Coffea > Coffea humblotiana. The sequence goes on from CM041211.1 coordinate 19,159,213, forward strand.
AGTATTTGACATTGGTAGAATTTGCTTATAATAATAGTTTCCATTCATCCATTCAAATGGCTTCGTACGAAACTCTTTATGGCCGGAAGTGTTGGTCTCCGATTTGTTGGGATGAAATAGATGAATGAAAGATTTTAGACCCAACTGTAGTGCCTTGAATTGGGAAGGCGCGAGAAAAAGTGAAGTTAATACGTTAGAGGATTCAAACCGCACAGAGTTGTTAGAAGAACTATGCAGACAATCGAAAGAAGGATTTATAATTCACGGTTGGAGATCAAATTTTTCTCAAGATTACTCCTCTGAAAGTGACTCTGATGACAGAAAAAAGAAAAAAATTACAATCGAAATTTGTAGGACCTTATAAGATTCTTTAACGTGTAGGGAGTGTGGCTTATGAGTTGGAATTGTCTCCAAGTCTGTCTCGGATCCATAACATTTTTCACGCATCCATGCTCAAGAAATATTTTCCAAATCCGTCTCATGTCGTACAACCGGAAAACATTGAAATTGATGAAGCACTGACCTATGAGGAGAAACCGATAAAGCTTCTAGATCGTAAGGTGAAAGAACTGAGGAATAAGTGAGTCCCTTTGGCAAAGTTCTTTGGAAAAATCATGGAATAGAAGAAGTAACTTGGGAAGTAGAAGAAGAAATTCGAGAAAAATATCCCGATCTATTTCCAAATCAAGGTATGAATTTCGTGGACGAATTTCTCTTAAGGGGGAGAGAATGTGAGAACTCATGTTTTTATTCTTAAAATAGTTATTTTTATAATTACTTACCCTAATATTAGTTAACTATATTATCGTTGCATGAATCGCTTTTAAATTTTGCTTTATCGCACGCAAATCGAAAGTTCGCGTATTTCGCGTCAGAACGGCTAAGTGGAGAGTTGAGAAAGTAATACTAAACTATTAAGAGTGAATAATTACAGTATTAAAGGAATTACATTGGAAGATTAGTACACTAGTGCAACAAACAAGAGAGAAAAGTGATGGAACAAAACACTATTCGAGCACTATTCAGAGTTGACTTTTACAAAACTTCTTGGCCACAATTTCTTCAAGCTTCCAAGACAAGATTCACAACACACAAACCCTCTCTCTTACCTCTCTTGGTCGGCCGAAACTTCAAGAAGGAAGGAGGAAGAAAGCTTCATCTTTTCTTGCTTCAATCTTGCTCCAAATCTTCACCCAACTCTCACAAAACCTTTGGAGATTAGTTCTAGTTTGGAGGAAGACAACATCTTGTGGAATTTCTTGAAGGTTTTGTGGTGGAAAAATTTTGGTTTCACCTAGGGTTCAAGAGGTAACCCTTCACCTTCTTCAATCTTTCTAATTTCTTCAAGAATGAAACTTAGTTTGCATGGGTTTACAACCCTAAATAAGAAATAGGTTAGAGGACTTGAGGAAAATCATTTATCTTACTTTAATCTCTAAGCTAGTGGTTTTGAGGTGGATTATAGGTAGCTACCTTGAGGATTTGTTGATTGGTTGATGTTGTTTATGTGTTATATGAAAGGTTTATGGTTGGAAAATGGAGAGAAAGTTGAGAAATTTGTGAGATGTGAGCTGACCTAAACTGTCCTGCATTTATTTGATTATGAAATTGATAGATATATGTTGTATATTGTGTGTACAAAGTGCCTACCAAAAATCGTTACAATTGGTTGCTCAAAATTAGGGTTTTCGAAAATGGAAGAATCTGGAAGTTGTGATCAGGATGTTCGGACAGTAGCTCTTTGTTTGAACGTAATCTTTTGTACAAAAGTCGAAATCGAGTGCCGTTTACGGCATTTGAAACTAGACATTCATAGCTTTCTAATGGTATAAAAATCACCCGCTAGTTCATTTTGAATCAACCGTAGTGATTCGGTAAAATTGACTACCTTGTTGTGACTGTCTATCCGAGAAGAATGGAGAAGCTGCATCTTGTGGCTTGATTTTCTCTTACTTGTGAACTGATTTTGGAAACGACTCTTTCTGATGAAATGTAGCATTTTGTGTGATGCCCCCACTTCTCTCTAGGGCGAACCCAAGGGTATCGGTAGGACGCCTGCCTAACTCTCGCCAGGACTCACTACAAGATGAATTCAAACTGATGGATAACAATCAACAATAACGTCGAAGCTACAAAGAAAAGGTTCCTTAATAAGTATTCAATTCTTATATTACAAGATACCAAGTACATCACTTTTCCCAAAATATATAACTTTTCAACAGTCATCTAATCAATTATATTCAAAACCCTAATCAAAAGTGCATCAAGTCGACTTCTCCATAACTCTTTCCATTTTGGCTCCTGTTAAGGAAAACAAATCTAATGGGATGAGCTAATACTCAGTGAGGCCAAGAAAAACATGCAAAACACATAGTTCAAATAACAATAGCACTTAAGCGAGAAATAAATCTGTAACATTCAAGCAATTCACAATTTAAAATAGACACACTCAATGAGGATACTGGAGCTCTCAGGAGCTAGGTTCCACTTGTTTCGCCAAGGCTAGATCGAATACTTCCCCGCGATGACACTTCGTCAATCGGGTCAGTATTAAGTCCGTAGAACTCCACTTTCTTCACAATTTCCGTTCACCTTTACAACCCCCAGTCCCGAGCCCGCTCTTCTATAAAAAGCACTACTACTTGAGTAGGCCAAGCGAGATCTCTTAATAGATCAATCTTACAATTATCTCATGGTTCACCGAGCTTCTCGACCAAGCTCTTGCTAGCTCGAGTCGCAAGGTTTGCCAATTGAGATTTGGGCGTCCCGCAATTACCGTTATGAGTCGATGGGATTCACTCCAATCGGCATTCAGTCAATCACATATAATTCAATTATGAGCAGTTCAGTTATACAATCAGTTAAAAGAGAACGAGTGTCATAATGTACACACTCGACTCAACAATTATAAATCATACAATCCATAAGAAGCAATTCACATAATTTACAACTATTCTGCACTTGACACTCATCAAGTCAAAAAGTGAGTAAGTGAGTCAGTAAGCTTTTAGGCATCCGCTCCGAAATTATCTTGAAGATCCTCTTGAGCGCTTGAGCAAATAACGAGTAACTTTCACTCACAACCATGCATTAACCAAGAAAGAATGTACACTTGTTTAGATTAGGTCAATGCCTTAAAAGAGAACCTTAATCTCTCAAAAATCGAGACTCAAAAGTGAGGAGTCAAAGTCCCAAGAGAGACTTGCCTCTTCCATGAAATCGAGTTTAAAACAGTCCATCGATATCAAGATAAGGTGACGAGTCCTCAAAAATGCATTTCATAAGAAATCGGAAAATTTCAGCTTTAAGTGACAAATTTGGAAAAATCAAATCTTGAGTTTGGCATGTCCAAAAATGGTAAACTCTATACCTAGAAGATACTTTTCCCAAGATTCTAAATGGAAAGCATTCATTTTTCAACTCAAAATTTCAGTTCCAAGAAGACAGGTTTGAACCAGTCTTGGTTTTTTAGAAATCTTTGGAAATTCGGTATAATTCACAAAACTTGAATCATCTCTTGAAATTCGTAACACAATAAGAATTCCAAACAAGGTTTCAAACACAACAAACGAAACTAAATTCGGAGTTTTGAGCGTCAAGATATAGTAGCTTAAAGTCGGCTGACTTTTGTACATTGACCAAAAATTTCCAGATTTGAAGAGCCACCTTTGGGGCATTATTTGGGTATTGAAATGGTATTAAAATTATACCAAATTTGGCACACTTAAACTTCCATATGTGGACTACCTCTCTATCAAATTATAGGCAAAAACCCTTGTGGGAAGGGAGTTAACAAAATGACTAAAATTCGTGAAATTTTCAAAGCAAATCTGCCAAGCCACTCTTTCTTTCATTCCAAAGGTTTTTGTCCAATGAAATCAATCCCAATTCACTCCATTTTTTAAACCAAGGTTCCAGAAACATTTAATAAGCAATTGATATCAAAATTTTTGAAACAAAACATCCTAAAACAAGTTTGACCATTCAGCCAACAAGAAAGAGAAAGGTTTCCAGTTTTCCAGCTTTGTTGCACTTTCGAAATCCGACCATATCTCACTCAATACATGTTCAAATTAAGAATGGTTTATGGCATTGTAAACTAGGATCAAAATGCTACATTTCATCAGAAAGAGTCATTTTAAAATTAGTTCACAAGTGAGAGAAAATCGAACCACAAGATGCAGCTTCTCCATTCCTCTAGAACAGACAGTCACAACAGAACAATCAACTTTGCTAAATCACTACGGTTCACTCAGTTCAAACTAGCAGGTGATTTTTATACTGTTAGAAAGCTACAAATGTCTAGCACTTGATTTCAATTTTGTACAAAGAGATATGTTCAAGCAAAGAAGTACTGTTCGGCTGTCCTGAACACCATTTCCAAATTTCTTTCTTTTTCAAAAACTCTAGTTTTGAGCAACCAAATCAAATGATTTTTGGAAGACACCTTGTACACACAATATACAACATATATCCATCAATTTCATAGTCAAATAACCAACAAAAGTTCGAAATACAAGCAAGATAACAGCAGGGTAGTTTTGGCCAGCTCACTAACCAAGATTTTTCCAACTTTCTCTCCATTTTCTAACTGTAAACCTTTCATATAACACATAAACAACATTAACCAAACAACAAATCCTCAAGGCAGCTACCTATAATCTACCTCAAGACAGCTAGTCTAGAGATAAATGCAAGAAATGAAATTCCTCAAGTCCTCTAACTTATTTCTTACTTAGGGTTTCAAACCCATGCAAAACTAACCACTAAACTTTGATTAAATGGAAAGATTTAGAGGAGATGGTATGAGAACCCGAAAATTTCTTTATTTTCTAGTCATCATTTTATTTTCTTGCATACAATTTCTATACATTTCTTTGTTATATTAATTTTTGAGAGATTTTTTTTTGAAGAGAATTAAGTTGTTAAGACATTTTTCCGGTACAAGTTAGGCTATGTGACGTTAGTAGTGTATATTGGACGTGGGACCCGCTAGTGTAATAAAATTTTGACGACTAGGTGACGTTGTATTAGGGAATATTATTTTACAAGGTGCTTGGGGATAATTAGAGGTTAGCTAGGTAAATTAACCATTGGTAGCCAAAAGGATGAGAATAAACCCTAGTGCGCCATTTGTCGCGAAGCCAATGGATGGTGGCTTTTGACCAAGACCTTTTTACTTCTACTAAATACAAAAATTTGACTAAATTCCCTTTTATTTTGACTCAATTACTTTATGATAGTTTTACTACTCATTTACTCTCTCAATAGTTGTAATGAATAAGAGATTTAAAAGCTTTACCCTTAGTTTTATAATCCGGGTAAATTAGGATTTTCACGTATTTTGGTAGTGTGATTAATTGTGGAGGTGTGTGTACTAAATTTGGTGGTTAAGAGTGAGTTTTAGATAAGAAAAAGTGTGTGCTTAGAAGTAATAATAATGAGTTAGTGAATCATAGGTTAAAACCCTAGTACACGCGATTTAAGGAAAGTCGGTTTGAACCGGCGTGTACCGTTCGCTACCGATTGAATACACCACTTGACCACCACTTTATTACCTTAATTGTGAGGACTCGTAAATTCTATTATTTTTAACTCTTAATTCTAGTTTATTTAATTATTTATTTGGCCAAATATTCCGAATATTATTTTCTAGCCTTCTTAACCCTAATTGCATTGAATTATGATTTGCTCATATTTTTAAAGTGAGTCGTTTCAAAAATTAATTTTCGAAAGCTCGTTAAGTGTGAATAGTGAATGCACGTTTGGATAGAATAATTGATTCGAGGGCACAATGAGTTTGGAAATTGGAGACTTGTACATTTGCCCTAAAGTGGTTAATTTTAAGTTTAAATACTCAAGTGATAGTTAGTTGTACTATCGTTATAGAATTTCTTGGAAATTTCGCGTTATCGCGCGTAAATCGGAAGTTCGAGTTTTCGCGCGCGCAACTAATTGGAGGAGTTTAGAAATTATTTCTAGACTATTAAGAGTGGATGATATTAGTATGTATATAAGTGTATTAGAGGTTTAGTGTACAAGTGAAACGAACTCGAGAGGAATCGAGCACAAAACGCGCGTGTGCGCGCGCGAGAGAGAGTTGACTTTTGCACACAAAAAGCCACCAACCACCAAGCTTCTTCAAGAAGCCACACACTCTCTCTCTTGCTCACTAGAACAGCCGGCCAAGAAGAGGAGAAAAACTCTCCAAAGTTCCACAAATTTCTTCCTCATTTCTTCATCCAAATCTTCACCAAATCACTCCAAAATTTAACCGTACTTAGCTCATCACTTGGAGATCATATCAAGCTAAGAAAGGAGCTCATTTTCCACGGATTTTCTGAGCTTCAAGAGGGCCTAAATTCTGCTTGAACCATTAACTAAGGTAACCAACGATCAACCTTGAAAATCTTGACTTATGGAAGTAGTATTACACGTATATGCTCGTAGGATCATGTGGGTAGCTTGGATTATGGTGAAATTTGTTGTGTGGGCTCTATGAATTCCCACTTTGAATTGTTGGACTGATTTGATGAGTTTTAATGTTGTTAATGTTGGATTAGAGGTTAAACTAGTGGAAATAAGTAGCATTGTTGAAGGAAAGCTCAACGGTAGTGAAGGATGAAATTTTCCGATTCTGCCCTTATGTTGTCCGTGGCCTTTAACGCGAAATTTTGTGGATCTAATGGCTCAGTTATGATGCTTATATGTTTTATGAGATGTGTAGAAAGTTTCATCAAAAAAATCCATGAATTGGTTGGCCAAATGTTGAATTTTCGTAAGCTAGCAAACCTGGAAAATTTTCACGTCAATACCCTGGCAGTGTTCTTGTTTTGGACATATCTTTTACTCCGACGTCGAAATCGAGTGTCATTTATGGCACTGGAAACTAGATATTCCCAGCTTTCCAAAAATATAAAATGAATGTTCTGATTCCACCTGAGTGATCCGTACCAACCATTTGAATCTGACTGTCCTGTTTCACGTTTTCACAGAGAGCCCTGTTCTGAGCAGCAACTTAATGCTCAAATGTGAGCTCGTTGTGGACTTATTTTGAAAACTATTTCTTCTAAGAAATTGTATCCTTATGAATCTAGTTTTCAACGCCACTGACCACGCTCAATTCCGAGTTGAATTGAGTGAGTTGTGGCTAAAGTTTGAATCTGACTCAGAGGTCGAAAACCCTCTTTTGGCTAGTTGATGCCTTAGCTTTGATTGGGACTTGTTATTTCGAATTTCTTGGTGTTAATCACCTACCAAATTGTACCTTGGATGTTTCCTAGACCTTTTCTTCAGAAATGAATGATATTTGAGAAATTTCATTGGCCAAATGTTTGGAAAAGAGAAAAACCAAAGCACAAGGCAGATTGCCTTTGGAATTTTGGAAACTTTAGTGGCTTCGTTCACTAGCTTACCGAATGTGGATTTCCATGATATTTGATAGAGGGATATCCCTCATATGGTATTATAATACTACCAAATTTGGTGCCAATCCGAGTTCATTTCGATGCTCAAACAACGACCCAAAGTTCGTGACTTCAACCTGGAAAATTTCTCAATTGCTTCAATTTTCCAGCAACCTTGAGCTACTATATCTTGGTGCTCAAAACTCCGATTCCTGTTCCGTTTGTGGGATTTTAAACCTTGTTTTCAACTCTAATTGAGTTCCAAATTTCAGAGGTTAGATCGAATTCTGTGATGTTTTCCGAATTTTCAAAGTTGGCGAAAAACCAACCCCAAAACTGTTTTGCAAGCATAAAACAGAAACTTTGAGCTAATTTTTGAATATCTTCTGTTAGGAATCATAGAAAAGTGTCTTCTAGGGACTTTTCTTAATTTGGAAGAGGTTTCCAACGGTACCAAGTTTTCCAATTTTGGACCTACGGAGAGTGAGTTATGATTTTTCCAAAAACACCCCTTAAATCTGAAATTTTTGAAACTAAAGGAAATGGAGTTTTTGAATTCTCCTTTTCTCCTCGATACCACTTGGACGTTTTACACCTAATTTCAAAGGTGAAATCTTGATTTTTCTCGTACTTTAAAACTCCACCTTTGAGCCTTGATTTACGCATAAATAGGGCTCATGTGCATGAGAATCTTCTTAGATTGTGCAAGTGTACAATCTTTCTCAATAATTGGGGTTATAAGTGATGGATTATTATTTAATTGCTCAGGCACCCACGAGAACCTTCAAGAGGATCCCACGGTGAACGCTTGAACCTCTAGTGACGTTTCTTCTTGCATATTTGGTGAGTGTCAAGTGCATGAATAGTTGAAACTATATGCATTCGATACATGCCTACTTGTTATCCACGAAATGAGATTTTGTAAGTGGAGCCGGGTGTGTACTTTATCGCACCCGTTCTCATTTGAAATAAATGACTCATGCTTGAAATGCTTGAAATTGCCAAATGCTTGAATGACATGAATTTGTATGCTATGACTCCATACGTCGCTGGAGTGAATCTCCTCGACACCCAAATGAACATGGGGGACGCCCAACTCTCACTGGCTAACCTTGGACTCGAGCCGGCATGGGCTTGGTCGGGCTCCTTGGCGAACCATGAGAAACAAAAGCTTGACCTAGTGAGAGATCTTGCTTGGCATACTTGAAGCAGTATCGCCTCAAACAAATGATAGGCGGGCCCGATACAGGGGTATGTAAGGTGAAAGGGGACATGATAAGTGAAGTTCTACGGACAAAACCTACCCGATTGACGGAGTGTCAATTCGTGGAGGTTCCGGATCGCGCAAGTGGAAAATAGCTCCTGAGAGCTCCTATATCCTTTAATTGTTTCTATTTACATATTATTGCTCGAATTGCTAATTTCTTGTATATTATTGTTTGATTCGTTAAATGGGATTGTTATTTGAACAATGTGCTTGCATGTGTGTTTCTTGACCTCACGAGCGTTTTGCTCTCCCTTTAGATTTGTTTTCCTTAACAGGAATGGATCGGAGTAAACTTGAGGAAAATCCCTTTTGGATGTACTTTTGTATTGGGATTTGTAATGTACTTGGCTGGACTTGGGATTGTTGTATAAATTGGGGATTGGAGATAACTTTTGGGGATCGAATGTAATATTTGGATGAATGATGCATTCTGTACTCATGGTGTACTATTGGATATTGGTTATGGAAGCGACTTTCTTTATTTGGTTTGTATTGTTAGCTATTTATAGTTAAGTTTGAATGGATTGACTTGAGTCCTAGCGAGAGTTGGGCAGGCGTCCCGCGGATACCCTTTGGTTCGCCTTAGGGAGAAGTGGGGGCGTCACATTAATCCTCTTGTTATTATTTCATAAATATGAGCCATAATTATCCTAGAGAGAGAGCCAAAATTATTGACCAAAAAGAAAGGAAAAAAAGAAGAAAAATTTGACTTCCAATCCAAGTATGACACTTGTCCAACTTTGACCCAAATCAATTCCTACCTTCTTATCTTTCTTGGAGCTTCATTTCAGCCTTCATTTCTGCACATTTCAGCCGTGAGTGAAGAGAGAAAATCCATCAACCGTGAGAGAAAGCTAGCAACTTCACCTTGCATCCATCTTGTTTGAGTGAAAATCCAAAAACTAAACCGATTAAACTCTAACTTGGGAACTTAGGAAGCTTTGTGTGGTAAGGCTTTGGAAGAAAAGGTTGTGGTTTGCTCTTACAAGCATCCTTGGTGAGGTATTATGGCTGCCTATCCTTTTTCTTCTTAATCTTGCTAAAGTTTGGATAGAAACTCTTAATCTTGGGTTATGACGGTTAATTAGTGAGTTGTGCATAATATGGTGGAATGTTTGGCTAGGGTTACATTTTCAGCCTTGATTATGGTTATCTGCCTATTAATTGATGTTATTGAACTAGTAATTGATGGTTTTGATGATAGAGTACTTGTTAGATATGAATTTCTAGAGTAAAAGGGTCAAATTTCCAACTTTAAGGTTGAAACTACCCTGTTAGTGACCTGTACATGCGTCCATGTTAAAGGCTGAATTGGGCTTAGATTGAAACATGAAAGTTGTAGGAAATGGTGTTAAATATCGGCTTGCAAAATTTCAGCTCAATCGGAGCACTGTATCATGTGCAATGATAAAAATACCCTTGACTGCCAAATGTATTGTTTTGTGGACAGTTTTCTGTTTTCCTCTGAGATGTCACATTTTGATATTGAAAATGCATGAATTGGATGTTTATGTCTTCATAAGAAATGTAGTTATTTTTCTTATCTTCGAAACAGTATAAATTGTACCCCAATCCGATAAGCGTAGCTTCGGTTGTGACTGAAACGCCAAGAGATGTCAAACCTGTTATTTTGTTATTTGTCTTGAACATTAGTTCCGGTCGCATTGCTAGTATTGTTTTGTAATTGAATGACATTGAGCCTAGTGAAGGCTATTGTGGTACAATTATTTGTGTGTGATTTTGGGGCTCAATTGAGAAAACTAATGAAGCCATAAATGACTGGAAAATACGTAAATCCAAAGGGCGTGCTACCCAAATTTTCACTCGAGAGCTAGTTGGATGTACTCGCGACTTGAGCGAAAGGTTTTAGGGTTGTTCATGTTTTTAAGACCAACTGCTACCTTTTTACTCCAATGCCACATTGTTATTTCTTTGCCTTAATAGTTAACTTGACTAAGCACACGACTTGTAGTCGAGCCTCATTTGTGTATTCCATTTCCTGGGTTTGTGGATGGGGGAAACTATAAGTGTTTTACCTTGGTTGTCGTTAGGACATGACGGTGATCAAAGCCATCCTTTGGGAGAAAACTTTTGAAGTTATCTTTGCTTGAACTGGTGAGTGTACCACTCCCTTGATTTGTTGTTTAACTGGTTGCTTTGTACTTGAAATCTGTGACTTGAATGACTACGAACTCTGTTTATTCTGAATGAGATGAGGGTGTACTTTATCACACTCGTTCTCTTGCTTGTGTGAATTTGAATCTGTTATCTGTGTCTGTTCTGACGTCATTTGAAGGCTTGTATCCAATGACCCTTCTGTGATCTCTGAGCTCAAATCCTGTGGCTAGTTACTCGAGTTGAGCCGGCAAGGGCCTGGTCGATTAGATAACGAGCCACGGTAGTCTGTTTCTGGAAATCTTTGGGTATTGGAGACTCTGGATTTTCGGTATACTCGAGTATTACCACCTTTGTTCTGTCTGTGGTGTTCGGGCCCGGCAAGGGGTATGTTCGGTGGACAGAATTTGATGTTAAGTGGGGTCTACAGTCATGTTTGTTTCTTCGAACGTTGACGGAGCGTCAACAAGTTGGGATCAAGGACTGCAATGGGAATTTTGGCTTCTGAGAGCCACCTGTATCCTTTCTATTTGAGGTGTTTGTTCATTTACTTATATGTTGTGTATATGTGCTTTAAAAGTGAAATGCCATGATTCTTGACTACTTGTACTTGTGGTAACTCATTGAGCGTAAGCTCACCCCATTCCCGTTATCTTTGTTTTCCTTACAGGGTTCAATATTTTGAGAGCTTTGATTTTTGAAGAAAGAATCGAGCTAGTGTAGACATTCTTTTGATCATGCTCCTCTGTAACCGAAACCCTAATTGTCTTTTGTATACGTATGGTTACTATGGCTTGTATTTCAAGTTAACTTGTTGAAGACTCTGATGTATATATGTATATAAGTGTTTAATCAAGTGTTTCAAGCGTATTCGTTTGAGATTGTACGTTTCTATGGTTATGTGAACTTTCTTGTATCCATTGGGGAAATCGAGTGAGTGCGAACCTTGAACGAGGAAAAAAATTTGGTAGGATTTTGACGTGGCTGCAGCCCTTTGGGCTTTCCGATGATTCATTTTTCCGAAATTCTTTGGTCCGTTTGGTAAGGTTTATGAATGATTTGATCCATAGTCCTGGTGAGAGTTGGGCAGGCGGTCCGCCGACCCTTTGGTTCGCCTTAGGAGGAGGTGGGGCCGTCACAGATGAAGGTTATCTCTTGAACCCTAGTTGAAGCCAGAAATTTTTCACCAGAACTCTGCAAAAAAAGTCCACAAGATGAAGCCTTTCTCCAAATTAGAACTAATCTCCAAATAGTATGTGATTTGGCTGAAGATTTGTGAGGGAAATGGAACAAGATTGAAGCAAGACAAGGAGAGCTTTCTTCCTTCTTTTTTCCTTGTTGTTTCGGCCTACCAAAGAGAGGAGAGAGAGAGTGTTTGTGTGTTGTGAATCTTGTCTTGGAAGCTTGAAGAAATTGTGGCCAAAAAGTTATGCAAAAGTCAACTTCGAATAGTGTTCAAATAGTGAGGTGCACTACCACTTTTCTTTCTTGTTTGCTGTACTAGTGCACTAATCCCCCAATGTAATTCCTTTAACACTGTAATTACTCACTCTTAGTAGTCTAGTATTAGTTTTTCAAATCTCCAATTAGTCGCGCGGTGTGACTTTCCAGAAACTATCGACGTGCGTGCGATAAAGCGAAAATTTAAACTCACTCACCTCTAATCCCTCAATTAACTTTTCTTAGTCTACTATTAATCATTCTTAATTCTCCAAGATTATTGCACTTTCGAATCGAATATTGCATCGAAAAACGTGTATTCGCTATTTCTTACTAGACGAGTCACAGAAAAATTAAATTTGCTAACGGGGCGTTTTAAAACTATAAATGAGACCTTGTTCCATGTAATTAGATTTAAAATGGTTGAAATAAATTATTTGGAGAAAACAGGTGGATAATGTGGCGCCCCAACTTCTCCCTAAGGCGAACCAAAGGGTATCCGCGGGACGCCTGTCTAGCTCTTGCCAGGACTCAAGGTAAACCATTCAAGCTTAACTATAAATAACCAACAATACAAGCCAAATAAAGAAAGTCGCTTCCATAACCAATATCCAATAGTACACCATGAGTACAAAATGCATCATTCATCCAAATATTACATTTGATCCCCAAAAGTTACATCCAATCCCAATTTATACAACAATCTCGAGTCCAGCCAAGTACATTACAATCCCAATACAAAAGTATATCCAAAAGGGGTTTTCCTCAAGTTCACTCCGATCCATTCCTGTTAAGGAAAACAAATCTAAAGGGTGAGCAAAACGCTCGTGAGGCCAAGAACACACATGCAAGCACATAGTCCAAATAACAAACCCAAGTAATATGTCAATTGATAAAGTGCGAGAAACAAACAATTTCAATGAAATGTCAACAGAAACAATTCAAGGATACGGTAGCTTTCAGGAACTAAGTTCCACTTGCTTTGCCATGGTCATTCGTATACCTTCCCGCGATGACTCTCTGTCAACCGGGTCGGTATTTCAAATCCGTAGATCTCCGCTTACTTCTTATCCGTCCACCGTACACCGCACCGGGCCCGAACGATATTTGTAAGGCGATACTCCACGAGTATGCCAAGCGAGACCTGTTTAGTAGGTCAAACTTATCATGTAATTCTCATGACTCACCGAGGTTCCCGACCAAGCCCATACCGGCTCGAGTCCCAAGGTCGGCGGATGAGTTTGGGCGTCCCCCATGTAACATATATTTGTCGAGGAGATTCACTCCACCGACGTATGCAGCCATAGCATACAAATTCATGTCATTCAGGCATTTGATAATTTCAAGCATTTGACAAATTTCATGTATTTCAAACATGAGTCATTTATTTCAAATGAAAACGAGTGCGATAAAGTACACACTCGACTCCATTTTTCAAAATCTTAAGTCAAGAATATCAAATAAAGCATGTATCAAGTTCACAGGAGTTCAAGTAGACATGCACTTGACACTCACCAAGGAATTTAAGTAGAACGTCACTAGAGGTTCAAGCGTTCACCGTGGGATCCTCTTGAAGGTCCTCGTGAGTGCTTGAGCAAATAAATAATAATCCATTACTTATAATCCTAATCATCGCAAAAGGTTGCACACTTGTGCAATCTAGAGAAATCATATGAAAATGAGCTTTAACTTGCTCAATTTCAAGGTTCAAAAGTGGTGTTTAGACACACAAGGAGAAACTAGTTTTCCTTCTTGAAAACAAATCCAAAATGGTCAAGTAGTGTCGAAGGATAGGGAAGGGTCTCGAAAACTCACTTCCCTTCAAGTTTGGAAATTTTCAGATTTGAGGTGTACTTTTGGAAAAATCATAACTCACTCTCCGTATGTCCAAAAATGGAAACATTGGTACCATTGGAAACTTCTTCCAAAGTACTAAAGGTTCCTAGAAGACACTTTTCTATGATTCCTAATGAAAGATATTCAAAAATTGGCTCCAAGTTGCTGTTTTAACTCGTGAGACAGTTTTGAGGTTGGTTTTTCGCCAACTTTGGAAATTTGGTAAAAATCACAGAATTCGATCTAACCTCTGAATTTGGGTACTCAATTAGAGTTGCAAGCAAGGTTTAAAATCCAATAAATGGAACAAGAATCGGAGTTTTGAGCAGCAAGATACAGTAGCTCAAAGTTGCTGAAAAATTGAAGCAGTTAGGCAATTTTCCAGGTTGAAGTCACAAACTTTGGGTCTTTGTTTAAGCATCGAAATGAACTCGGATTGGTACCAAACTTGGCAGTATAATACTACCATATGAGGGCTATCCTTCTATCAAAATTTATGGAAAAATACATTCGGGAAGCTAGTGAACGAAGCCACTAAAGTTTCCAAAATTTCCAAGGCAATCTGCCTTGTGCTTTGGTTTTTCTCTTTTCCAATCATTTAACCAATGAAATTTCTCAAACATCATTCATTTATGAAGACAAGGTCTAGGAAATATCCAAGGTGCAATTTGGTAGGTGATTAACACCAAGAAATTCGAAATAACAAGTCCCAAACAAAGTGAAGGCGTCAACTAGCCAAAAAGAGGGTTTTGACCTCTGAGTCAGTTTCAAACTTTGGCCACAAATCACTCAATTCAACTCGGAATTGAGTGTGGTCAGTGGTGTTGAAAATTAGATTCATAAGGCTACAATTTCTTAGAAGAAAGCTTTTTCAAAATCGGTCTACAACTAGCTCATATTGGAGCATCAAATTGCTGCTCAGAATAGGGCTCTCTGTGAAAATGTGAAACAGGACAGTCAGGTTCAGATGGTTGGTACGGATCACTCAGGTGGAATCAGAATGTACATTTTATACCGTTGGAAAATTGGGAATGTCTAGTTTTCAGTGCCGTAAACGGCACTCAATTTCGACATCGGAGCAAAACGATATGGCTGAAACAAGAACACTGCCAGGGCAGTGACGTGAAAATTTTCCAGGTTTGCTACCTTACGAAATTTCAACATTTGGTCAACCAAATCATGGAATTTTTCGATGAAAATTTCTACACATCTCATAAAACATATAAACATCATAACTAAGCCATTAGATCCACAAAAATTCACCCTAAAGGCCACGGACAACATAAGGGCAGAATCGGAAAAATTTCTCCCATTCGCTACCTTTGATCTTTCCTTCATAAACTCACTTAGTTCTACTAATTTAAGCACTAAACCAACATTAATAACATTAAAACTCATCAAATCAGTCCAATGAGGCATAGTGGGAATTCATAGAGCCCATACAACAATTTCCAACTGTCGCGCCCCATTTTTTAAAATAAGAAAAATAAATAACGGGTTTAGAAAAATGGATTTTTGGTTGATTTTTAAAAAAAATGTGTTTTTGATTTGTTAGAAAATAAATAAGGAAAAACATGGGTCTAAATGGGACCTTGAAAATGCGACGATTTGACCCCAAATAATAGTTTAAAAAAGGTTTTTAAATAAAAAAAATCGGAGTCGCCACTTGGTATTGAGTTGAGGTGTACCAAGTCACCTAAAATGAATTTTTTAAATAAAATTATGAAAACCCTTTTTAAAAAGACTCCTAAGTCTACGAAAATCAGAGAAAAAGATTCGGGAGTCACATTTGAAGAGAAGGAAGGCAAGGATAAAAATCCAAGGCACCCTCTCAACCTAGCCAAGGCTAGTTGCGTGATTTAGTCAAGGATTTTCTTATTTTAACCTAAAAATTTATCACATTTTGGAAGTACTATATGAATGCAAACCCTAGACCTAAGAGGGTATCGGGGGGTCAAAATATTTTTTCGAAGTTATTTGTTGCAATTAGCATTAATTGCGACGCCCAAAAGTAAACTTTTGAAGAAGTTACGAATTGTGCAAAAATATGAGACTTTAAGAAAAGAAAAGGAAGAATAAAAATAATCATAATTATAAAAATATACATGTCCTAAAGGAATGCATCATGTTAGGTACGGGGGACTAATGTTCGTGACTCAATTTTTCCTTTAATAGAGGGAATATGAGCGTGCTAAGGCTAAAAAGCCAAACTCGTCCATATCCCATACTCAAGGGGTTATTTCCTATCTAAGCAAGCAAATGATCTAACCTAATTCTAATACTTAAATGAAATGCAAGTCTAATGTCATGTTTTCATACAAAAGGGGTAAAGAATATACTTATAAGGGAAAATATGGGATAAGGGATATATGTATACAGGGGAACATGGGATAATGGATGTACATATATAGGGAAAGTATCATACAAAATGGTAAAAAACCCTAGGAATAGGAAAATATGCATGAAATGAAGTGGTTTTATCACACAAATATGATTTAACGCTCGAAGGGCTCCTAAGGGTCTAGCATTGGACTAGCCCACATCTATGAGTCCTTACTAGCATTGGACTAGTAGGAAAATCGAAACAAAAGGCCACAACTAGCGTTGGACTAGCGTGGAATCGGGAAAGGGGCCACAACTAGCGTTGGGCTAGTGTGGTGACGTCATACATTAATTTATATCTAACTAGTCATGTAAAATAATAAAAAACAAATAAACACATAAGTTCATATAAACACATAGCAAATAATCATGATATCTAGATGCAAGACCCTAAGAAAGCGAGTAACACATAACACATAGGCATGCAAATCACACACAACAAATAAAGCGAATAAATCCCTAACTATTACGTTCGAGGAACCCTACTACAATCTAAAGGGGAAAGAGAAATATAAAATAATAACCTAACTATTACAATTTCGGCATTTAATTGCCTTCCAAATAATTAAAATAAATACACAAAATTAAAGTAAATGAAGTGACTAAAAAATGAATAAGTGAAAATAAAATAAAACATTCAAAAATCATGCAATTACACACACAAAGCACATAAAACACATAAGATCAAATAAAAATAAAAAAAATAAAAGATAGAGTATACCTCCCTTGAATTGGTACCCTAATGAGAAGTAATTACTCATTTACCTTCCAAAATAATAAAATGATCAGGGTACCAATTTATTTGAGAAAATTAAAGAAAATATGCAAACACAAGCTCACTTGGTCATAAAACCCTTAAAATTATGAATTAAGTGCAATTTAAACAAACATGGTGGTTAATTGAAACAAACAAGCAATGAAGTTGCGAAATTAAAGCTACCAAGGACCAAATTGCAAATATCAGAAAGTTGTTAGGGCCTAATCATGATTTCCAGAACGTTGGGACAAAAATTAAAGGAAAAATAAAGTTTAAGGACCAATTTGCAATTGTAGCAAGGACCCAATTGAAAGAAAAACTAAATTATGTGAGCCGTAGCACAATTAGTCAAGGATCAAAGGTCAAAATGCACAAAACATGAAGAGAACTAAGTCCAGGGGTCAATTTGAAATTAATTCAGGACCCAATTGAAAGAAAAATCAAATCATTCGGGCCGTGGTGAAATGAGACAGAAATTAAGGGGTTAAATCACAATTTTCCAAAAATTTTTGCTTCATGCTTCGCAGAAGCTTGCTTCTTCGATGCAACTGAAAGGAAACGTTTTTGCAACCGCTGATGCTTCAAAATTTAGCCATTTTACACGGCAAAAACACACTACACCATCATCCAACACCATAACATCGAAAATGACAAGAATCGATTCCAAAATCCCTTAATTTCTTTTCCTCTCCCCTACTAACAAAACGTACAGGTTCCGGCCAGCTTTGGACTGGCTAGATTTCGTCTAGAACGCATACAGAATAGGCATAAGATTTATTCTTTTGGTTCAAAATCTCGTTCGGGCATTTTATCAAACAGGCAACGGGCATTAAAAATTTCATCAATTTTTGTTCCATTGAAACTATAATTGGCCCCAAAATTATCAGAAGGAACAACAATCAGTCCAATCAACCCATAAAACATTGCAGTCAAACAATTATGAACAATCACCAAAAAAATTTGCAAGAAACAAATTTACCAGAGAAATTTTGGGGTTGGGATTTCCAACTTTCACTCTTGAAGAAAGGAAACAAGAAAACTGATATTTAAAAGGAAAGGGAAAGAAAATGGCTTACAGTGCTCTCCCTCTCTAGTTGAAGGTTCGCCGGTGATGGCGGCGGACTCCGATGAGGTGGTGGCAACCTCGGTTCTTCCTCCGTTCCTTGCCGAGCCTCCTGGTCTTCGATTCCTTTTCCCCTTAGTTTTCGTTTCTGCTCGATCCCTTTCTCCCCAGTAGCTTTCCTTTCTTCGTCCGTCTACTCTCTGGTTCCCTCTCTTGTTTTGCTCTCCCGAAAACTCCCTCTCCCATTTCCATATTTTTCCCTTTTCTTCATCTTCAATCACTCAGCCGTTGTCCGCCGTCCACCGTCCGCCGCCCCTTCTTTTTCTTTCTTAGTTTTCCCCCTTTTCCTTAGCCGAAGGTCCCCTTTTTTTTCCGTTTTCCCTCTGCTTTTTTTCATTTTTCAATCTCTCCGACCAAGCTCTCTCCTTTGTGTTTTTTTCGTTGCCCTCTTTCTTCTTTTTTTCTTTCTTTTTTGCCTTGCTTGATTTCTCCCTTTTTCCGTAGCTTTCCCCAAATTTCCCCTCAAAATCTTAAACCTACAAGTGTCCTCCTACTCATCCAACCATGCAAACATTTGTCTAGTGATTACTCCTCACACCTAACCCTCTTGCATGATCTCCAAGTGTCTAGACATCTAATCTCTCTAGATGTTGTGTTGTCAAAGAAGTAAAGGGACACTTGTCCCGCATGCAAACTTTCACTATTCACACATTTTCCTTATTATTTTTGTCATTTTTGTTTTTGCTTTATTTTTCTTTTTTCAAAAATCAAACAAAGTTAAAAACAAATTAAAACAAATTGAAAACTTTTAAATGTCAATTATATATTTTCAAATTGAATCCAAAATGATTAAAACAACTTTTTGTGAAAATTTTCTTTTTCTGAAATTTTAATGCTAAAAATATCTTAAAATAAGAATTAAAAGACTAATGAGCAAAAATGAACAATAATTATCATTTATCAAAAAATAATAATAATAAACAAAGTTAAATAAAAATTTGACATCTAAAATGCTAAAAAATGTCTAAAAAATCATGAGATTAATAAATAAATAAAAATAGGTAATAATTATCAAATAAAATAAAAATAAATTAAAATTTGGTGTCTACACCAACATAATCCAAGTTACCCACATGATCATACGAGCATATACGTGCAATACTACTCCCGTAAGTTAAGATTTTCAAAGTTGATCGTTAAATACCTTGGTTGGTGGTTCTAGCAAAATTTTTCGGTCACTTGAAGCTCAGCAAAACCGTGGAAATGAGGCTCCTTTTGTAGCTTAAGTTGATCACCAAGTTGTTAGCTAAGTGGGGTTAAATTTTGGAGTGAAATGGAGAAGATTTTGATGAAGAAATGAAGAGAAATTTTGAAGAGCTTTGGAGTATTTTTTTCCTTCTTCTTGGCCTGCTGCTCTTGAGAGCAGGAGAGAGAGAAATTGTGTTGCAATTAAGCTTCCTTTAGAAGCTAAAATGAGTGGCTAAGAAAGCTCAAAAAGTCAACTCTCTCTCGCGCGCGCACACGGGCCTTTCGTGCTCGATTCCTCTCGAGTTCGTTTCACTTGTGCACTAAACCTCTAATGCACTTATATACATACTAATATTATCCACTCTTAATAGTCTAGAAATAATTTCTAAAGTCCTCCAATTAGTCACATGCGCGAAAACGCGAACTCCCGATTTGCGCGCGATAAGGCGAAATCTCTAAAAAATTCTTATAATGATAATACATCTAACTATCACTTGAGTATTTAAACTTAAAATTAACCACTTTAGGGCAAATGTATAAGTTTCCAATTTTCCAAACTCATTGTATTCTCTAATCGATTATTATTTCCAAATGTGCAGTCACTATTCACACTTAACGAGCTTTCAAAAATTAAATTTTGAAACGAGTCACTTTAAAAATATGAGCAAGTCATAATTCAATGTAATTAGGGTTAAGAAGGCTAGAAAATAATATTCGGAATATTTGGTCAATAAATAATTAAATAAGCTAAAATTAGGAGTTTAAAAATAATAAATTTTTGCGAGTCTTCACATCCTCTCCCCCTTAAGAAAATTTCGTCCTTGAAATTTATCTTGATTGGCGAACAAGTTTGGATACTTTTCTCGAATTGCTTCTTCAATCTCCCAGGTTGTTTCCTCTATTCCATGATTCCTCCAAAGAACTTTTGCCAATGGTATCTGCTTATTTCGTAACTCCTTCATTTTCCTATCCAGAATCTTTACCGGTTTCTCCTCATAGGTTAAGGTCTCATCAATTTCAATGCTTTCCGGTTGCAAAATGTGAGAAGGGTCTGGATGGTACTTCTTAAGCATAGACACATGGAATACATTATGAATTCAAGACAAATTCGGCGGCAATTCGAACTTATAGGTTACATTTCCTACACGTTGAATACCTTATAAGGCCCTACAAATCTTGGTTGCAATTTCTTTCTTTTCCCAGACATTAAACTTGCTTTCAAAGGTGTAATCTTAAGAAATACTTGATTTCCAACCGCAAATTCTAAGTCCTTTCTCCGATTATCAGCGTAACTCTTCTGACGACTTTGAGCGGTTTGGATCCTTTGGCGTACCAACTTTACTTTCTCATTGGCTTCCTCAATTCAAGGTATTGCAGTCGGGTCTAAAATCTTACGTTCACCTATTTCATCCCAACAAATCGGAGATCTACACTTCCGACCATACAGCGCTTCATACGGAGCCATCTGAATAGAAGAATGAAAACTATTATTATAGGCAAACTCCACCAATGTCAAAAATTTACTCCAATTCTCCCTAAAATCCAAAACACAAGTCCTTAACATATCCTCAAGAGTTTGAATTGTCCTTTCCGATTGTCCATCCGTTTGGGGATGGTACGTGGTACTAAAATTCAATTTGGTCCCTAACACCTCTTGCATCTTTTGCCAGAATCTTGAAACAAATCTTGGATCTCTGTCAAACACAATATTCACAGGTATCCCATGTAACCTGATAATCTCATCCAAGTATAACTTAGCTAATTTCTTCAATGGGTACTTCATGTTGATCGGCAGGAAATTAGCCGATTTAGTCAGTCTATCCACTATCACCCAAATAGCATCATGACCTCTTTGTGTCCTTGGTAACCCTGATACAAAATCCATAGTGATATTCTCCCACTTCCACTCAGGTATTTCTAAGGGTTGGAAAAGTTCCGATGGTCTCTGATGTTCAGCTTTTATTTGTTGACAAGTCAAACAAGTTTGGACAAATTGAGCAATTTCCTTTTTCACGCTCTCCCACCAATACAAACTCTCCAAATCTTGGTACATATTACTCTCCAAAATTTCCTTTTTAAGTCCTTCATCCTTTGGCACCACTATTCGATTTCGAAACCTCAAAATACCATTTGATCCCAGGTTAAAATCCGATTTTTCTCCACCTATTTTTGCACTTTAAGATCCTTTTTCTTGAGATTCCTTGATACGTTCCAACAAAATGGAATTCACTACAATATTTTTCAAAATTACTTTTCTCGGCTCAAGTCTAAGATCCCAATAACTAACTTCCTCTAACAAGTGTAATTCCTTAATCATCAATCCGCCCACTTGTACCTGACGATTCAAAGCATCGGCCACTACATTGGCTTTCCCTGGGTGGTACTTTATCGTACAATCATAGTCCTCCAAAATTTTATCCATCTACACTGTCTCAAATTCAATTCCTTCTAAGAAAACAAATAATAAGGCTCTTGTGGTCAGTAAAAACCTCAAATATCACTCCATACAGGTAATGCCTCCATTTCTTCAAAGCAAACACTACAGGTGCTAACTCCAAATCATGAGTCGGATAATTTCCTTCATGCGGTTTCAATTTCATAGAGGCATAAGCTATTACTTTGCCGTTTTGCATTAAAACACATCCCAAGCCTTCTTTAGATGCATCTGTGTAGACCACAAAACTATCCTTCCCATTCGGCAGAACTAACATAGGCGCTCTAGTCAAACATCTTTTCAACTCCTGAAAAACTCTCTTCACACTTAGGACTCCAAATAAACTTTCCATTTTTGTTGGTCAACTCAGTCATGGTCCAGCAATTCTAGAAAAATCTTGGATAAATCTCCGGTAATACCCTGCTAGTCCAATAAAACTTCGAACCTTAGTAGAGTTTTTCCGGTCGTTTCCACTTTGAAACAGCTTCAACTTTAGCTGGATCCACTTTAATCCCATCCTTAGAAATTATGTGCCCCAAGAAAGTCACTTCTTTTAACCAAAATTCACACTAGCTAAATTTGGCATACAATTGGTGTTCTCTCAGGGTTTGCAAAACAATACTCAAGTGTTTCTCATGATCTTTCACATTCTTAGAATACACCAATATATCATCAATGAATACTACTACAAATTGATCCAAATAAGGATTAAAAACCCTATGCATTAGATCCATAAAAGAAGCAGGGGCATTCGTCAATCCAAAGGACATTACTGCAAATTCAAAGTGTCCATACCTCGAGTTAAAAGCAATTTTGGGTATATCTTTCTCCAAAATTCTCAATTGATAATAACCCTATCTCAAATCCAACTTCGAGAATACTACCGCTCCTTGCAATTGGTCAAACAATTCATCAATATGGGGCAACGGGTACTTATTCTTAATGGTAATATCATTCAAGCCTCGGTAGTCTATACACAACCTCAGACTCCATCTTTCGTCTTAACAAATAAGATTGGGGCTCCCCAAGGTGAATCACTTTCTCTTATAAAATTTCGTTTTAACAAGTCCTGCAATTGTAATTTCAATTCCTTCAATTCGGCTGGAGCCATCCGATATGGCATCTTGGAGATATTTCCAACATACTTCCCGGAATCACATCAATTTTCAAGGCTATTTCCTTTTCCGGGGGTAAAGATTCTAATTTTTCAGGAAAAACATCTGGATAATCTTTTACTACAGGCATGTCATCCAATCTCACCTTATCACTAGGGATGTTAATTAGAAAAACCAAATTGTGAGAACTCGGAAAAAAAAAAAATTTTAGGGTTTTAGGGTTTCTCGATTTGCGTGCTTATATTTTCTTTATTATAATTGTTTTACACGCATTTTATAGGTAAATATAGTTTTTAAGGTATTTTTCTAGTATACGTGAGTTCCCGAGAAAATTGGAGCGAATAGCGGTGGTGGGACCCGCTAGCGTATTAAGTGAGAGGAATTCGGCCAATTCGGCTCAATTGTACAGTAAGGCATTAAATTACTGAGTGTTAAGAGATGACTGGAGGTTGGTTAGATATTTAGTCTTTGGGAAGCTAATGGATAAGGAAAAGAAACAAAAGGCGACACGTGGCGCGATTTCATTGGACCAAGTTGCACCTAACTTTCTTACAACTTTACTAAGGTTGAAAATTGACCAAAAACATCTTCATTCAAGCATCTTCTTGGCCAAACCATCTTGAGGGAAAAAGAGAAAAGAAAGCTTCAATTTTCTTCCAAATTCTTGCCCAAATCTTGCAAATCAACCGATAGAAATCCGATTTACTCCGTAGAAATTGCTTACTAAGGAAGATCAAAGGTGTTTGTGGAGTGAATTTGCAAAGGGAAGGCCTAAGTTGCTAACTTTATTGGTGATTGAGGTATATGGCTTGAATCTTCAATTTTGTCCATAAAAATTTCAAATTAGTGACTTATATCGGATATAGAGCTTAGTTTATGGATGATTTTGTGAATGAAAGTGAAGTTTGGTGAATTTTTCATTTTCTTGGGAATTTTTCTGATTTCATATGATTATTATATATGACTTGAATTGGTGGTTTAATATGGTGTAATTGGGTGCTAGTATACGTTAATCGCGGTGAATTGCGGAAAATTTCAGCTTTGTGCGGAAAATTTCAGCTTTCTATGGAAATTTCAGCATTAGGGTTTATGAATTTGGGGCTTTCTTATGGTTGTCTATTGAACTTGTAATTAGCCATGATTGAAGGGTATTGTGACCCTAATGATGTGTATTTGCTAGTCTATGATGGATATGATAAATTGTGATTGGATTGGATGAATTTGGGTACTTGTTTGTAGGATGGAAATGCTGAAATTTAGGGGAAATGCTGTCCGATTGCCGCGAACTTTAGGGCTTGGTAAATCTAGGTTAAGAATGAGCGAATGTGAAATGCCTTAGGGTTTTCTTGAACTTTTAACCCTAAATTTGATATATTGTCCATTTTGAGCCATAATTGAGGCTATATTTGAATTTTGCTTTAATGATCCGTTTAAGAGCTACTCGACCCGTAATTGAACTTCAATTGCATTTTCTTGATTGTTATAGGACGTTTGGGTGATCCAAAGCATCCGTTGGACGGAAATCCTTGAATTTGCTCATCTGAAGTGGTGAGTGTACTATTGCATGATTTGAATGCCTAAGTGACTACTTGTCTTTGAAACTGTAATGTGACCACTGTGAACTGTGTGAATGAGGCGAGAGTGTACTTTACCGCTCTCGTCCTCTTACTGTATAACTGTTTACTACTGTACTGCACTGTGTTTGACTTGAATCATGGGCATGAGTCCCACCACTGTACTGTAATCACTGAGCTCAAAGCCCTAGTGGAAGTTACTCGAGTCGAGCCAGCAAGGGCTGGTAGACGAGGTAACGACCATCGGGTCACTGTTTGTCGAGTGGAGTGTATCTCCTCGACCTTCCGGTATACTCGAGTATTACCAACCACTGTTACTATTGAGGTGTTCGGGCCCGGTAAGGGGAATGTACGGTGGAAGGAACTGGGAGTAAAGTGGGGTCTACGGTCATGGTACTTTCTTTATACGTTGACGGAGGGTCAACGAGGTGCGATCAAGAACTACAATGGGGAATTGGCTCCTGAGAGCCACCCGTATCCTTTCATTTAAACTAGTTGTGGTATTTGCATTCTGTGATTTATGGTTTGTTTAACTGAGCTTGATTACCTATGAATTTGGGGCTGCATGACTGTTAAGTACCTCATTGGGCGAAAGCTCACCCCCGTTACCTTTGTTTTCCTTACAGGCATACCTTTGGGAATATTATGAAGTTTGAGAAGCCAGTGGAGCTAGTAAAATAGTTTTGTTTCTTGATAGCTCCTTGAGCACTGGAAAACCTGAATGTACTTTACTTGAATGCTTTTGGACTGTATATTGGGGTAACATGTATATGTACCTGGTGGTTTTGTATAAATGATATTACATGTGGAAATGAATGTTTTAGCCCTGATGGGGAGTCTCTTGCATTTAGTTTTGTGTGTGTGTGAGTGATCCGCAGTCCTGGCGAGATCTGGGCAGGCAGTCCGCTGATACCCTAGGGTTCGCCCTAGGGAGAGGTGGGGCTGTCACACAAATATCCCTGAACTCCTTTACTTAACATTTTTCTACCTCGGATCCCTGAAATAAGTGCAGATGAAACTAATCTACCCCGTACGTCCAGTTTCAAGATTGCCTCTCTCGGAATACATAATTCTACTATCTTTGTTCTGCAGTTCAATTGGGCATTATAACGGGTTAGCAAATCCATTCCTAAGATCGCATCATACTCTTTAATCGCCAAACCTATCAAATCGGCCAATAATTTTCGTTCTCGCAACCCAAATTTCACAATCTCTATACACCAAGTTAGCGACTAGACTTTGGTCCCCAGTAGGCGTTTTAACCTCCAAGTCATACGGTAACTTAATTGGCTTCAAGTCTATCCCATTCATGAATTTAGGGTTTACAAAAGAGTGCGTCGCCGCCTGGATCAATTAAAACCCTAGTTAAACGGTAAAAATTGGAATTGTACCTTCAACCACCTCAGTCGCCTCAAGAACCTGTTGATAGTCCAGTGCATAAACCCTAGCCGGCACTTTCGGTCGACTTCCTCCGACACTGGTCTGCTTAGAGGTTGACTTTTCGGGTCTCTGAGTGTTACCTCCCATTTTCATTTTGTTTGGACAGTTCGCGAGTTGGTGCTCCGTACTACCACACGCCAACACTTCCCAGATTTCCTCCAACAATCATTCTCAGAGTGATTGTGTTTTTCACAATACCCACAAGTGACTTGAGAGATTACAGCTGAACCAGTAGAAGGCACTCCTTAGCTTGGGTCGGCCCACTACAACCTCCTCTAGATAAAGCTCCCCTTGAAGATCCAGCAGTCCCTTATTCCTCCCATTCCTCTTCCAGTCTTGGAAGGTTGAGTATTCTTACTAGTCTGCCCAGAAGTACGACTAGAAAGTTTCTCTTCCTATTGTGAAAGTCTCTCACTTGCATTCTTGGCACTTTCGACCCTTTGTGTTTTCTCTAAAACCTCAGTTAATGTAGAGATTTGAGCTGTGGCTAAGCCCTCCTGGATTTCCACATTAAGCCTTGTATAAATCGCCTTATTCGTTTTCACTCATTTATCACCAATTCAGGGGCATATTTGGAAAGTTTAGTGAATTTTCCTTCATACTCCGCTACACTAAGGGTCCCTTGTTTCAGTTTAAATGAATTCATCCTCCCTCTTTTCTTGGATTAAGGGCGGAAGAAATTTCTCATTAAATTCCCTTGTGAAGTTCTCCCAAATCCAAGGGGTTTGGGTTCTCTCTCATTTTCCTTCAAATTGGAATGCAACAAATTCCACTCGCCTATCCTGCAAGTATAATCTAAGGTAGCAAATATATTAGTCATTCTCTCCAACCAATTCTCTGCCTACTTCAGGATCGGGTTCACCCATAAACTTAGGCGGGTTGAACTTCAGAATCTCTCTAAGGCTCTATCCTCTCCTCTATCCTGTCCGCCAGGGTTAGTTGAACGGTCCAGGACCTTGCCTATCCGCTAAGCGTTCTAGGATGTCAGTCATTCTATTGATGGCAGTAGCCACTTGATTTTCCCTCTATATTTTCCTGTCCCTGGGTCAGTCCAGTTGCCGATCCCTGGTCATCCCCATGAGGTTTGGGTTTGTCTAGTTCTTCGCCCACGGTCTCGACCACTTTTTAGTCCTTCCATTATTCTAGACGTGCCTAGTGCAAGAAATAAGTCAATTATGCAAGAAAATTCAAAAACAAAACCAAGCAGGAAAACATTCGAAATAACAATAATTTACATTCATTAATATTTCAATTCATATAGTTAGCAAGTAAGGGAGCAATCACAAAATATAGCACGTAAGTGCCTTGAGAGTACTTTTTTAGTCATAGAAGACTAAAGTAAAAACAAGCGCCTCAAAAGAAGGCCACACAGTCATGCAAAATACAATGACCTCAGCACCTCGCATCACCCTCCAAGCTAACCTAGCTACATCCATCAAAAGAGTCAAAAGAGGGTCAATCACTAAGGCCTAGTCCACAGTAGGGACTACCGGGTGGAATCTCCTCCTCAGGATCCTCCTCCTCATCAGAGGTCTGGACTACATCTATCACCTCGTCCACTAGCCTAGTGGCATCAGCTAAGATCCCGGAAGCCCGATCACAGATCTCCTGACCTAACCTAGTAAGTCGAGCCCTAGTACTCTGGAGCTCCTCACGAACATCGGCAGCAGTAGCCACCTTACCCTCTATCACCTCCTCAAGTTCCGCGATCCTCT
The DNA here is from genome assembly GCA_023065735.1 of Coffea humblotiana. Taxonomy (NCBI): domain Eukaryota; kingdom Viridiplantae; phylum Streptophyta; class Magnoliopsida; order Gentianales; family Rubiaceae; genus Coffea; species Coffea humblotiana. The sequence continues at coordinate 19,187,005 of CM041211.1, forward strand.
CACCCTGAGCTCCTACCATCTGTCTAAACTCATCCACCTCAGCCTGCAAATCCCGGTTAAGATCCACCAATTGACGATGCTCGTCGTCCAAGGCTAGCACCAGATAGTTCGAGTAGGCCAAATGTCAACCTACATGGGCATCGGGGGTATCTAGTAGCAGGTGTATAACGTGCTCGAATTCCTTCACCAAGAGCTCGGTAGAAGATGGGGTTAAGAGGCTCTACGTGGCCATTACCATTAGCATGACCATTCGCATGACTATTCCCATTAGTTGCTGGGTCTCCATTTTCATTTTCCATCCCTGCCAAAACAATCACACTTTTCGGGTTAGAAACTTAATCATTAACTTGTATGAATGTCTCTTACGGCATGCCTAACTTAACCACTAACTTGCCCAAGTATCCCTTGAAATATCACTAAGTCATTCTGTCTTAAGTCTTAAAGGTAGAGTATCTAGCAGGTGTCCCATATAGATCTCTAACCTAGTGCTTTGATACCAACTGTGACGCCCCCACTTCTCCCTAAGGCGAACCAAAGGTTATCCGCGGGACGCCTGCCTAACTCTCGCCAGGACTCAAGGCAAACCATTCAAGTTTAACTATAAATAACCAACAATACAAGCCAAATAAAGAAAGTCGCTTCCATAACCAATATCCAATAGTACACCATGAGTACAAAATGTATCATTCATCCAAATATTACATTCGATCCCCAAAAGTTAGATTCAATCCCAATTTATACAACAATCCGAGTCCAGCCAAGTACATTACAATCCCAATACAAAAGTATATCCAAAAGTGGTTTTCCTCAAGTTCACTCCGATCCATTCCTGTTAAGCAAAACAAATCTAAAGGGTGAGTAAAACGCTCGTGAGGCCAAGAACACACATGCAAGCACATAATCCAAGTAACAAACCCAAGTAATATGTCAATTGATAAAGTGCGAGAAACAAACAATTTCAATGAAATGTAAACAGAAACAATTCAAGGTTACGGTAGCTCTCAAGAGCTAAGTTCCACTTGCTTTGCCATGGTCATTCGTATACCTTCCCGCGATGACTCTCCGTCAACCAGGTCGGTATTTCAAATCCATAGATCTACGCTTACTTCTCATCCGTCCACCGTACACCGCATCGGGCCCGAACGATATTTGTAAGGCGATACTTCACGAGTATGCCAAGCGAGACCTGTCTAGTAGGTCAAACTTATCATGTAATTCTCATGACTCACCGAGGTTCCCGACCAAGCCCATGCCGGCTCGAGTCCCAAGGTCGGCCGATGAGTTTGGGCGTCCCCCATGTAACATGTGTTTGTCGAGGAGATTCACTCCAACGACGTATGCATCCATAGCATACAAATTCATGTCATTTAGGCATTTGATAATTTCAAACATTTGACAAATTTCATGTAGTTCAAACATGAGTCATTTATTTCAAATGAGAACGAGTGCGATAAAATACACACTCGACTCCATTTTTCAAAATCTTAAGTCAAGAATATCAAATAAAGCATGTATCAACTTCACAGGAGTTCAAGTAGACATGCACTTGACACTCACCAAGGAATTTAAATAGAACGTCACTAGAGGTTCAAGCGTTCACCGTGGGATCCTCTTGAAGGTTCTTCGTGGGTGCTTGAGGAAATAAATAATAATCCATTACTTATAATCCAAATCATCGCAAAAGGTTGCACACTTGTGCAATCTAGAGAAATCCTACGAAAATAAGGTTTAACCTGCTTCAATTTCAAGATTCAAAAGTGGTGTTTAGACACACAAGGAGAAACTAGTCTTCCTTCTTGAAAACAAGTCCAAAATGGTCAAGTAGTCTCGAAGGATAGTGAAGGTTCTCGAAAACTCACTTCTCTTCAAGTTTGGAAATTTTCAGATTTGAGGTGTACGTTTGGAAACATCATAACTCACTCTCCGTAATTCCAAAATTAGAAAACTTGGTACCGTTGGAAACCTCTTCCAAAGTACTAAAATTTCCTAGAAGACACTTTTCTATGATTCCTAACGGACGATATTCAAAAATTGGCTCCAAATTGCTGTTTTAAACTCGCTAGACAGTTTTGAGGTTGGTTTTTCGCCAACTTTGGAAATTCGGTAAAAATCACAGAATTCAATCTAACCTCTGAATTTTGGTACTCAATTAGAGTTACAAGAAAGGTTTAAAATCCGTCAAACGAAACAAGAATTAGAGTTTTGAGCACCAAGATACAGTAGCTCAAATTTGCTGAAAAATTGAAGCAATTAGGCAATTTTCCAGGTTGAAGTCACAAACTTTGGGTCTTTGTTTAAGCATCGAAATGAACTCGGATTGGCACTAAATTTGGCAGTATAATACTACCATATGATGGATATCCCTCTATCAAATTGCATGGAAAAATGCATTCGGAAAGCTAGTGAACGAAGCCACCAAAATTTCAAAAATTTCCAAGGCAATCTGCCTTGTGCTTTGGTTTTTCTCTTTTCCAATCATTTGGCCAATGAAATTTCTCAAACATCATTCATTTATGAAGACAAGGTCTAGGAAACATCCAAGGTGCAATTTGGTAGGTGATTAACACCAAGAAATTCGAAATAACAAGTCCCAAACAAAGTGAAGGCGTCAACTAGCCAAAAAAGAGGGTTTTTGACCTCTGAGTCAGTTTCAAACATTGGCCACAACTCAGTCAATTCAACTTGGAATTGCGTGTGGTCAGTGGTGTTGAAAACTAAATTCATAAGGCTACAATTTCTTAGAAGAAAAAATTTTCAAAATCTGTCTACAACTAGCTCATATTGGAGCATCAAATTGCTGCTCAGAACAGGGCTCTCTGTGAAAACGTGAAACAGGACAGTCAGGTTCAGATGGTTGGTACGGATCCCTCGGGTGGAATTAGAATGTGTATTTTATACCGTTGGAAATCTGGGAATTTCTAGTTTCCAGTACCACAAACAGTACTCGATTTTGACGTCGGAGCAAAAGGATATGGCCGAAACAAGAACACTGCCAGGGCAGTGACGTGAAAATTTTCCAGGTTTGCTACCTTACGAAATTTCAACATTTGGCCAACCAAATCATGGAATTTTTCGATGAACATTTCTACACATCTCATACAACATATAAACATCATAAATAAGCCATTAGATCCACAAAAAGTCGCCCTAAAGGCCACGGACAACATAAGGGCAGAATCGGAAAATTTTCTCCCTTTCGCTACCTTTGATCTTTCCTTCATAAACTCACTTAGTTCTACTAATTTAAGCACTAAACCAACATTAATAACATTAAAACTCATAAAATCAGTCCAATGAGGCATAGTGGGAATTCATAGAGCCCACACAACAATTTTCAACATAATCCAAGCTACCCACATGATCATACGAGCATATACGTGCAATACTACTCCCATAAGCTAAGATTTTCAAGGTTGATCGTTAAATACCTTGGTTGGTGGTTCTAGCAGAATTGTTCGGTCACTTGAAGCTCAGCAAAACCGTGGAAATGAGGCTCCTTTTGTAGTTTAAGTTGATCACCAAGTTGTTAGCTAAGTGGGGTTAAATTTTGGAGTGAAATGGAGAAGATTTTGATGACGAAATGAAGAGAAAATTTGAAGAGCTTTGGAGTGTTTTTTTTTATTCTTCTTGGCCGGCTGTTCTTGAGAGCAAGAGAGAGAGAAATTGTGTTGCAATTAAGCTTCCTTTAGAAGCTAAAATGAGTGGCTAAGAAAGCTCAAAAAGTCAACTATCTCTCGCGCGCGCACACGGGCATTTCGTGCTCGATTCCTCTCGAGTTCGTTTCACTTGTGCACTAAACCTCTAATGCACTTATATACATACTAATATTATCCACTCTTAATAGTTTAGAAATAATTTCTAAAGTTCTCCAATTAGTCGCGCGCGCGAAAACGCGAATTCCCGATTTACGCGCGATAAAGCGAAATCTCTAAGAAATTCTTATAACGATAATACATCTAACTATCACTTGAGTATTTGAACTTAAAATTAACCACTTTAGGACAAATGTATAAGTCTCCAATTTTTCAAACTCATTGTTTTCTCGAATCGATTATTATTTCCAAATGTGCAGTCACTATTCACACTTAACGAGCTTCCAAAAATTAAATTTTGAAACGAGTCACTTTAAAAATATGAGCAAGTCATAATTCAATGTAATTAGGGTTAAGAAGGCTAGAAAATAATATTCAGAATATTTGGTCAAATAAATAATTAAATAAGCTAAAATTAGGAGTTTAAAAATAATAAATTTTTGCGAGTCTTCACAAATAAATCAATAACATAGAATTAAAAATAAGTAAAATTCGGGTCCTCACATTTGGAACCAAGTTTACAACGCCGTAAACCATTCTTAATTTGAACTTGTATTGAGTGAGATGTGGTCTGATTTCGAAAGTGCAACAAAGCTGAAAAACTGGAAAGTTTTTCCCTTCTTGCTAGCCAAATGGTCAGGGTTGTTTTGGAATGTTTTGTTTCAAAAATTTTAATGTCAATTGCTTATCAAATGCTTATTAAATGTTTCTATAACCTTGGTTTCAAAAATGGCTTGATTTGGGGCTCATTTCATCTTACCAAACATTTGAAAAGAAAGAAAGAGTAAGTTGGCAGATTTGCTTTGAAAATTTCACGAACTTTAGTCATTTTGTTAACTAGCTTCCCACTTGAGTTTTTGCCTATAATTTGATAGAGAGGTAGTCCACATATGGAAGTTTAAATGTACCAAATTTGGTGTAAGTTCAATATCATTTAGATACTCAAATAACGCTCCAAAAATGATTCTTCAAATCTGGAAAATTCCGATCAGTGTACAAAATTCAGCCGATTTTAAGCTATTATATCTTGATGCTCAAAATTCCAAATTTAGTTCCGTTTGTCGTGTTTGAACCTTGTTTAGAACTCTTATTGTTTTATGAAATTCAAGGGCTGATTCACTTTCTGTGAATTTTGCCGAATTTCCAAAGATTGCTGGAAAACCAAGACTGGTTCAAATCTGTCTTCTTGGAACTGAAACTTTGAGCTAAAAAATGAGTGCTTTCCGTTTAGAATCTTGGAAAAGTGTCTTCTAAGAACTTTTAGTACTTCGAACCTAGTTCCCATCGGTAAAAGTTTTCTATTTTTGGACATGCCAAACTCAAGATTTGATTTTCCAAAAATTGTCGCACAAAGCTGAAATTTCCCGATTTCTTAGGGAATGAGTTTTAAGAACTTGTTACTTTCTTTTGATATCGATAGACCGTTTTAAACTCGATTTCATGGAAGAGGTAAGTTTGTCTTGGAACTTTAACTCCTCACTTTTGAATCTCGATTTTCGAGAGATTAAGGTTCTTTTTAAGACATTGATTTAGTCTAAACACGTGTACATCCTTTCTTGATTAATGCATGGTTGTGAGTAAAAGTTACTCATTATTTGCTCAGACGCTCAAGAGGATCTTCAAGAGAATCTCGAAGCGGACGCCTAAAAGGTTGTTTGAACACTTACTCACTTTTGACTTGGTGAGTATCAAGTACATGATTTGTTGTGAAATACGTGAATTGCTTCTTGTTAATTATGTGAATTCGAATTGTCGAGACGAGTGTGTACTTTATCGCACTCGTTCTCTTTTAAACGAAATTATGATTGAATTTTGCTATGTGAATTGATATTTGACTCGTGTAAATTGATATTCGACTCGTGTGAAATGATGTGATTGTGAATCGTATTTATGATCATCGATTGGAGCGTTGTCTCATCGACTTATATTCATATTCGGGAGACGGCCAAACTCGTTGACTAACTTAGCGGATCGAGCCAGCCTGGACTTGGTAGAGAAGCTTAGTAAATCATGAGCAAACACAAAACTTGATCTATTGGAGAGATCTTGCTTGACATACTCGTGTAGTATTGCCACCATATACTCGAGTAATATCAAAACCTTGATGAGAGGGCCGGTAAGGGGGTGTAACGGTGACGGGATTTGAGAAAAGTGATGTTTCTACGGATTTGATACTTATGTGGTTGACGGAATGTCAACATGGAATTTGATCAAGATCATGACTCGGCTACGTAAAAATTAGCTCCTGAGAGCTACAGTATCTTTGAATTATTTCTGCTTACTTTTTCTACTTGGAATGTTAATTACTCAAACTTTACAGTTTTACTCACTGTGTAAATGTTGTTGCTACTTGGACTATGTGTTTGCATGTGTATTTGTTGGCCTCATGAGCATTCGCTCACCCCATTAGCTTCGTTTTCCTTAACAGGAACTGAAATGGAAAGAATATTAGAGAAGGCAACGTGATGGACTTTGATTAGGGTTTTGAATGTAATTATTTAGACAACTTTTGGAGGTTATATATTTTGGGAATGTTGATGTACTTTGGGTAACTTGTGATGTAAGACTTGTATATTTTAAGGAAGTGCCCCTTTCTTTATATTTTCGGCTTTTAGTATCGATTGATTATCCATAAATTGAATGCTAAGTCCCAATCCACTTTTATAGATGCGTTAGATAAGGCACAGAGAGTAGAGAATGCTAAGTCCCAATCCAAAACTTTCATGCTAGAAAGAGGGGTAACTGAAGCAATACCCCTGGACTGTACGAGAAGTCTACCTAACCCCTTAAGATGGGAAGTGGGGCTAGAGGAGTAAGGATGTACAGAAAATCAAGAGGAGCTCCATCAAGGGGAACCCCGCCAAAAGGGAATCAAAGTGGGCGAGGTTAACAAAAAAGGAATTCTCAAACTAGTCAGGCCGTAACTCCTCGTGTGACTTGTGGATATTGTGGCAAGCCTAACCACACTGAGGCCGAGCGCTGAAGAAAGCAAGGAAAGTGTCTACTCTGTGGTAGTACCGAGTATCAAATCTCGAGTTGCCCTAATGCCTCTAAGGAAGGAGGAAATACTCTGTAGCCTGCTAGGTCCGCTTCAAATCCGTCGAGTGCCGAAGGGAGCCGACCAAGAGTGCCAGCTAGGGTTTATACCTTAGACAACCAGCAAATCCTTAACCCAACCGAAGTGGTGGAAGGTACGATCCTCATTTTTCATCACCTAGTTAGGGTTTTAATTGATCTCGGGGCAACCCATTCATTCGTAGATTCTAACTTTATGAATGGTATAGATGTAAAGTGTGATTTCTTATCTTTCATATGGAAGTTAAGACTCCTACGGGGGACCAATGCCTAATTGCTAATAAGGTTTATAGAAATTATGAGATTTTGGTTAGTGATAGGAAATTGTTGGCAGACTTAATGAGCCTAACAATTAAGGGATATGATGTGATACTTGGGATGAATTGGTTAGTTTGATACCATGCTCAATTAGATTGTAAGATGAAATCAGTAGAATTGCGCATTCCGAGAGAATCAACTTTGAAATTAGATGTGAGGGGTAGACTAATATCGTCTGCTCTAATTTCAGAGATCCGAGTTAGGAAATTGTTGAGTAGTGGGGCTAAAAGATATCTAGTCTTTCTTATAAATATACCTGGGGATAAGATGAAGTTGAAAAACGTGCCAGTAATAAAGAAATTCCCAGATGTCTTTTCCAAGGAATTTGAGACGTTGCCTCCGGAGAGAAAAATAATGTTTAAGATTGACGTAGATTTGGGGACGGCACCTATCTCTAAGATGCCTTACAGGATGGCTCCACCCGAACTAAAAGAATTGAATTTGCAGTTGCAAGATTTATTAGAAAGAGGATTTATTAGAGAAAGTAATTCACCGTGGGGAGCTCTAGTGCTCGTTGTTAAAAAGAAAGATAGAAGTTTAAAACTATGCATAGACTATCGAGACTTAAATGATGTGACCATTAAGAAAAAATACCCTTTGCCTCACATAGATAAGTCATTTGATCAGCTGCAAGGGGTCGTGGTATTTTTCAAGTTGGATTTGAGGCAGGGCTATTACCAATTGAGGATTCTAGAAGCGGATGTGCCTAAGACCGCTCTTGCAATTCGAGATATGGGCATTTTGAATTTGCAGTTATGCCTTTTGGGTTAACTAATGCGCCAGCACCATTTATGGACTTGATGCATCTGGTCTTGAAGCCGTATTTGGATCAATTTGTGGTGGTATTCATAAATGACATATTGATGTATTCTAAGTCTCGAAAAGATCATGAACGGCACCTGAGAATAGTCTTGTAAACCCTGAGAGAGCACCAACCTTTTGCTAAATTCAATAAGTGTGAGTTTTGGTTGGAAGAAATAGCCTTTCTATGGCATATAATCTCTAAGGACGGGATTACTGTGGATCCAGTTAAGGTAGAAGGCGTTTCTAAGTGGAAACAACCAAAAAATCCTACTGAAATTCGGAGTTTCTTAGGGTTAGCGGGGTATTACCGCCGGTTTATCAAAAACTTTTCTAAGATCACGAAACCCCTAACCGAGTTGACTAAGAAGTATGGCAAGTTCATATAGGATTCTAAATGCGAGAAAGGGTTCCAAGAGTTGAAGAAGTGTTTGACCGAGACACCTGTATTAACATTGCCAAATGGAGGAGATGGTTTCATGGTTTATACAGATGCTTCAAATGATGGTTTAGGGTGTGTGTTAATGTAAAATTGAAAAGTAATTGCGTATGCCTCCCGTAAATTGAAATCTCATGAGCAGAATTACCCGACCCATGAGTTGGAACTAGCGACAGTAGTGTTTACTTTGAAAAAATGGAAATATTATCTGTATGGGGTGACTTTCGAAATTTTCACTGATCATAAGCATCTTAAGTATTTATTCTCTCAGAAAGAGTTGAATTTGAGGCAACGTAGATGGGTGGAATTTTTGGAAAATTATGACTATACGCTTAACTACCACCCTAGAAAAGTTAATGTAGTGGCGGATGCCCTCAATCGTAAGGTACAAGTGGCCAGCCTAATCGTCAGAGAATGGCACATGTTAAAGGAAGTTAGTATTTGGAACTCATGTCTTGAGCCACAGAGGGTGATTTTTGAGAATATTACAGTGAAGTCTACCTTGTTAGATCAAATTAAAGAAACTTAAAAGGAAATCCTGAAGTGCAAAAATGGATTGAGAAAGTTCAAAAAGAGGAACAGTCCAACTTCAATTTGGAGACTAATGGAGTATTAAACTTTAGAGATCGCCTACTGGTTCCAAAAGACGAAGGGCTAAAGAGGAAAATTTTGGATGAAACTCACCGTTCCAAGTATATGGTGCACCCTGGAGGTAATATGATGTATCAGGATTTGAAGAGTTTCTATTGGTGGGAAAATATGAAAAGAGAAATTGCCCAATTTGTTCGGATTTGTCTCACTTGCCAACAAGTTAAGGCTGAGCATCTGAAACCATCTGGGTTATTACAGCCATTGGAGATACCTAAGTGGAACTGGGAGAATATCACTATGGATTCCGTATCAGGGCTACCAAAGACTCAAAGAGGGCACGACACTTTTTGGGTAATAGTGGATCGGTTGACCAAGTCTGCTCATTTTTTACCGATTAGTATGAAGGACTCCTTGGAAAAATTGGCTAAGTTGTACTTGGACGAAATTATAAGGTTGCATGGGATACCAATGAGTATAGTATCAGATCGGGACCCTAGATTTGTGTTTTGATTTTAGCAAAAGATGCAAGAAAACCTGGGACTAAATTGAATTTTAGTACCACCTACCACCCGTGGACAGATGGACAATCGAAAAGGACGATCCAAACCCTAGATAACATGTTGAGGTCTTGTACTTTGGATTTTGGAGAAAATTGGAGTCAGTATCTTACATTGGTGGAATTTGCTTATAACAACAGTTTTCATTCCTCAATACAAATGGCTCCTTACGAAACCCTTTATGGTCGAAAGTGTCAGTCTCCGATTAATTGGGACAAAGTTGGAGAAAAGAAGATTTTGAACCCGACTACCGTGTCTTGGATTGCGGAAGCCTTTGAGAAGGTGAAGTTGATACGTCAGAGAATCCGAACGGGTCAAAGCCGCCAAAAGAGCTATGTGGATAATCGGAGAAAAGATTTGGATTTTGAGGTTAGAGATCAAGTGTTCCTTAAGATTACACCTTTGAAAACAATCCTAATGGAGGGAAAAGAAAAGAAGTTACTATCGAGATTTTTGAGGCCCTATAAGGTTATCCAGCGCGTAGGGAACGTGGCTTACAAGTTGGAATTACCCTTGAGTTTATCCAGAATTCATGATGTCTTCCATGTCTCTTTGCTTAAGAAATATCATCCCAACCCGTTCCATATGTTACGACCGGAAGAAGTGGAGATTAATGAGAATTTGTCATATGAGAAAAAGCCGGTAAAACTCTTAGATTGAAAAGTGAAGGAGTTAAGACACAAGCAAATTCCTCTAATGAAAGTCTTATGGAGGAATCATGGAATCGAGAAAGTAACTTGGGAAGTTGAAGGGGAGATTCGAAAGAAGTATCCAAAGTTATTTATAAATCAATGTATGAATTTCGAGGACAAAATTCTTTAAGGGGGGAAGGATGTGAGAACCCGAAATTCTCTGTTATTGACTTATTTATCTATTTATTTATCCATTTGCTCAAATTAATTTATTTCATTCATTTTAATTGCAGTTGCATGGTACATTGTCTCATTTATATTTTAACACGTTTGCTCTTAAATTTAATTTTTCCTGTGGCCCAATTAATGAAAATTTAAGAAAACACGTTTTTCGGGGTAATATTTGGTCTGAGAGTGCAGTGGTCTTGGAGAGTTAAGGATGATCAACTGTAGACTAAGAAAGTTATTTGACGGATTAGAGGTGAGTGATGTGAATTAAACTCAATTAGGAGTATTAATGGACCACTATTCAATTGTTGACTTTTGCACCCTCAAAAGTAGCTATATGTCACTTCTTTCTTTCATCAAATCACTTCACAAAAATCACACAAAACCCTCTCCCTTCTTCCCTCTCATGGCCGAACCTCCCTTCCCTCTTTAGCCAAGAAAATTTTCATCTTCATCCTCTCCAATTGGCTCACTAAACTTGCTCCAACCTTACTCACACTTTGGGTCATCTTCAAGCTTGGTAGAAGATATGGTGGAAGGAAGATTCTTGGTGGTTTTGTGACAGCCCCACCTTCCTTTAAAACGGACCCAAGGGTTTGGCAAACCGCCTGCACAACTCTCACCAGAACTCAGCCACACAACATGAAGTTTACAAACAATAATATCAATAATACAAGTGGTACCAATTACATCCTCCAATATCGGTGCACTCACGGACCTCCAATGTCCACACAATCTTACAATACAGCCAAAGAATCACACTTGCAAAAAATATGAAAGCAAACAAGCTGGCTAGACATCTATGAAGTGCTCACTCGAGCAACTAACAAATTTAGAAGAAATCGATGCCTTCCTTCATCCAACCTCCATGTTCTCATCCCTGTAAGGAAAACAAATTTGCATGAAATGAGTTAAAAGCCCAGTGAGGATCCAAGTAATTAAGTAGGTAACATAATATGTTAGGTACCATATGTGAGGACTAAAAATTTACTTATTCGAACCCCCTGTTATTAGCTTATTTAAATATTTAATTGCCCGTTTGCTCCGAATATTTTATTTTAACCTTTTTAGACCTAATTACATGGAACTATGACTTATTTATATTTTTAAAATGACTCGTTTCAAAATTTAATTTTTGCAAACTCGTTAAGTGAGAATAGTGAATACGCATTTGGAGACAATAATCGATTCGAGAGTACAGTGAGTTTGGAGAGCGAGGACTCATACATTAGTCCTAAGATAGTTATTTGTATGTGTAAGTACCCAAGTATTAGTAAGTAATACTATTGTTATAAGAATTTCTTGGAAATTCCACTTTATCGCGCACAAATCGGAAGTACGCGTTTTCACGCGCGTGATTAATTGAGAGACTTTAGACCCTTATTTTTAGACTATTAAGAGTGAATAATAATAGTATGAATCGAAGTGCATTGAAGGTTTAGTGCACAAGTGAAACAAATTCGAGAGGAATCGAGCACGAAATGCGCGCATGCTCGCGCGAAGGGAGAGTTGACTTTTGAGACACTTTTGGCCACATGTGAGAACCCGTAAATTTTCTTTATTTCTAGGCTTTAAATTATTTATTTGCACCCGTTTTCCACATTTTCTTTATTTTATAAATTTTCTGGACATTTTTATGAGTAAATAGGTTTTAAAAATATTTTTCTAGTATAGGTCAATTTACGAGATTTTTGGAGTGAATAGTGGACGTGGGACCCGCTAGTGCGTTAAGTGAGAGAAATTCGACCGATTAGGTCAAGTTTTGCGTACAGGGATTAAATTACTAGGTGTTAGTAGGTGATTAGAGGTTACCTAGATGAATTAACCATGGTGAGACAAGATGATAGGAATGAAGTTAAAAAGGTGCCACGTGTCGCGGCGGGATTGGTCAAGACTTGCCTAACTTTTATCACCTTTACCAAAAGCTAATTTTGACCCAATTCTTTCCCATTTTCACCCCCTCTTGGCCGAACTTCATAGAGAGAAAAGAAGAAAGAGCCTTCAACTTTTGATCTTCCATTTCTTGCTTAATCTTACAAATTAACCACTTGAATCTCAAAGTACTCCATAAAAACTACTTGCATAGAAGGATTGAAGCTCTTGGTGGAGTTGTTTTGGGGACTAAGGCCTTAAGCTACCACCTTGTTGAGGATTTGAGGTACCTTGCTTGGAAACTTGACTTTTACTACTCTTAATGTCAAATTAGTGGCCTATGGTGGATTAGTAGTTAGATTTATGGATGAATTTATGGTTTAATTGAAAGTTGAGTAAATTTCTGATTTATTGGGAATTTTTCTGTTTTATATAATAAATGTTAGTTAGCCTTGGATTGAAGGTTTAGTATTGAGCCAATTGGAGCTCTTGTATGTGAATTGTGATTAATTGTGGAAAATTTCAGCTTTGAACAAAAATTTCAGTTTTAGGGTTTTGGAAATTGGGGCTTTTCTATAATTGATGATTGGAATGGCAATTGGCTTGGAATGAAGGTTATTGAGTAGCCTATGAGTGAATTGTAGTAATTGTGGTTGAATTGGATGGGATTTGATGTTTGTTTGTAGGATGGAAAAGCTGGAATTTAAGGGAAGTGCTGTCAAAATTTCGGCAGGAATTCCTGAGCAGTCTCGGGAAATCTGTTATAACTCGATGTAGGAATATCGGAATTAAGTTCCGTTTGTTGCGTTTTAAACTAGACTCCTAGGGCTACAAACCGTGAAAATGTCAGACCCTAGTTCTGTCTGTGTGAGTTATGGTGATTTTCCAAAGTTGACTGAAATTACATACCTGTTCTGTCTTTGACTGGACGATGCTGCGACTTGAGACTAGAATTTAACTAACTTGTGATTCGAATCTTGTAAACATGTCTTCTAAGTAATTGTACCTCTTTGAGTGTATTTTCCGACGGTACAAATTTTATCAATTTTGGACTTAAGACTTGTGAGATATGATTTTTCCAATGAGGGTGCGCAAAACTGGAAAATCTGTTTTCCTAGAATTATTCTTACTTTCCTTTTCCTCTTAGGTTTGAGAGTTTGTTACACCTTTAGCCTTAAAATCGAAGTATTTTCCATTTTAAGCTATAATTGAACTTTACTTGCGTGAATCATGAAAGAGACGTTTGACTCGTATCCGAGTATCAATGGTAGTTTCTTGCTTCTTGTAGGTCGGGTTGGCGATCCCGGACAACCGTCGGGCGAGAAATTGTGATTTTCTTGCTTAAGTGGTGAGTGTACTATGCATGGCTTGTGTTTACTTGGTTGTGTACTTGGATCCTTGAATTGGATAACTGTGATTATGTGCTTGAGGCGAGAGTGTACTTTATCGCTCTCGTTCTCTTATGTGTATAATTGATTACTGGATATGTGTGAATTGAACTGAATACTTGTGAATTGGATTCATGTCTGGCTTCATGTCGTTTGGGTATGAGCCCTACGACTTTACTGTGATAACTGAGCTCAAGCCTTAATGGCTGTTTATCGAGTCGAGCCGGTAAGGGCCGGTCGATTAGGTAACGTGCCGTGAGGTCACTGTGTGTCGAGTGGAGCGTTTGCTCCTCGACTTGTGATATACTCGAGTATTACCCCTGATTACTGTGAGGTGTTCGGGCCCGGTAGGGGAATGTATGGTGGAAGGAATTGGGAGTAAAGTGGTGATCTACGGTCGTACGTGTCCGTTGGACGTTGACGGAGTGTCAACGGGAAGTGATCAAGTGTCGCAAAAGGAAATTGGCTCCCGAGAGCCACCCGTATCCTTTCACTTGTGAAACTAGTTTGGTATTCTTCCTATGTGTGTTATTTGAGTATGATCGAGCATGGCTATTTGTGCGCTTTGAATGCATGAATTTTAGTACCTCATTGGGCGAAAGCTCACACTCGTACTTTTGTTTTCCTTACAGGGCATGTTATTGGGAACCATGAGTTTTGGTGAAACGAGTAGAGCTTATTAGGCATTCTTTTGCATCTTGTATAGCTCCTCGACTTTTAGGAACCCTAATGTGGGACTTGAACATTTCATTTTGAATTGGAAACCCTAGAGCGGGTTATGTGTATATATTTTCTCATGTATATATGATGTACTTTCTTGGAAATGTACTTGTCTATGCTTAATTAAAGTTTAGCCGTGTTTGGGACGCGTTCGTTCCGTTTTTTTTCCGTTTTCGTTTGCGCGCTTGTTGTCAAACTTACTTGTTCGTATACCTCCCGAAATGTTTATATTTGCGTGTATGTGACCGTTAGCAGTCCTGGCGAGAGTTGGGCAGGCAGTTCGCTAACCCTTAGGGTACGCCCTAGGGGAGGTGGGGCTGTCACACCACACACTTAAGCTTCTCAAGGAAGCTTCATTTTTAGCAAACACACTCTCTCTCCTTGCTCTTGTTGGCCGGCCACCCATAGGAAGAAGAAGCAACCAGAACTCTTCATTTTCTTGCTTCATTGTTCATCAAATCATCTCAAACTTTACTACAACTTGCAAACCACTTGGAGATCAACCTAAGCTAGGAAAGGAGCTTGTTTCTCACGGTTTTCTTGAGCTTCATAGGACAAAAAATTTCTGTTTAGTCATCTAAGGAGGTAACAATGATCAACCTCTTGAATCTTCGTTTATATAAGTTGTATTGCAATTGTAAGCTTATAAATGCATGTGGGTAGCTCTATATTGTTGAAAATCTTGTGACTGGGCTCTATGAAACCCCACAATGGATTTGATGAGTTGATTTGATGATATTGGATGTTATTTATGTTGGATTAGTGCTTAATCTAGTGAATATAAGTTGTATTGTTGGAAGAAAACTCAAAGGAAGTGAAATGAGAAAAGGGACGATTCTGCCCATATTTTTCCGTGCTCCTTTTGTGCAATTTTGTGGTCCAATTGACTTGCTTTTGATGCAAATGTGTAATATGGGTTGTGTAGAAAGTTTCCTCAAAACATTGCTTGATTTGGTTGGGTAAAAGTTGAGATTTCGAAACTTCACCAAAACTGGAAAACGTGACCAGAGTCTCTCTGGCAGTGATTTGGTATCGACCATAACTCTTTGCTTCGACATCAAAATCAAGTGCCGTCAGTGGCATTAGAAAGTAGACATTTCCAGTTTTCCAAAGGTATAAAATGCATCCCCTGATTCCACCTCAGTGAACCGTACCAATCATTTGAAGATGCCTGTCCGGTTTCCCTGATTTACTGGAGTGCATGTTATGAGCTGCAAATTGATGCTCGAATATGAGCTCGTTATGGACAGCATTTTAAACTGATTTCTTCTGTGAAATTGTAGCCTTATGAATGTAGTTTTCAATGCACCAACCACGCTCAATTCCAAGTTGAATTGAGTGGAGTTATGGCCTAATTTCAGACCTGTCCCATTGCCTGAAAACCCTCGTTTTTGGACTGATCAATGGTTAATCATGATTGGGAGTTGTTATTTCGAAACTCTTGGTGTTAATCACCTATCAAACACATTTTGGATGTTCCTTAGTAATTTTCTTCATAAATGGACCATATTTGAAAGATTTCATTGGCCAAATGTTTGAGAAAAGAAAAAAAAGAAACGAAGGTGCAAGGCAGATTTGCCTTAGAAAATCGTGGAACTTTAGTGACTTTGTTAACTAACTTCCCGAATGAATTTTTGTATGCAATTGGGCAGAGGAATATCCCTCATATGATAGGATAATACTACCAAATTTGGTGCCATTCCAAGTTCATTTCAATGCTCAACCAAAGTCTCAAAATTCACATTTTAACCTGGAAACCCTTGTTTAGTGAGGAAATTTCAGTAACTTTGAGCTACTATATCTTGGTGCTCAAAACTCTGATTCTTGTTCTGCTTGTTGTGTTGTAAACTTTGATTGTAACTCTAATTTATTTTTAAATTGAAAGGCTAGTTCACAATCTGTGAATTTTCCGATTTTTCAAATTTGACCAAAAACCAACTTCGAAACTGTCTTAATAGGCCTAATTCAGCGACTTCCCCCCAAAATTTGAATACCTTCCATTTGGAATCATGGAAAAGTGTTTTCTAGGAACTTTTAGTACTTTGGAAGAAGTTTCCAACTGTACCAAGTTTTTCAATTTTGGATTTGTGAAGAGTGAGGTACGATTTTTCAAAAATTGCTTATCAAAAACTGAAATTTCCGAACTTAAAGGAAATCGAGTCCTTTGCACTCTCCACTTTCCTTCGGGATTGCTTGACCGTTTTACAATTGATTTCAAGTTGAAAAGCAAATTTTCCCTTGTACATTTAAACCCCACTTTTGAGTCTCGATTTACGAGTAATTAAGGTTCATTTTCATGATTTCTTCTTAGATTGTACAAGAGTACAACCTTTCTCGATAATTAGGGGTTTAAGCCATAATGTGCAATGGTTCATTATTAATTGCTCAGGCACTCAGGAGGACCCTCAAGAGGATCCCACGGTGGACGCCTGAACCTTCGAGTGACATTTCTTCTTTGTTTACTTGGTGAGTGTCAAGTGTATGAGTACTTGATACATGCTCAACTGTTATAAATGATTGGAGATTTTGAAAATGGAGTCGAGTGTGTACTTTACCGCACTCGTTCTCATTTGAAATAAATGGAATGAAATGTATTGAATGATTAAATGAATGAAATGAATGATATTGAATGAATGAATGAATGAAATGAATGATTGAATGATATTGAATGATTGAATGAATGAAATGGTATATGCTATGGCTGCATACGTCGTTAGAGTGAATCTCCTCGACTCACAAGTGTACATGGGGGACGCCCAACTCTCACTGGCCAACCTTGGACTCGAGTCGGCATGGGTTTGGTCGGGCTCCTTGGTGAATCATGAGAAAACGTAAGCTTCACCTAGTGAGAGGTCTTGCTTGGCATACTCGAGCAGTATTGCCTCAAATGAATGACAGCGGGCCTGGTGCAGGTGTATGTAATGGTGAACGGGGACATGATAAGTGTGGTTCTACGGACTATAACCTACCCGATTGACGGAGTGTCAACTCGTGGAGGTTCATGATCGTGAAAGTTGAAAATAGCTTCTGAGAGCTCCTATATCCCTGAATTGTTTCTGTTTCTTTTTCTTGCTTGAATTGTCACTTACTTGAGTATTATTGTTTTACTCATTAATTGGGATTGTTACTTGGTCAATGTATTTGCATGTGTGTTCTTGGTCTCACGAGTGATTGCTTACCCCGTAGATTTGTTTTTTCTTAACAGGAATGGTCGTGGAGTGAGACTCGGAGGACCCCTTTTGATGTACTCTTGTAATAGGGTTTCCAATGAACTGGCTAGTTATTGTGACTGTTGTATATTTTGGGAATTGATGTATCTTTTAGGAACCAATGGAAGAATTGGAGATTGATATATTTTGGAACTCGTGGTGTAAGTTTTAAATGTTATTTACGGATGTAACTTATCTTTCTTACTTTGTCTTGTCGTGATAGCTAGTATCGTATTAAGCTTGAATGAGATTTGTACTGAGTCCTGGCGAGAGTTGGGCAGGCGTCCTGTGGATACCCTTTGGTTCGCCTTAGGGAGAAGTGGGGGCGTCACAGTTTGGTATTAGAGCGCTAGGTTAGAGATCTATTTGGGAGTTATACTAGAAACCTTACCTTTAAGATTCGAGATAGGATAACTTAGTCATACCTTAAATGATATCTGAGCGAGCTAGTGACTAAGTTTCAAACCCGAAATGTGTAATTGTTTTGCAGGGATGGAAAATGGAAATGTGTAACGGCCCCACCTTCCCCTAAGGCGAACCAAAGGGTTCGGCGGACCGCCTGCCCAGCTCTTGCCAGGACTCGTTCACTCACAAAATAAAATAAGAAAAGCCTCGAGAATAAGCGAAAACAATACCCAAACTTGAACCATATAAATACATTCATCTCAATCTCAACCACAAGTACAGTCCCAAATGTATACCAAAGCTCTGAATTCACAGTACAGTCCACCTTATCCAAGCACTAGAGCGGAAATAAAAGCCAAAACAAAACAATTCAAAACAAAAACTAGGCTATTCTATTCTATACAGGCCTCTCGCCCGCTCGCAACCCCTGTAAGGAAAACAAACGGCGTGGAATGAGTTAAAAGCCCAGCGAGATTCTATATACACAACCAAGCAGTTAAACAAGGACATTAAGCATGTTATAACAAGTAATCCAGATAACATTTACGATATAAAGCAATAGTAACACATACAATAAAAGGATACATGCTCACGAGGAGCCATTCGTTCGTTCGTTCATTCATTCGCCTAATATTTTCCTTATTTCTCCGATCATTAAAACATTGTTTGTAAGTGAAAACTCCTTCATTTTCTTGTCGTTCGTTCATTCATTTCATTCCCCACGCTCCGCCAACGTCGTGGTCATACTCGAGTATACCAAACATTCACCCAGGGTCACTAATCGCCCGACCGAGTCCGTTTCTGGCTCGAGTCGACCAGTAACAAAGGGCAAGGGCCCAGTTCAGCCAGAAGGCTTACATTCATGCACAAGTAACATTTAATCATTCAATCATTGAAAGTTCACGTTCATTTAGGTCGAGTGCGATAAAGTACCCACTCGCCTAGCAAAAATCATTTTGGAAACATAACATACCTCAATCACGTATTAAAGCAACAATCCAAATAGTCACAATAGTTCACATAGTCATTAGAAACAAAGCGTATATAGAACACTCACCTAAACAAGCAAAATAACGTCCAAAGTATCCCTCCGGATCTCAACTTTAGTCACCAAGAAACCCTAAAATAATCATGAGAAAGTATTATGGTCCAACCAATAAAATGTTTGATGAATCAAGGAAAATCCGAATAATTACTAGTACGAAATATAAGTATGATTTTGAAAGTGAAAATAGTGCATTTAGTCCAAAAGACATGAGTAAAATAATCGTAAAACTTATGTCCGCTCTTAAAATTTTGAAATCGCCATTTGAGTGCAACTTCGGGCAGCACACCCTTTGTGTTTACCAAATTTCCATCCATTTATGGCTTCATTATTTTCCTCAATCAGCCCCCAAAATCACATACAAATAATCTCATTACAATAGCCGTTAAAAAGGCTAAAAGTCATTCAATTACAAAACCAAACTAGAAAAGGATCGGGATTAAGGTTTAAGACAAGGAACAAAATGACAGGTTTGACATCATTTAGCGTATTGGTCACAACCGAAGCTACACCTATCGGATTGAGGTAAACTTTATACCGTTTCGAAGCTAAGACATAGTTCTACAATTCTTATGAAGACACCGCAACCCCGTTCTCAACGTAACCTAGTCAAATTTACCCAAACAGACCCAGATATTCCAGTTCAAAGCTCACTGTGAAATTCAACTAGCAGTCCTGATTTATTCAGTCATATCTCAGCACACACAACTCCGATTCAGTTGATTCCAAAGCCATTCAAAAGCTAAGATACAAGGATACAATGCTTAAGAAGGCATCAAAAAGCTAATTCATTCATCGTCCCAGCCAAAAGATCCAATTACAGATGCTGATTATCATTCTCGGATAGAAACAGGGAAGCAGGGGTAAAATAGTCATTTCACAGGCTTACAGTGCTCCGATTGAGCTGAAAGTTTACAGGCATAATCTACATTCAATTCTATACAACTTTCATGTTTTGAGCTAAGTCCAATTCAGCCTCCATCATGACCGAATAACACTGGTCAGACAGGGCAGAAAATTTTCTAAGAAAACCGAAAATCCACACCTCACCACTTATAACCAAGAATTAATGCACAAAACCACCAAAGTGGCAACCACAAGCCACTAATTTCCATCTATTAGAAGCAAAGAAGGATGTTCTTAGCAATTTTACCTTAGAACCTCAAGGAAAGTGGTAGCTTAGTCTTTCTTTCTCCAAATCAACTCCACCAAAGCCTTTAATCCTCCTTAGTTAGCACTCCTATGGAAGGGTTTGCGATTTGATCGGTTGGAACTCAAGATTTGAGCAAGGTTGGAGCTAGAAATTGAAGAAGCTCTCTCTTGTTTTTCTCCTCCAGTGGGCCAGCCAAGAACAAGGAAAAATGGGATGAAATTGGTCAAAATTTGGTTTTAGTAAAGGTGAAAAGAACTTGGTCAAGTCCAACCGCCAATCGGATCGCGACACGTGGCCTCTTGAATGTTCCAAGCTTATCTTCTCTCTTCCAATGGTTAGTCTACCTATTAACCTCTAATCATCTCCTAGCACCTTGGAAAATAATGTCACTTAATACTTCATCACTTAATCGGCAAAATTATAGCGCACTAGCGGGTCCCACATTCAAGAATGCACTTCAAATTAACGTACACTAACTTATACCAGGAAAATGATTTAAAAACTGTACTTACTTGTAAATGTATAGAACATTTAATATTTTCAAGGGTAGTAATAAAATATGGGCAAAGAAATAAAATAATACTTGAAAATGTGAAAATTTTCGGGTTCTCACAAAATGGTACCCCGGCGGCTAATGGAAATAGCCAAGCTAATGGCCATGTAGAGCCTCCTAAGCCTATTTACTCCGAGCTCTTGGTGGAGGGGCTCGAGTGCGCTACTCGCCCTCTAATAGGTATCCACGATGTTCGTGTAGGTTGACGTTTGCCTACCCGAACCACCTTGTGTTATCTTTGGACGACGAACATCGTCAGTTGGTGAATCTCAATCGAGATTTACAGGAGGAGGTGGATGAGTTGAGGCAGATGGTTAGTGCTCAGGGTGAGAGGATCGTTGAACTTGAGGAGGTACTAGCTGGCGAGGTGGCTACTGTTGAGGTCACTCGTGAGGAGTTTCAGAGGGTTAGGGCCCTACTTACTAGAGTAGGAGAGGAGGTCCGTGATCGGGCTTCTGGGATCCTGGTCGATGCCCTATGATGATAGGTGGGGTGATGGATATTGTCCAGTTTAGGAGGAGGATCCGGAGGAGGATCTTGAGGAGGAGATTCCCCCTGGTAGTCTTACTGTGGACTAGGTCTAGACTGATTGACCCTTTTGACCTGTTTGACTGGTATAGTTAGGATTAGTTGGGGTGATGCTAGTGCTGAGGCCATTGCATTTTGTATAACTGTGTGGTCTACTTTTGAGGCACTTGATTTTACTTTAGTCTTACGTGGCTAAAAGTACTCTTGTG
Organism: Coffea humblotiana; assembly: GCA_023065735.1. Classification (NCBI taxonomy): domain Eukaryota; kingdom Viridiplantae; phylum Streptophyta; class Magnoliopsida; order Gentianales; family Rubiaceae; genus Coffea; species Coffea humblotiana. The sequence continues at coordinate 19,208,540 of CM041211.1, forward strand.
ACAATTACGTGCTATATGTTTGTGATTTCGCCCATAACTTGCTAATTGTATGGATCTTGACAAGATAATGAATGTAAATTATTGTTAGTTCCAATGTTTTCCATGATTGATCCTTGTTTAAGTATTTTTTTCCCGCATAATTGATTTATTTCTTATACTAGGCACACCTAGGATAATGGAAGGACGAAGGAGTGGTCGAGACCATGAGCGAGGGACTAGACAGGCCCAACCTCATGGGGATGACCAGGGATCGGCAACTGAACCGACCCAGGGACAGGAAAATGTAAGGAAAAATTATGTTGCTACTGCCATTAATAGGATAACTGATATTCTAGAACGCTTAGCTGAAAGACAAGGTCCTGGACCGCTTAACCAGGTTGGGGTACAGGATAGAGGGGAGGATAGAGCCTTGGAGAGGTTCTTGAAATTTAACCCGCCTAAGTTTATTGGTGAATCTGACCCTGAGGTAATGGAGAATTGGTTAGAGAGAATGACCAATATATTCGCCGCCTTAGACTATACCGAGGATAGGCGAGTGAATTTTGCCGTTTTCCAATTTGAGAGAGTGGTTCGTGCTTGGTGGGATGTGATAAGGGGAAAGTGGGAGAGAACCCAAACCCCTTGGACTTGGGAGAATTTCACGAGGGAATTTAATGAGAAATTCCTTCTGCTTTTTATTCACTAGAAGAGGGAGAGGCAATCCTGAAATTGGATGTAAGGGGCAGATTAGCTTCATCTGCATTTATCTCAGGGATTCGAGTTAGGAAAATGTTAAGTAAAGGAGTTCAGGGATACTTGAATTTTCTAATCAACATCCCTAGTGATAAAGTGAATTTGGAAGACATGCCTGTAGTGAAGGAGTACCCAGATGCTTTTCCTGAAGAGTTACAGTCTTTACCCCTAGAACGGGAAATAGCTTTTAAGATTGATGTGACTCCGAGAATAACACCTATCTCTAAGATGCCATATAAGATGGCTCCAGTTGAGATGAAAGAATTGAAATTATAATTGCAGGACTTGTTGGAACGGGGTTTTATAAAAAAGAGTGATTTATCCTAGGGAGTTTCGGTCTTATTTGTTAAGAAGAAAATGGAAGCTTAAGGTTGTGTATAGATTACCGAGACTTAAATGATGTCACTGTTAAGAATAAGTACCCGTTGCCCCACATTGATGAATTGTTTGACCAATTGCAAGGGACGGTGGTATTCTCGAAATTGGATTTGAGACAGGGTTATTATCAATTGAGAATTTTGGAGAAAGATATACCCAAGACTACTTTTAACTCGAAGTATGGACACTTTGAGTTTGCAGTAATGCCATTTGGATTGACCAATGCACCTGCTGCTTTTACGAATTTGATGCACAGGGTTTTTAAGCCCTATCTGGACCAATTTGTGGTGGTATTTATTGATGATATATTGGTGTATTCTAAGAATGTCGAGGATCACGAAAAACACTTGAGAATTGTTTTACAAACCCTGAGAGAACACCAATTGTACGCTAAGTTTAGCAAGTATGAATTTTGGTTGAAAGAAATGACATTTTTGGGACACATAATTTCTAAGGATGGGATAAAAGTGGATCCAGCCAAAGTTGAAGTTGTTTTGAAGTGGAAACGATCGAAAAATCCTACCAAGGTGCGAAGTTTTATAGGGTTAGCAGGGTATTACCGGAAATTAATTAAAGATTTTTCTAAAATTGCTGGACCCATGACCGAGTTGACCAAGAAAAATGAAAAGTTTATATGAAATCCTAAGTGTGAAGAGAGTTTTCAAGAGTTGAAAAGACGTTTGACTAGAGCGCTTGTGTTACCTCTACCGAATGGGAATGATAGTTTTGTGGTCTATACAGATGCTTCCAAGAAAGGCTTAGGATGTGTATTGATGCAAAATGATAAAGTGATAGCATATGCCTCTAGGAAGTTGAAACCGCATAAGGGGAATTATCCGACTCATGATTTGGAATTAGCGGCTGTAGTGTTCGTTTTAAAGAAATGGAGGCATTACCTGTATAGAGTAACATTTGAAGTTTTTACTGACCACAAAAGCCTTAATTATTTGTTTTCTCAAAAGGAGCTGAATTGGAGACAATGTAGGTGGATGGAGTTTTTTAAAGATTATGATTATACGATAAAGTACCATCAGGGTAAAGTCAATGTTGTGGCTGATGCTTTAAGTCGTCACTTACAAGTGGGCGGATTGATGATTAAGGAATCGCACTTATTAGAAGAAGTAAGTTATTGGAATTCTCGACTGGAATCGAGGAGAGTAATCCTTGGGAATATTGTAGTGAATTCCACTTTGTTGGAACGTATTAAAGAGTCTTAGGAGAAGGACACTGAAGTGCAAAAGCGGTTGAAAAATGTCAAAAATGGAAAGAAGTCAAATTTTAATTTGGGAACGAATAGTATATTGAGATTTTAGAATCGGATAGTAGTGCCGAAAGATGAAGGACTTAAGGAGGAAATTTTGGGAGAGGCACACCAATCGAAGTTTACGGTACACCCTGGAGGGAATAAAATGTACCAAGACTTGAAGAGTTTCTATTGGTGGGAGAGCATGAAGAAGGAGATTGCTCAATTTGTCCAGACCTACTTGATTTGTCAACAGGTTAAAATGGAACATCAGAAACCATTGGGACTTTTGCAACCTTTAGAGATACCTGAGTGGAAATGGAAAAATATCACTATGAATTTTGTATCAGGATTACCAAGGACACAAAGAGGCCATGATGCTATTTGGGTGATAGTGGATAGATTGACTAAATCGGTTCATTTTCTATCGATTAATATGAAGTACCCATTCGAGAAGTTGGCTAAATTGTATTTGGATGAGATTATCAGGTTACATGTAATACCTGAAAGTATTGTGTCCAATAGAGATCCGAAATTTGTTTCGAGATTCTGGCAAAAGATGCAAGAGGTGTTGGGGACTAAATTGAATTTCAGTACTCCATACCATCCCCAAACCGATGGACAGTCTAAGAGAACGATTCAAACCCTTGAGAATATGTTGAGGACTTGTGTTTTGGATTTTGGGGAGAATTAGAGTAAATTTTTGACACTAGTAGAATTTGCCTATAATAATAGCTTCCACTCTTCTATTCGAATGGCTCTGTACGAAGCATTTTATGGTCGAAAGTGTAGATCTCCGATTTGTTGGGATGAAGTAGGTGAACGGAAAATTTTAGACCCGGCTACAGTACCTTGGATTGAGGAGGCGAATGAAAAAGTGAAATTGGTACGCCAGAGGATTCAAACCGCACAAAGTCGTCAAAAGAATTATGCAGATAATCGGAGAAATGACTTAGAATTTGCGGTTGGAGATCTAGTGTTTCTTAAGATTACACCTTTGAAAGCGAGTTTAATGTCTAGGAAGGGAAAGAAGTTGCAACCGAGATTTGTAGGATCTTATAAGGTTATCCAACGCGTGGGAAATGTAGCATATAAGTTGGATCTGCCACCGAGTTTGTCTCGAATTCATAACGTTTTCCACGTATCCATGCTTAAGAAATACCACCCAGACTCTTCTCATATCTTGCAACCGAACAGTATTGAAATTGATGAGATACTGACCTACAAGGAGAAACCGATAAAGCTTTTGGATCGTAAGGTGAAAGAATTGAGAAACAAGCGGATTCGATTGGTGAAAATTCTCTGGAGGAACCATGAACTAGAGGAAGCGACCTGGGAAGTCGAAGAAGCAATTCGAGGAAAGTATCCAAACCTGTTCGAAAGACCAAGGTAAATTTTTAGAACGAAATTTTCTTAAGGGGGAGAGGATGTGAGAACTCGAAAATTTACTTATTTCGAACCCCTATTATTAGTTTATTTAAATATTTAATTGCCCATTTGCTCCGAATATTTTATTTTAACCTTTTTAGACCCAATTACATGGAACTATGACTTATTTATATTTTTAAAATGACTCGTTTAAAAATTTAATTTTTGCAAACTCGTTAAGTGAGAATAGTGAATACGCATTTGGAGACAATAATCGATTTGAAAGTACAGTGAACTTGGAGAGTGAGGATTCATACATTAGTTCTAAGATAGTTATTTGCATGTGTAAGTACCCAAGTATTAGTAAGTAATACTATTATTATAAGAATTTCTTGGAAATTCCACTTTATCGCGCACAAATCGGAAGTACGCGTTTTCGCGCGCGCGATTAATTGAGGGACTTTAGACCCTTATTTTTAAACTATTAAGAGTGAATGATAATAGTATGAATGGAAGTGCATTACAGGTTTAGTGCACAAGTGAAACAAATTCGAGAGGAATCGAGCACGAAACGCGAGCATGCGCGCGCAAGGGGAGAGTTGACTTTTGAGACACTTTTGGCCACACACTTAAGCTTCTCAAGGAAGCTTCATTTTTAGCAAACACACACTCTCTCCTTGCTCTTGTTGGCCGGCCACCCATAGGAAGAAGAAGGAACCAAAGCTCTTTATTTTCTTGCTTCATTTCTTCATCAAATCACCTCAAACGTTTACTACAACTTGCAAACCACTTGGAGATCAACCTAAGCTAGGAAAGAAGCTTGTTTCTCACAGTTTTCTTGAGCTTCATAGGACCAAAAATTTCTGTTTTAGTCATCTAAGGAGGTAACAAATGATCAACCTCTTGAATCTTGGTTTATATAAGTTGTATTGCACTTGTAAGCTTATAGATGCATGTGGGTAGCTCTATATTGTTGGAAATCTTGTGAGTGGGCTCTATGAAATCCCAAAATGGACTTGATAAGTTGATTTGATGATATTGGGTGTTATTTATGTTGGATTAGTACTTAATCTAGTGAATATAAGTTGTATTGTGGAAGAAAACTCAAAGGAAGTGAAATGAGAAAAAGGGACGGTTCTACCTGTGTTTTTGCCGTGCTCCTTTTGTGCAATTTTTGTGGTCCAATTGATTTGATTTTGATGTAAATGTGTAATATGGGTTGTGTAGAAAGTTTCCTCAAAAAATTTCTTGATTTGGTTGGGTAAAAGTTGAGATTTCGAAACTTCACCAAAACTGGAAAACGTGACCAGAGTCGCTCTGGCAGTGATTTGGTATCGACCATAACTCTTTGCTCCGACATCGAAATCACGTACCGTCAGCGGCATTAGAAATTAGACATTTCCATTTTCCAAAGGTATAAAAATGCATCCCCTGATTCCACCTGAGTGAACCGTACCAATGGTTTGAAGATGCCGGTCCAATTTCCCTGATTTACTGGAGTGCATGTTATGAGCTGCAAATTGATGCTCGAATATGAGCTCGTTATGGACAGAATTTTAAACTGATTTCTTCTGTAAAATTGTAGCCTTATGAACATAGTTTTCAACGCCACTTACTACGCTCAATTTCAATTTGAATTGAGTGAGTTATGGCTGAATTGCAGATCTGTCCCATTGCCTGAAAACCCTCGTTTTTGGACTGATCAATGGTTAATCTTGATTGGGAGTTGTTATTTCGAAGCTCTTGGTGTTAATCACCTATCAAACACATTTTAGATGTTCCTTAGTAATTTTATTCATAAATGGACCATATTTTAAAGATTTCATTGGCCAAATGTTTGAGAAAAGAAAAAAAAAGAAACGAAGGTGCAAGGCAGATTTGCCTTAGAAAATCGTGGAAATTTAGTGACTTTGTTAACTAACTTTCCGAATGAATTTTTGTATACGATTTGGCAGAGGAATATCCCTCATATGGTAGGATAATACTACCAAATTTGGTGCCATTCCAAGTTCATTTCAATGCTCAACCAAAGTCTCAAAGTTCACATTTTAAACCTGGAAAACCCTTGTTTAGTGAGGAAATTTCAGTAACTTTGAGCTACTATATCTTGGTGCTCAAAACTCTGATTCTTGTTCTGCTTATTGTGTTGTAAACTTTGATTGTAATTCTAATTGGGTTTTAAATTTGAAAGGCTAGTTCACATTCGGTGAATTTTACCGAATTTTCAAATTTGGCCAAAAACCAACCTCGAAAGTGTCTCGATAGCCTAATTCAGCGACTTCCCGCCAAAATTTGAATACCTTCCATTTGGAATCATGGAAAAATTTTTTCTAGGAACTTTTAGTACTTTGGAAGAAGTTTCCAACTGTACCAAGTTTTCCAATTTTGGATTTGTAAAGAGTGAGGTACGATTTTCCAAAGATTGCTTGTCAAAAACTGAAATTTCCGAACTTAAAGGAAATCGAATCCTTTGCACTCTCCATTTTCCTTCGGGATTGCTTGACCATTTTACACTTGATTTCAAGATGAAAATCAGATTTTCCCTTGTACATTTAAACCCCACTTTTGAGTCTCGATTTACGAGTAATTAAGGCTCATTTTCATGATTTCGTCTTAGATTGTACAAGAGTACAACCTTCCTCGATAATTAAGGGTTTTAAGCCATAATGTGTAATGGTTCATTATTAATTGCTCAGGCACTTAAGAGGACCTTCAAGAGGATCCCACGGTGGATGCCTGAACCTTCGAGTGACATTTCTTCTTTGTTTACTTGGTGAGTGTCAAGTATATGAGTACTTGATACATGCTCAGCTGTTATAAATGATTGGAGATTTTGAAAATGGAGTCGAGTGTGTACTTTACCGCACTCGTTCTCATTTGAAATGAATGGAATGAAATGTATTAAATGATTGAATGATTGAATGAATGAAATGGTATGCTATGGCTGCATACGTCATTGGAGTGAATCTCCTCGACTCACAAGTGTACATGGGGGACGCCCAACTCTCACTGGCCAACCTTGGACTCGAGTCGGCATGGGTTTGGTCGGGCTCCTTGGTGAATCATGAGAAAACGTAAGCTTGACCTAATGAGAGGTCTTGCTTGGCATACTCGAGCAGTATTGCCTCAAATGAATGACAGCGAGCCTGGTGCAGGTGTATGTAATGGTGAACGGGGACATGATAAGTGTGGTTCTATGGACTATAACCTACCCGATTGACGGAGTGTCAACTCGTGGAGGTTCATGATCGCAAAAGTGGAAAATAGCTCCTGAGAGCTCCTATATCCTTGAATTGTTTCTGTTTACTATTCTTGCTCGAATTGTCACTTACTTGAATATTATTGTTTTACTCATTAATTGGGATTGTTACTTGGTCAATGTGCTTGCATGTGTGTTCTTGGCCTCACGAGGGATTGCTCACCTCGTAGATTTGTTTTCCTTAATAGGAATGGTCGTGGAGTGAGACTCGGAGGACCCCTTTTGATGTACTCTTGTAATAGGGTTTCCAATGGAACTGACTAGTTATTGTGGCTGTTGTATATTTTGGGAATTGATGTATCTTTTGGGAACCAATGTAAGAATTGGAAGATTGATATATTTTGGAACTCGTGGTGTAAGTTTTAAATGTTTTTTCCGGAAGCGACTTATCTTTCTTACTTTGTCTTGTCATGATAGCTAGTATCGTATTAAGCTTGAATGAGATTTGTACCGAGTCCTGGCGAGAGTTGGGCAGGCGTCCCGCGGATACCCTTTGGTTTGCCTTAGGGAGAAGTAGGGGCGTCACACCATACACCGAATATCAAGAAATAAGTCAAACTCAAATAGATCATGACCCAGCATATGGTTAAACAAGTAGCCAAATAGATCATGCAAAAGTGTGCAGTAAAGGACACATTCATGGCAAAGGATATACATTGCTCTCAGAAGCAAGTTCCACTGCAGATTGAACAAAGTTTGTTGACTTTCCGTCAACCACGAAAGTATAACGTCCGTAGATCACCACTTTACACCAATTTTTCATCTACCAAACATACCCCTTATTGGGCTCGAACGTCAAAGAAGCACCCAAGATTCGTCGATCTTCTCAACCAAACCCTTGCAGGCTCGATTCGACCAACTAGCCCTGAGTTGGACTTATAGTCCCAGATATTCAGTAATTCAGGATCTGACTTATAGCCCCAATTATTTAGGTGATCAAGAGTGGAGTCGTTGGCTGTTATCCAACACTCACGCAGTAATGATTGGAGACATTAGCTGTCACTTAACGCTCTATATTCAGTAATAATAGTGTTCAAGTTATAAATTCCAGTCAGGAGTAAACAGGTTAGGAACTCGTCCTTTATCCAAAGTTGTCCAGCTTACCCGACCACTCTGGGACAAGTCTCAAGCAAGAGATCTAACGAGGGCTCAGTTCAGCCGTTACCGACCTACATTTATACATACGCATGAGTAACCCTAGATTCCCCTAACTCGATGTCTCGGAAAAGGTCCAAGATTCGTCGATCTCCTCGACCAAACCCTTGCAGGCTCGATTCGACCAACTAGCCCTGAGTTGGACTTATAGTCCCAGATATTCAGTAATTCAGGATCTAGCTTATAGCCCCAAGTATTTAGGTGATCAAGAGTGGAGTCGTTGGCTGTTATCCAACACTCACGCAGTAATGATTGGAGACGTTAGTTGTCACTTAACGCTCTGTATTCAGTAATAACAATGTTCAAGTGATAAATTCCAGTCAAGAGTAAACAGGTTAGGAACTCGTCCTTTATCCAAAGTTGTCCAGCTTACTCGACCGCTCTGGGACAAGGCTCAAGCAAGAGATCTAACGAGGGCTCAGTTCAGTCGTTACCGACCTACATTTACGCATACGCATGAATAACCCTCGATTCCCCTAACTCAATGTCTCGGAAAAGGTCCAAGACCCAGTTTAACAGTTACAAGAGAAATGCAGCCGGTCTACTATTCAACCGCCACAAGAGAAATGCAGGCGGTCTACAGTTCATGCACATAAACAGGCAAGTCCACACGCATGATCGATTAATTCAAGTTCATGGAGGTCGAGTGCGAATAAGAACACATTCACCTCGCCATAATCAAGTCATAAGAAATGTACAGTAATTCACATTCTCAAGAATTCCAAGTATTTCAAGTCAATATACAGGTCACATACAATTCATGTTACTTGTTCACGCACGAATGAGATATCAAGTGTTTAATCAAGTTAGTTCAATTGAGCGTACATAAGAGCACATTCCCCCAAACAGGTTCAAGTTGTAAATAAGCTCAACATATCATGTTCCAAGCATTTCAAGTATTTCAAGTCCAAACAGTTGAAAATCGGGTGGGTGCGAAATCTTGATCAAACAAGAAAACTGGAGGAAAATTGCAGAAATCAGAAATTTCTTCAGCAAATCTGGCCACATATCCTGCCAAAAATTTTTTGTGCTCACTTCCTCAAATCCAACCGACAATCCGGCCAGAAAAGTGGCCGAATTTTGGCCACATTTCAGTTTTAACAAAACGACTAGTACCTATTTTACCAAAATATCAAAAGTTTAGTCGAGTTAGGTCAAGTGCAATAAAGTACACGCTTGTCTATGCGACGATAAATCAAGTACCTAGCAATTTCTAGCAACAGTGACAAGGTAACACGCGCCCCAAACACACAAGAAAGTCAGTAAAATAACCACCTGAGTGGCCAACAAGTCAAGTGCAAGCAAAACAATACATTTCATATCAATATCAAGAAGTTAAATACAAAGGCTCGAGTATGATAAAGTACATCCTCGTCCCAAAGGTCATCAATTCAAGAGCAATTACTTTAACCAAGCAAGCATGTCATTCAAGCAAGGAGACATTCCACGTAAATATTTTCATGCACTTAGAACACTCACCTGTTAGAAAATGCAGAGTTCAATCATCAAGTTCCCTGGCTCTCCTCACCTCTGTTTTCCAATCCTAGGGCAACGAGTGAAAGTCGTTAACATTCTAGATTCATTTTCCAACCCAAATGTAAGTTCATTAGGTGACCAAGTGAGTTGTTTAACGACTCCATTTACCATGCAAGGTAGACCAAAAAAGTAGGAAAAGGTCATAAGAAAAATCTCATTTAAGTTCATAAGTGTCTTTGCTGGTAAAACAGTCGTGCCCGCGCAGTCTCGGGAAATGGTCATATCTCACTGTAGAAAAGTCAGAATCACGTGCTGTTGGCGGTGTTGGAATTTAGACTTGAATGGCTTTCCAACGGAATAAAATTCAGACTCTAGTTCCTCTCCTATCAATACCAGTAGTCCGGGGAAGTTGGCTGATTTTTCTGTTCTGATCAGCTCAAAACCCTAACAAAGTTACTTTATTTCTTCTTGCCAACTTCACTCGTTTTGACTGCATTTCATCCAATCCAATCTCCTAGAATTCATATACAGGGGATCAAGTTATCTAGCACCATTGAAGCTTAAAATGCAACACACAAAATGATTAAATGAACCAAAACAGACTAGCCAACAAAGAAGAACCAAAACAGTCCACTAACTTGCCCAAACAACCACTTTACTTGCTTCATTTCCTTTTCACCTCACATCAAAGCTTAAACCAATGTTTAGCCAAGTTCCTTATGTGAGAACCCGTAAATTTTCTTTATTTCTAGGCTTTAATTTATTTATTTGCATCCGTTTTCCACATTTTCTTTATTTTATAACTCTTCTAGACATTTTTATGAGTAAATAAGGTTTTAAAAATATTTTTCTAGTATAAGTCAATTTACGAGATTTTTGGAATGAATAGTGGACGTGGGACCCGCTAGTGCGTCAAGTGAGAGAATTCGGCCAATTAGGTTAAGTTTTGCGTAAAGGGATTTAATTACTAGGTGTTAGTAGGTGATTAGAGGTTACCTAGATGGATTAACTCTAGTGAGCAAGAAGATAAGTTTAAAACTTAAAAGGTGCCACGTGTCGCGAATTGACTTGAAGTTGGACTTTGACCATTTTCCCACCTTTACCAAAAGGTTAATTTTGACCAAAAATCATCTTCATTCTTCATCCTCTTGGCCGAGCTTAGTGGAGAGAAAAGAAGAGAGAAAAGCTTCATCTTGGTCTTCCATTTCTTGCTCAATCTTGCCAACTAACCGTTTAAATCTCAAATTCCTCCACAAAAACCACTTGCTAGGGAAGTTTGAAGCTCTTGGTGGAGCTATTTTGGTGGTGGAACACTTAAGCTACAAACTTTCTTGGGGGATTAAGGTATTTTGCTTGGAAACTTCACTTTTGTTCCTATAATGGTAAATTAGTGGCCTATGGTGGCTTAATAGCTAGATTTATGGATGCTTTGATGGTTTAATTGAAAGTTTAGTGAATTTCTGATTTTTGGGGAATTTTTCTGTTTTATCTCATAAATGTTAGTTAGCCTTGGATTGAAGGTTTAGTATTGAGCCAATTGGAGCTCTTGTATGTGAATTGCGGTTAATTGCGGAAAATTTCAGCTTTGGACAAACATTTCAGTTTTAGGGTTTTGAAATTGGGGCTTTTCTATAATTGATTAATGAGAGTGCAATTGATTGTGAATGAAGGGTATTGTGGCCCTAATGAAAGTTATTGAGTAGCCTATGAGTGAATTGTGGCAATTGTGATTGGTTTGGATATAAATTGATGTTTGATTGTAGGATGGAAAAGCTGAATTTTAGGGGAAATGATGTCCGAGTGTCGAGAAAATTCGGGTTTCGTGTGTTAAGTGGTGATTGAGTAAAATTGTGAGGTTTTGGGGTTGTTTACACCTTTGGCCTTAAAATCAAAGTATTTTCCAATTTTGAGCTATATTTGCATTTTGCTTTAGTAATTCACGTAAGAGGCCTTCGACTCGTGTTCGAGTCTCAATTGTAGTTTCTTGTTTCTTGTAGGTCGTGCCGGTGATTCCGGACAACCGTTGGGCGAAACTTTGTGATTTGCTTACTTGAAGTGGTGAGTGTACTATGCATGGATTGTGTTTAATTGGTTGTGTACTTGATTCCTTGAATTGGATAACTGTGATTTCTGTGCTCGAGGCGAGAGTGTACTTTATCGCTCTCGTTCTCTTATGTGTATAACTGATTACTGGATATATGTGAATTTGCCTTGTGTTTGGCCTAATGTCGGTTGGGGCATGAACCCTACGACCTTACTGTGATAACTGAGCTCAAGCCTCAATGGCCGTTCATCGAGTCGAGCCGATAAGGACCGGTCGATTAGATAACGAGCCACGAGGTTACTGTGTGTCGAGTGGAGCGTTAGCTCCTCGACTTTGTGGTATACTCGAGTATTACCCCCTGATTTCTGTGAGGTGTTCGGGCCCGGTAGGGGAAAGTACGGTGGAAGGTATTGGGTGTAAAGTGGTGATCTACGGTCGTACTTGTCCGTTGAGCGTTGACGGAGGGTCAACGGGAGGTGATCAAGTATTGCAAGGGGAAATTGGCTCCCGAGAGCCACCCGTATCCCTTTACCCTTGAACTTGGGTTGGTGTTCTTTTCATGTGTGATAGTAAGTGTAATTGAGCATGGCTACATTCGTGTACTTGAATGCATGGCTTTTAGTACCTCATTGGGCGAAAGCTCACACTCGTTCCCTTTGTTTTCCCTTACAGGGCATGTTTTGGGAAATCAAACTTTTGTGAAGTGAGTAGAGCTAGTTAGACATTCTTTTGTACTTTTGTATAGCTCCTCGACTTTAGAAACCCTAATGTGGGACTTGGACATTTGTTTGGATTGGAAAACCCTAGAGTGGGTTATGTGTATATATTTGCTCATGTATATATGATGTACTTTCTTGGAAATGTACTTGTTTATGCCGATTTAAAGTTTAGTCGTGTTTGGGACGCGTTCGGACGAGTTCGGACGTCAAACGCAGAAAAAGAAAATTTTTGGCCGGACACTGTTCATCAGAATCCGGCCAGCTATCCGGCCAGATCTTGGCCGGATATGCGGCCGGATTTGGGGTGATTTTTGGAAAAAATTTTGAGTGGTCACTGCCTCCAATCCGGCCAAGAATCCGGCCGGATATCCGGCCAGATTCCGGCCGGATTGTGACGTGGCAGGTACTGTTCACGTTCGTTCCGTTTTCGTTTTTGCGCGCTTATCGTTAACCTTACTTCGGTATACCTTTCGAAAAGGTTAGAATTGCGTGTATGCGACCGTTAGCAGTCCTGGCGAGAGTTGGGCAGGCAGTTTGCTAACCCTTAGGGTACGCCCTAGGGGAAAGTGGGGCTGTCACACCTTAGGCTTAATTAATGTGCAATGAGTCACAAAATTAAGGAGAAACCTCCACTCCAAAGCTGGTCAGCAAAGAGAAAACAAAACAGTCCACAAGTTCACATGCAACACTAACCTCCACCCTTTCATTATGGTTAACTTAAACAACATCCCAAGAGTTATCCCTAACTTTAAAAGGATCCATAACATGTTAATACATCAAGAAAAACCATAAACAAAGCTTAAATAAATATTCAAACACATGGCATGCTAAACATCCAACCCTACTTCTACTTGCTTAGCTTAAGAAATTTCACCACAACCAACCTCAACTCAACCTCTAGTTTGCCATCAATACTTTAAACACTTGATAATACACCATAAAGCTAAGATTTAAGGATCATTTACCTCTCTTAAGTGAAGCTTAAATCACCCAATAAGCCACCAAAGCAAAAGCTCCATGGTTGAATCAGACACTAGTCTTGAAGGTAGTTCACTCAACTAACTAAAGTTCTTTCTCTTTTGATTTTTGCTCAAAGATCAAGCTAGGGTTTATAAGCAAGAAAATTGAGTTTTCTCTCTTCTCTTGGAAGCTTAAGAAATTCGGCCATATGGAGGAGAAAATGGAGCCAACAAGGTTTATCCTTGGTCAAATAAGTTGAATGGTCAGGCTTTTGCCACATGGCTCAATCTTAGCCATTCTTCCTTTAAATTTTGCCTAATAAGGTTTCTACCCCTCCAAATGTTTCCAATGTCTAATATAACACCCTTAAACTATCACATAAAATCTCAAACACAATTAAAAAGGCATTTGGTCATAGTGTATATAGTGAAATAAAATAATACCAATTCAAGGAGATGTTTCAATTCATGTAAAAGGCAAATGATATGCAATGCAAGGAAATGTTATAATTGATTTAGTTTTAGGGCAATGCAAGTGATTTAGAAGAATTTATATTTTTGAGTAAGGGTTCTCACACTCCCTCCCCCTTAACAGAATTTCGTTCTCGAAATTCTCTCCTTTGCTCACAAAATTCGATTCTACAGTATTTTCTTCCACTTTTCAAAAGCATCCCCTCACTCATATTGCTACCACAATCTTACCTAGAGAGAAAATCTTAATAATGCAATGGCTAAACTAACATGCTAAGATCACTGAAGATATCAAAAAGTGAAAAGTGACATAAACTTCAAACTCGGTGAAAAGGAGGGTTGAAACTTGGTTACTACTCCTTCTTATTCTTAAACTTTATATACTGTACGTTGACAAATCATCCACAACATAAGGCACCTCTTATTTTTACAATTGTACCACTAGATCCGAATCACCCTTCCTAATCAAAATTTCTTCCTTTCGAACCACAAATGAAGAATTCTCGCTTAAATTCAAGACTAAATTATAGTAATAGATTCATGAATGAGGATCCAATATTGCCTAACCACCAATATTTAATATCGCTCATTAAAACATCAGGTACTAAGTCCACTATTTCTAACAGAAATACAACTTACTACATAAAGTTTGCATAACACATAGTTCAATAAATAGAACAATTTCAGGTAAAACCTCACTAATTGCTAATTTTGACTATTACAAATGCTTCACCATCCCAAAATTCATTTGTCTTGGGCAGTTCCTCACTTGATGTCCAAGTTGGCCACATCCAAAACATGCACCAATTTTCAAATAATATAATCCCGTATGAATTTTGTTACATGTTTCACACTTAACAGCTATGCATCTCTTCTTGAAGTGTCCTTTCTTTCTTTTCTTCCTCTCTTTATCCTTCATAACAAATTCATCTTCATACATCTCCTTACGTTTCCCTTTAGTATCGCGAGAACTTCCTTCACCCCTTTTATCTTTATTACTAGAAATGTCTTGAGATGCCATTCGACCAGACGAATGCACCAATTCAAACTTATTCCGCACCTCTTCCGAGATCCCTTCATATTTCTTTTTCAGTTTCCATGTTCTTGTGCAGTAGCTCAATTTTCTCCGAATATTCTTGTTTCCATCGCCCTTTCCAGTGCTCAGCTAATCTCTTTTGGAATTCTACTTCTTTTCAAAGAATCTCTATTTCCTTATACATGTCAGCCAAATGTGTCATCTCACCGATTCACTTAAAACTCAAGTGATAGCCTGCCAGACAAATCAAAGGATCAAAATAAGTAACTAATTACAATTGGAAACTCTAACCATATAACTTTTAAATTCATTCACTCCCAATCCAATCGCGGAAGATTAAACTTAGATATTCTCAAATGAGATAGACAAGAAAGTAGAACATAGTTAGAGTAATATCTTAAAATACTATGTCACTTATTTCTTATTCTGGAATCTTAACACATGGGTATCCTTATCACTTATGTTCATAACGAAACCCTAACACATACTTCGTATATCAAAAATTTTACACTCTATCTCAAGTTTTTGCATATAGGTATAGAACTCAAATACTTTTCTCAAATCCCCATACATAATTCCAAAACTCTCAACTTAGGCGTGATAATAATCAAAGTCAAGTCCATCAAGACCAAACTACGGGTATCAAATATTACAAGAGGGGTAGAAATACCCATATAGTTGCAGTTAAAACCGCCTCAAAATCAATAAAACACTTATCAAATCCTCACGTTCATAAGAGAAGGGAAACAAGTCTTCAGTACTAATTTCCCAATGTACACTACAATCTAACCACCATCTATAGGAACCCTAACCAGATTATTACTGGATTAGTCCATGATAGCACTCTTAGATCCAATCCCCTCAATCAGTTCAATTACTAGGTCAAATGTTAGAATCTTCTGGGCCTTGATCTGTACTATCAAAAACTTACCTCGAGTGCAATCAAGATACCGACTCTTATTCTAATACTCTCTACTTTTTGGTACTCGGGTACAAGAATCCAAATAAGATAATTCACAACTCGAACCGGCCGGTCTCAAGAGTAAATCATTCATATTAGAGATTCCTACCTGACGTACATATCTATCTTCCCCAAATACCATGATAAAGGATTTACACTTATAACAGTCATGATTCATAGTTTGCGCCCAAGAAGAGCATTTAGTCCTTTACATTTATTCACATAATCAAGACCATAACACCACTTGGCCCAAGCTCACCCCGCGCAGAGATCACGTGAAGCAGCTCTGATACCACCTGTGACAGCCCCACCCTCCCTTAAGGCGTACCCAAGGGTTTGGTAGACCGTCTGCCCAACTCTCGCCAGGACTCAGCCACACAATACGAAGTTTACAAACAATAATCTCAATAATACAAGCGGTATCAATTACAACCTCCAATATCAGTACACTCACGGATCTCCAATGTCCACACAATCTATAATACCGCCAAAGAGTCACACTTGCAAAAAAAAATCAAAGCAAACAAGTTGGCTAAACATCTATAAAGTACTTACTCGAGCAACTAACAAATTTAGAAGAAATCGAGGCCTTCCTCAATCGAACCTCTCATGTTCTCATCCCTATAAAGAAAACAAATTTGCATGGAATGAGCTAAAAGCCCAGTGAGGAACCAAGTAATTAAGCAGGTAACATAATAGGTTAGGTACCATACATCAGATATCAAGAAACAATTCAAACTCAAATAGATCAAGACCCAGTATATGGTTAAACAAGTAGCCAAATGGATCATGCAAAAGTGTACAGTAAAGGACACATTCATGCAAAAGGATATAGGTTGGTCTCAGGAGCAAGTTCCACTACAGCTTGACCAAGGTCCGTTGACTCTTCGTCAACCACGAAAGTATAACGTCCGTAGATCACCACTTTACATCAATTTCTGTTCACCAAACATACCCCTTATTGGGCCCGAACGTCAAAAAAGCACCAAAGGTTCGTCGATCTCCTCGACCAATCCCTTGCCGGTTCGATTCGACCAACTAACTCTGGGTTGGATTTATAGCCCCAGATATTTAGTAATTTAGGATCTGGCTTATAGTCTCAAGTATTTAGGTAATCAAGAGTAGAGTCGTTGGCTGTTATCCAACGCTCATGCAATAATGATTGGAGACGTTAATTGTCACTTAACGCCCGTATTCAGTACTATCAGTGTTCAAGTTATAAATTCCAGTCAGGAGTAAACAGGTTAGGAACTCATCCTTTATCCAAAGTTGTCCAGCTTACCCGACCACTCTGGGACAAGTCTCAAGCAAGAGATCTAACGAGGGCTCAGTTCAGCGTTACCGACCTACATTTACACATACGCATGAGTAACTCTAGATTCCCCTAACTCGATGTCTCGGAAAAAGTCCAAAGCCTAGTTTCAACCGCTACAAGAAAAATGTACCCGGTCTACTATTCAACTGCTACAAGAGAAATGCAGCCGATCTACAGTTCAACCACCACAAGAGAATTGCAGCTGGTGTACAGTTCATGAACATAAACAGCAAAGTCCACACGCAGGATTGATTAATCAAGTTCATGGAGGTCGAGTGCGAATAAGAAACACATTCACCTCGCCAAAATCAAGTCATAAGAAATGTACAGTAATTCACATTCTCAAGCATTCCAAGTATTTCAAGTCAATATACAGGTCACATACAATTCAAGTTACTTGTTCACGCAACGAATGAGATATCAAGTTTTTAGTCAAGTTAGGTCAATTGAGCGTACATAAGAGCACATTCGCCCAAACAGGTTTCAAGTCGTAAATAAACTCAACATATCATGTTCCAAAGCATTTCAAATATTTCAAGCCCAAACAGTTGAAAATCGGGTGGGTGTGAAATCTTGATCAAACAACAAAACTGGAGGAAAACTGCAGAAATCAGAATCTTTTTCAGCAAATCCGGCCACATATCCGGGCAAAAATTTGTTATGCTCACTGCCTCAAATCCAACCAACAATTCGGCTAGAAAGTGGCCAAATTCTAGCTACATTTCAGGTTTAACAAAACGGCTAGTACCTATTTTAACAAAATATCAAAAGTTTAGTCGAGTTAGGTCAAGTGCATTAAAGTACACACTTACCTATGCGACGATAAATTAAGTACCTAGCAATTTCTAGCAACAGTGACAAGGTAACACGCGCCCCAAACACCCAAGAAAGTCGGTAAAATAACCACCCGAGTGGCCAACAAGTCAAGTGCAAGCAAAGCAATTCATTTCATATCAATATCAAGAAGTTAAATACAAAGGCTCGAGTATGATAAAGTACAACCTCGTCCCAAAGGTCATCAATTCAAGAGCAATTACTTTAACCAAGCAAGCATGTCATTCAAGCAAGGAGACATTCCACGTAAATATTTTCATGCATTTAGAACACTCACCAGTTAGAAATTGCAGAGTTCAATTGTCAAGTTCCGTGGTTACCCTCACCTCTGTTTCCCAATCCTAGGGCAAAGAGTGAAAGTTGTTAACATTCTAGATTCATTTTCCAACCCAAATGTAATTTCGTTAGGTGATCAAGTGAGTTGTTAAACGACTCCATTTACCATGCAAGGTAGACAAAAAATGTAGGAAAAGGTCATAAGAAGATGAGTTTGACAAGTGCAAGAAAGTTGAGCAAAAGAAAAATCTCATTTAAGTTCATAAGGGTCTTTGCGGGTAAAACAGTCGTGTCCGCGCAGTCTCCGGAAAACGATCATATTTCACTGTTGAAAAGTCAGAATCACATGCTGTTGGTGGCGTTGGAAACTAGACTCGAAGGGCTTTCCAACGGTATAAAATTCAGGCTCTATTTCCTCTCCTATCAATATCAGTAGTCTGGGGAAGTTGGCTGATGTTTCTGTTCTGAACAGCTCAAAACCCTAACAAAGTTGCTCTATTTCTTCTTGCCAACTTCACTCGTTTTGACTCAATTTCATCCAATTCAATCTCCTAGAATTCATATATAGGGGATCAAGTTATCTAGCACCATTGATGCTTAAAATGCAACACACAAAATGATTAAATGAACCAAAACAGTCTAGCCAACAAAGAAGAACCAAAATAGTCCACTAACTTGCCCAAAACAACCACTTTACTTGCTTCATTTCCTTTTCAACTCACCCCAAAGCTTAAACCAATGTTTAACCAAGTTCATTAGGCTTAATTAATGTGCAATGAGTCATAAAATCAAGGAGAAACCTGTGACGACCCCACCGTACCCAGAGGCGTACCAAAGGGTTTAGCAGATCGCCTGCCTAGCTCGCGCCAGGACTCGATACTCTAAAACGAGAAAATAGATTTCACGCTACAAGAAAGTTCTATATACACTATTACACCTTCAAAAGTTGTATCATTATTACATCAAGCCATACAAACCATTAGTACCAAAAAGTAAACCCTGGAAAAATTGCTAACTATAACCACCACAACAAATATATACATCTTACTGGTCAACTTATAACACGTACTACGGCAAAACTCATTATTCTATAAACCAAAAGTCTATACACTTTTCCGAGCTTTCCCCGCATCGGCCCCTGCTAAGGAAAACAAATGGAATGGGGTAAGCTATATGCTTAGTGAATAATCGGGGGTAAAAACGTAAAATCACATCCAAAGAAACATGTAAATCAAGATATTTCACATCAATAGACAGAAATGTAACATCACAATAGTAGGATACGGATGGCTTCAAAGCCAATTCAATTCCCCGAGCTTGTTCACCTGTTGACACTCCGTCAACCAAAAACTCATAGTCCGTAGACTCCACTTACTTCCCCGTTCACCTTATCAACCCCCGCTGGCCAGTCAACAGCACACAGCAGCTCGAGCAAAACAAAATCACTTAGCTTTAAACAAAGCTTTAACAAAGAACGAAATCCCAAGGTTAGCATGGAACTAACTTCGACCAAGCCCTGGCTGGCTCGAATAGTTCGTCTACCCTTGGAACCGAACTGGAACCAAGCCCTGAGATATCCAATCTCTCATTAGATGATATCTCTCAATAAAGTACGAAACAAAGTACTCACCCCAACAGCACACAGCACAAGGGGTTCAACTCAAATCATGTTCACCCTAACAGCACACAGCAAAAGGGTGATTCTCAATACAAAGCATGTATTCTCACATATTAAATCAACAACAAGGTTGGGTTTAGGTCGAGTGAGATAAAGTACACCCTCACCTAAGTACCCATGTAACATATACAAGGCACTTTGACAGTTTATCACATAAAACAACCCAATTACTCACTCAAACTAGATAGCACGCAAATCAAGGCACTTTATACGGGTCCACCGACTCCGTCCGGTCCGTCACTGCCTGTGACAGAAGATTATAGTCAACTATTAGTCAATCGACCATCACAAATGCCAATAAGGACTAAAACGGCCAAAACAGCAAAAATGGCCAAGAAATGCATGTGCGCGTGCGCGGAAATGAAAATGGGTTGCACGGTTTTGACCATAACCAGAGCTGTGGTTATCGGATCAAGCTGTACTAGGTAGCGTATCGAAGCTAAGACAAAGGGTTACAACTTTCATGAAGACAACTTAACCTAATTTTTTGTAGATCTAGGTCGAATTGTAGATTACCGAACCAGAACTCCAAAGGCTGGTTTGTACCTTGAATGAAAATTTGGGCGGCATGCCCCTTGTGTTTACTTATTTTCCAGCCATTTATGGCTTCATTATTTTCCTCAAATCAGCTCCAATGTCACACATAAGCAAGGGTACCACAATAGCTCTTCAACTGGGCTCAAAACAATCCAATTACAACACAAATCTTAACAAGGCAATCGGAAATCAAGTTTAAAGGCAAATAGCTAAATGGCAGATTTGACGTCTCTTGGCGTTTCGGTCACAACTAAAGCTACGCCTATTGGATTGGGGTAAAATTTATACCGTTTCGAAGCTAAGCCAAAGGGTTACAACTTTGATGAAGGCCACTTAACCTAATTCACAGTTTATCTAGGTCAAATTAGCAAATTACAGATCCAAAAATTCATGATCAGTCTGGTTGTCAGCACTGACTTTAACCGGTAATAACTCAAGCTACACAATTCCGTTTGAGGCATTTTCAGAGGAGTTGGAAAGATAAAACATAGGGCTACAAGTTTTGTGTTTTGGAAAAAAGCTGGTTGGATACGAATCAGGGTGAAAAAACGAAGCCAAACTGGTGAATTCACAAAACTGTCTACGAAATGAAGCTTGTGGCAGTCAGGGTATTTCGGTCATTTCACATCCTACCATGCTTCGATCGCGCTGAAATTTTACAGGAAGCTATATAACATCATTTCCTACAACTTTCATGTTTTGATCTAAGCCTGAATCGGCCTCTAACATGGACGAATTAAACAGGTCAGAAGCTAAACAAGTTAGTTTCAATTTCTGGAATTTGACCTTTTCCTTTAAAATTTCATATCCAATAAGCATTCAATCATTAAAACCAACCATTACTAACTCTATAACATCCATTACTAGATAAATAACCATAATCAAGGCTGAAATGTAAACCCTAGATGCATACTCCAACATCTCACTCCAAACTAACAAATTTACCGTCATAAGGCAAGATTAAGAGCTTCTAACTAAACTTTAACAAGATTAAATGCAAGAAAAGGATAGGAAACCATAATACCTCACCAAGGCTTTTTGCAAGAGAGGATGACAACCTTTCCCTCCAAAGTTTCACCACACAAAACTTCTTAAGAACTAAAGGGGGAGTTTAATCGGTTTAGATTTGGAATTTTGACTCAAATCAAGCTAAAAATCAAGATGGAAATTGAATGGTTTCTTCCCTCTTTTCTCTCTCAATCTCACGGTTGGAATGTGCAGAAATGGTGGCTGAAATGAAGCTTCAAGAAGGTTAAAATGATAGGAATTCATTTGGGTCAAAATTGGACAAGTGTCACCTTTTTGATTGGAAGTCAATTTTTTTCTTTTCTTGCTTGTTTTTGGTCCAAAATTTCGGCTGCATTAAGAAGATATTTAGGTCTGATTTTGGTCAATTAATAACAAGGGTATTAAGGTAATAAAGGAATGTTCAAGTGGTGCACTCAATCGGTAACGAACGGTAAACATCGGTTCAACCCGTTTTTCCTTATTTCGCACGTACTAGGGTTTTAACTTATAATTCACTCACTTATTATCATCACTTCTAATCACACACTTTTTCCTTATATAAAACTCACTCTTAATCACCAAATTTAGTACACACACTTCATCAAGTGGTCACGCGGCCAAAATACGCAAAAATCCTAATTCACTCGAACTAGGAACCTAAAAGAAAAACCCTTGATTCTATGGTTGATTGTAGCTACTGAGGGAGTGAATGAGTAGTAAAGCTATTCTAAAGGAATAAATGCCAAATAAAAAGGAATTTTAAGAAAAATAAAAGGGATTTTACAACTCCATAGATTAAAATTAGGGTTTCGATTAAAATGTGAGAGATTTAACAAAAACCGGTTAGTCACAAGTAAAACTAGGATTTTGAGTACAAGTAGGGTTTCTAGGCTTTAAAATAAAACAATGTCTTAAAATAAAAATAAAATAAAGAAACCGTAATATCCTCGTTGAGACTAAATAAAAATATTATCCTAAAAGTTGGGGTATCACAAAACCTCCACTCCAAGGCCGGTCAGCAAAGAGAAAATAAAACAGTCCACAAGTTCACATGCAACACCAACCTCCACCCTTTCATTATAGTTAACTTAAACAGCATCCCAAGAGTTATCCCTAACTTTAAAATGATCCATAACATGTTAATACATCAAGAAAAACCATAAACAAAGCTTAAGCAAATATTCAAACACATGGCATGCTAAACATCCAACCCTACTTGTACTTGCTTAGCTTAAGAAATTTCACCACAACCAACCTCAACTCAACCTCTAGTTTGTCATCAATACTTTAAACACTCGATAATACACCATAAAGCTACTGTTTAAGGATCATTTAGCTCTCTTAAGTGAAACTTGAATCACCCAATAAGCCACCAAAACAAAAGCTCCAAACTTGAATCACACACTAGCCTTGAAGGTAATTCACTCAACTAACTAAAGTTCTTTCTCTTTTGATTTTTGCTCAAAGATCAAGCTAGGGTTTATAAGCAAGAAAATGGAGTTTTCTCTCTTCTCTTGGAAGCTTAAGAAATTCGGCCATATGGAGGAGAAAATGGAGCCAACAAGATTTAAATTCTTCTAATTTCCTTGGTCAAATAAGTTGAATGGTTAGGGTTTTGCCACATGACTTAATCTTGGTCATTCTTCCTTTGAACTTTGTCGAATGAGGTTTCTACCCTCCAAATGTTTCCAATGTCTAATATAACACCCTTAAACTATCACATAAAGTCTCAAACACTATGACACAATTAAAAGGGCATTTGGTCATAGTGTATATAGTGAAATAAAATAATGTCAATTCAAGGAGATGTTTCAATTCATGTAAAAGACAAATGAAATGCAATGCAAGGAAATGTTATAATTGATTTACTCTTAGGGCAATGCAAGTGATTTAGGAGAATTTATATTTTTTAGGGAGGGTTCTCACAGGTTTAGTGCTTGGTTTCTTGAGGTTGTGCTGACTACCCTTAGAGGAAGGTAACCTCTCCAAACTTCAATTTTTCTTTCATCCTTTAGCTAATTTTAGGTTAGATAAACTTTGGATTGTTGAAGGGTTCTATGAACCTTGACATTAGGTAGCATGCCTTGAGGATATTCTTGCTTTCTTAACTTACTCTTAGGAAGATGCCTTGAGGAGGATTATTAGGTAGTGGACTTGAGGATTTCTTGATTGTTGGTTGTTGGTTGTTGTTATGGTGAATTCTAATTTGGTTTTGGGTGTGAGAGTTTAGGAAGAAAATTTGGAGAGAAAGAAGGAGGGTTGCTGTTCGATTTTTGCTGGAGTGTTTCCCCTTGCTTTAATATCGAAATTTGTGGTTAAATTGATGCAAAAATGCTTGCTACATGTTGGGTTATGTGTATGTAAATTATCTTCCAAAAATCACTTCATTTGAATGAGTTAAAGTTAAGCTTAAGAGAGGAAAACAAACCTGAGAATGTTTTAGCAGGGCACCCGACCAGTGTGCGCTAAACAGAGCGTAATGTTTCGTATAGGAGTCAAAATCAAGTGCCATTTGCGGCATGTGAAACTAGACTCTAAAGGATTTCTAACTGTATAAAATACACATGTTAGTTCATTTTCTATGAGTCGCAGTGAACCAGCAAAGTTGGCTGTTTTCTCTTACTGTTTTAACCGCTGGACAAGCACAACTGCAGTTTGTAACTCGATTTCACACCCCTTAGAAAATCAATTTGAAGACAGTTTCTTCTAGTAATTTTTAGTATTTTGAATGTAGTTTTCAACACCATAAATCACACTAATTTTGGACTTGTGTAGCCTTAGTTATGACTTGAATTAAAAACTACATCGGGTGTTCCAAAGCTGGCATTTCGTGTTTCAGGTTTCAAAAACCAGCTTTCGAAAAACTGTTGTATCTTGGTGTAGAAAAATTCAAATTTAGTTCTATTTATTACGTTTGAAACTAGACTTCGAGTTCTTTCATTGGTATAAATTTCAAGGGCTAGTTCGATTCCTATGAATTTTGCTAAATTTTCAAATTTCACTGAAATTCAAGACTGTTTTGCCTTGTTTTACTGAAGCAGTAATTCGGAGCTAAGATTTGACTGGTTTCAAATTTGAATCTGGAAAAAGTGTCTTCTAGAGAGTTTTAGTTCATTGAGTCAATTTTTCAACATATAAGAATTATAATTTTTGGACTTATGGAACTCAAGTTATGATTTTTCAAAGAACATTGTCAAAACTGAAATTTTCCTTATAAAGTGACACAAAAGCTCCAAAGTGGTTTGGAAACATTTTCTAGGTTTCAAACCTAACCTTCTTGATTATTTGCACCTCATTTTTTATTTGGGAAATGGATTTCACCTCCTAGTCTTATGCTCTTGGTTTCCATGAAAATGAACCATAAATTGAGCGTTTTAGCTAGAGTAATTCTTGAGGAATTTCACTAGCTTCGTATTTTGAAATTTGGAGCTTTTAGCTCCAATATTTACTATGAAAATAGGTGACGCTTTTGATGGATTTTGACGTCATAAGTTTGGAGAACGTGAACGCTTATTTATATTCTAAAACTTGGGCATAGGATTAGAAGTTTTAGGATATGGAAACAATTTTTCCTTTTCTCGATTTTTGTGCCAAAAATTAAGTGTGGTACTCTTCATTTAAAATCAAAATTTCTTGCCACGACTTGATTCGAAAATGGGACTTTTGATTCCTCCTTGAATATTATTTAGTAATTAAGTGAGAATGTTTCTCTTTTAAGTTGACTTGAGCTTGAGATTCTTGAGTGAGGGTAGCAAGGGATTTTGTTTTCTCTTATTAGCCTTTGGTTGAATATCTAGGTAATCATGATTGTGCATGTCTTAGGTGATCACGTGGACACCGAGGAGCTCGTTTGATCTCTTCTTTTTGCTCTCGCTTTGCTCTTGACTTTTGGTGAGTGTCAAGTGCATGCTTCATGTTACTGTGATTGAAATAACACTTGTACAAGTGCTATGTGATTCTTGTGATTTGTGAACTTATCGAGGTAAGGGTGTACTTTATCGCTCTGGTCCTCTCCCGCTTGATTAATTGCTACTTGTTAATGAATGCGTGTAACTTGCACTTGTACTCGAACATGCTTTTAACTCGTGAGCACTGAGCAGCAACATGTACCACACCCTATTCGAGTGGGAGTACCTCTCATCCCGACTCAGTGCTATGATCGATTCTAAATCGATTGGAGCGTTGTCTGATCGACTAATTATACTTGTGGAGAAGCTCCAACCCATTGGCTAACCTCGTAACTTGAGCCAGTAAGGGTTTGGTCGCGAAACTTGGTGAACAAAGTTTACACTTCAATTGTCTCAAATATCATACAAAAGATTTACTAGGTTCAACAAAAAAAAAATCGCTAGTCTAAAGTCCCCAACTTCCACTTCCAAAACCTGCTAAGGAAAACAATTTAGGGTGAGCTAATGCTCAGTGAGGCCAAGAATATCAAGCAAGCAAGCAAGTAGCACGAACTAAATCAAATAGTACACTTAAAAGTGACTTAACATGAATTTCATATAAGTGAGCAAGTATGAAGTATAACGCAAGTAGAAAGGATACAGGAGCTCTCGTGAGCTATTCCCACGACTCGGCCAATTCAAGCCATCTTTGGTTGATCTTCAGTCAACTCAAGTAGCAACACGTCTATACAGCTCCACTTACTTTCTCCATCCACCATATCACCCACTTGGATCCAGAACCAAACAAGCACAAGGTTGGCAACCACTATTCGAGTATGCCAAACAGGATCTCAAAAGATTAGTGAAATATCTTCAAAGTAAATGGTACAAACCATAATAGAAATATAATCGCCACTCCAACTACCCAAACTTAGAATATAGAGTTTAAAGTGAAACTTATAATTCCAAATTTAATTTACATAATATGCGGCGAACTTACAAATTCAAGCTTACAGAGTCAAAGGTAATGTCTTCTAAACAAAAGGATTACAACCCAAAGTACAAGTTCAAGATAAGAGTTAGGGCTATGCCAGCACTAACCACAGTCCCATCCCAGATTTGTTAACGAAAACAAAGGAGAGGGGTGAGTTAAATCTCAGTAAGGTTCCAAATAAACATGTAAGCACATAACCAATTAAAGGCGTAATATAAATGAGTAAATGTAGTATAATACTAGAACAAGTTAATCACAATTCAATTCAAGGATACAAGTGGTTTTCAAAAGCTAAATCCACTTAAGCTTGATCGTATCGAAAATCCGTTGACTCTCCGTCAACGTTTACAATTAAATAATACAATATCCATAGAACACCACTTTCTCCAAATCTCGGTCCACCAGTCAACCTCCTTATCAGGTCCGAACACCTCAAACAGTATGATTAGGTAATACTCGAATATACCAGTTTCTAGATTTCAGTAAACAGTCCTTAAGGTTCATCGGCCTTCTCGGACCAAACGCTTACTGGCTCGATACTACCGACTCACCTATTAAGGTTGGGTACCCAAACAGTGACAATAGTTGATGGGATATCATCCAAACAACACACATATAGTCAAATATAGAGAAATCAAATCTTATAATATCAGTATACAAAAGCCTCAGTGGAATCGAAAGAATCGACTGTGATAAAGTACACGCTCACCTCGAATTTGTCAAATCAAATGTCTAGATCAAACAATCATAGATCAAGTATTTAGATATCTCACATAGACAAGTAACAAGCAGTAGAACACTCACCTGTTAAGAAATGCAGAGCTTATCCATCAAGTTTCGTGGTTACCCTTACCTCCGTTTCCCAGTCCTAGGGCAATGAGTGAAAGTCATTAACATTCTAGATTCATTTTCCAATCCAAACGTAAGTTCATTAGGTGACCAACTGGGTTGTTAATCGACTCAATTTACCATGCAAGTTAGACAAAAAATGTAGGAAAAAGCTCATAAGAAAATGAGTTTGACAAGTGCAAGAAAGTTGAGCCAAAAGAAAAATCTCATTCAAGTTCAAAAGAATCTTCACAGGTAAAAACAGTTACGCATACGCAGTCTCGGGAAAATGGCCATATCCCACTGTAAAAAAAAGTCCAAAATCATGTGCCGTTGGTGGCGTTGGAAACTAGACTTGAAGAGTTTTCCAACGGTATAAAATGAAAACTCTAGTTCCTCTCCTAACAATACCAGAAGTTCAGGGAAGTTGATTGATTTTTCTATTTTGCTCAACTCAATACATTAACAAAAATTACCCCATTCCTCCTTTCTAACCTTATTCATTTTGGCTCCAAATTCATCCAATTCAATCTCGTAAAGTTCATAATACAGGGGTCAAGTTATATAGCACCATTTAAGCTTAAATTCAACACACAACATGATAAAATGAATGAAAGTGGTCCAGCCAACAAGAAGAATCAAAACAGTCCGCTACCTTGCCGAAACAACCACTTTACTTGCTCCATTTCACCTCAACTCACACATAAGTTTAAACCAATGTTTAGCCAAGTTTTCTCAAACTTAACTAAGGTTTAATAAGTCACAAAGATCAAGGGGAAACTTCCATTCCATGGCTGGACAGCAAGGAGAAAAGAAAAACAGTCCCCAAGTTCACATTCAACACCAACCTCCATCCTTTCATTATTTTTAACTTAAACAACATTTCAAGAGTTATTTCTAACTTTAAGAGGGTTCATAACATGTTAATACATCAAGAAAAAATCATAAACAAAGCTTAGGCAAAGAATCAAATACATGGCATGCCATACATCCAACCCTACTTCCACTTACTTAGCTAAAGGAGTTTAACCACAAACAACATCAACTCAACTTCTAGTTTGTCATCAATTCCTTAAACACTTGATGTTACACAATAAAGCTAAGATTTAAGGATCATTCATCTTTCTTAAGTGAAGCTTGAATTACCCAATAGTCCACCAAAACAAGAGCTCGAAGCTTGAATCACACACAAGCCTTGAAAATAGTTTACTCAACTAACTAGTGCTCCTTCGCTTTTGGTTTTTGCTCAAAGTTCAAGCTAGGTTTTCAAACAAGAAAATGGAGCTTTTTCTTCTCTCTTTGGAGCTTGAGAGAGTCAGCCAACACAAGGAAAAATGGAGCCAAGAAGGTTTAAATTTTGCTAATTTCCTTGGTCAATTGAGTTGAGTGGTTAGGGCATTGACACTTGGCCCAATCTTGACCATTCCTTCCCTTAAATTTTGCCAAATAATGTTTTCTTCACTCTAAGTGTTTTCAAATGTCTAATTAGCACCCTTAAACTCTTACATAAGGTCTCAAACACAATTCAAAATAGTATTGACACTTGGCCCAATCTTGACCATTCCTTCCCTTAAACTTTGCCAAATAATGTTTCTTCACTCCAGGTGTTTCAAATGTCTAATTAGCACCCTTAAACTCTTACATAAGGTCTCAAACACAATTCAAAAAAGTATTTGGTCCTAATGTATATAGTGAAATAAAATGATACCACTTCAAGGAGATGTTACAATTCATGTAGAAGGCAATGCAAGGAAATGTTATAATTTATTTAGTCTTAGGGCAATGCAAGTGATTTAGGAAAATTTATATTTTTAAGTGAGGGTTCTCACACTTTCTGCCCCTTAAAAGAATTTCGTTCTTAAAATTCTCATCTTGATTACTGAATAGCTGAGGATACTTTGCACGAAATGTCCTCTTCCACTTCCCAAGTAGCTTCTTCTATCTCATGATTTCTCTACAAATCTTTATCAAGGGTATCCGCTTAGTCCTTAATTCCTTAACTTTTAGATCTTAAGATCTGTACCGATCTTTTTTCGTAAGTCAGAGATTCGTCAAGGTCAATTTCTTCTGGTTTCAATACATGAGTGGGATTTGGATGATACTTCTTTAATATAGAAATGTGAAATACATCATGAATTCTGGATAGACTCGCTGGTAACTCTAACCGATATGCCACATTCCCCACTCGTTGAAGAATTTTGAAAGGCCCCACGTATCTCGATTGAAACTTCTTTCCTTTTCCACTGTGAAACTTTGAAGTGGTGTAACCTTTAGAAATACCTTATTCCCAACTTCAAACTCCAAATCCTTTCGTCGATTATCTACGTAACTCTTCTGTCGACTTTGCGCTATTTGAAAACGTCTGACGTATCACTTTCATCTTCTCATAGGCATTCTCGATCTATGGTACTGCAATTGGATCTAAAACCCTTCTTTTCCCTATTTCATCCGAGTATATTGGTGATCGGCACTTTCTTCCATAGAGAGTTTCGTACGGTGCTATTTGTATGGAGGAATGATAACTATTATTGTAATGCAAATTCGACTAATGCCATATACTGTCCCCAACTTCCACCAAAATTCAAGATATAAGTTCTTAGCATGTCCTCAATGTTTGAATGGTTCTCTCTAACTGTCCATCAATTTGGAGATGATAAGTGGTACTCAAGTTTAACTTGGGCCATAAGGCTTCTTGTAACTGTTGTCAGAAACGAAATACAAACCGTGGATCTCTATCGGAAACAATGCTTACTGGGATCTCATGGCAATCTCACTATTTCATCCATATACAGTTTGACCAATTTTTTCAAGGAGTATCTCATATTTATCGGTAAGAAATGAGCAGACTTGGTCAACCTGTCGACTATTACCCAAACGGCGTCATGACTTTTCTGGGTACGGGGTAACCCTGACACAAAATCCATGGTAACATGTTCCTATTTCCACTGAGGGATTTCAAGAGGTTGTAGAAGATTTGAGGGTTTCTGATGTTCAGTTTTTATTTGTTGACACACTAAATATTTTTGGACAAATTGAGCAATTTTCTTCTTCATGTTATCCCACCAATATAGTCCCTTTAGATCCTAGTACATTTTACTGCTCCCAAGATGTACTGTATACTTAGATCGATGTGTCTCTTCCAAAATATCTTTTTTTAAAACTTCATCTTGCGGCACCACTATCCGATCACGAAATTGTCCAAAATACTCTCGGGACTCGCATTAAAGTCTAGTATCCCCTTTTTGAACTTTTTCTAACCCATTTTTATACCATCCGGTTCATTCGTCTAAGGTTCTTTTTGTTTGGTTCAACAAATCAAATTTCACCGTGATATTTCCCAAGATCACTCTCTGTCGGTCCAGTCGCAAATTCCATTCACTCACGTTTCTCCAAGAAATTTCATTCCTTAATCATTAATCCAAGCATCTGAACTTTTCGACGTTAAAACATCTGCCACAACGTGGCCTTCCCGGGTGATAGTTAATTGTACAGTCATAATTCTCATGAAATTCCACCCACCGACGCTGTCTCAAGTTTAGTTCCTTCTGAGAGAATAGATATTTCAATCTCTTATGGTCGATATAAATCGCAAAAGTCACCCCATATAAGTAATGCCTCCACTTTTTAGGGCAAAAAACTACAGTGGCTAATTCCAAATCATGAATCGGGGTAATTCCGCTCATGGGATTTTTAATTTTCTAGAGGCATAGACAATTAGCACTTCCATTTTATATTAGAATACATCTCAATCTTTCTCTTGAGGCGTCAGTATATACAATGAACTCTCTTTCCCATTTGGTAAGCCTAAGACTGGAGCCGAAATTAACCCTTTTTTAATTCTCCGAAAACTAGTTTCACACTTAGAATTCCAAACAAATTGGACCATACTTTTTCGTCAGATCAGTTAAAGGTCCAGCTAATTTGGAGAAGTTTTTGATGAACCGACGGTAGTATCCTGCTAAACTCAGGAAACTACAGATCTCAATTGAGTTTTCTGATTGTTTCCTCTCAATTGAGTTTTCTGATTGTTTCCACTCAGTTATGGATTTTACTTTCACTGGGTCCACAGAAATGCCAGTTTTGGATATTACATGCCTTAGAAAAAAAATTTGCTCCAACCAAAACTCACACTTGTTAAACTTGACATATAACTGATGTTCTCTCTAGGTCTGCAAAACTACCCTCAAATGCCATTCATAATCCTATCGAGTCGTAGAGTATACGAAGATATTATCTATGAATACCACGACAAATTGGTCCAAATAAAATTTAAAGACTCGATGCATTAAATCCATAAATGCAGCCGGAGCATTCGTTAAACCAAAAGGTATCACTGCAAATTCGAAATGTCCATATCTGAAATTAAAAGTAGTCTTCAGTATATCCTCATGCTTAATTCGTAACTGGTAATAACTTTGCCTCAAGTCCAATTTAGAGAAATCACTGCTCCTTACAACTGATCAAACAACTCGTCAATGTGCGGCAAAAGATATTTATTTTTCACCGTAACATCATTTAAGCCGCGATAGTCTATACAGAGTCTCAAACTACCATCATTCTTTTTAACAAATAAAATAGGTGCTCCCCAAGGTGATTCACTTTCTCGAATAAACCCGCGTTCTAACCAATCTTGTATCTGCAGTTTTAGTTCTTTAAACTCGGCAGGTGCCATTAGGTATGGTATTTTTGCAATAGCAGTGGTTCCAGGTATTAAATCAATCTTGAATTCTATTTCCCTCTCTAGCGGCATCGACTTCAACTCGTCAGGAAAAATATCAGAAAATTCATTTACTACTAACACATACTCCAGTTTCGCCTTATCTCTAGAAGTATTAATTAAAAAAGCCAAGTAACCCTTCGCCCCTTTATTCAATAATTTCCTGGATCGAATTCCCGATATAAGTGCAGACGAGACTAATCTACCTCTCACATCCAATGTTAGAGTTGTCTCTCCTGGATATAGAACTCCACAACCTTAGTCTTACAATTCAATTGAATATTATAACAAGCCAACCAAATCCATTCCTATAATCACGTCATACCCCTTGTGATCTAAATTTATCAAATCTACTATTAACTTTCGTTCTCCTATCCAAACCTCACAATTTTTATAAATCATGTTAGTAATTAGGATTTGATCCCCAATAGGTGTTCTAACCTCCAAATCATAGGGGCAATTTAACGGGATATATATCAATACCACATATGAAGGCAAGATTTACAAAAAAAATGGGTTGCCCCAAGATCAATTAAAAGTTTAGTTAAGCGGTGGAATACAGGGATCA
The DNA here is from genome assembly GCA_023065735.1 of Coffea humblotiana. NCBI lineage: Eukaryota > Viridiplantae > Streptophyta > Magnoliopsida > Gentianales > Rubiaceae > Coffea > Coffea humblotiana. The sequence continues at coordinate 19,240,983 of CM041211.1, forward strand.
TACCTTCCACCACTTCGAATGACTCGGGAGTTCGCTGAGAGTCCAAGACATAAATTCTAGCAGAGACTCTTAGTTTACTCCCACTGATAGTATGTTGCTTAGGGTTGACTTCTCTGGTTGCAAACTCTCATTTCCTTTACCGGATTTAACAGGATATATATCAATACCACATATGAAGACAGGATTTACAAAAGAATGGGTTGCCCCAAGGTCAATTAAAAGTTTAGTTAAGCGGTGGAATACAGGGATCGTACCTTCCACCATTTCAAATGACTCGGGAGCTTGCTGATGGTCCAAGACATAAACTCTAGCAGTGACTCTTAGTCTACTCCCACTGGTAGTACGTTGCTTAGGGTTTGACTTCTCTGGCTGCAAACCCTCATTTCCTTTACGAGATTTAACAGGACAAGCTGCGATCTGATGCTCGAAACTGCAGCAATGGAGACATTTCTTCATTTTTCGCCAGCAAGCATCTTCGGTGTGGTTTGTCTTACCACAATACCCACAACTCACCCGAAGAGCTGGTGCAGGACCTCCTTGGGAGACAGTCCTCTGTTGTCCTCTCTCGTTTTGAGCCTCTCTTGATGGAGCTCCTCTCGATGTCCCTGGGATTCGCACTCCACCTGTTCCTCTTCATAACTTAGGAGGCGGTACATTCTGATCACTTTGTCCAGTAGTACTACTAGATATACCATGTCTCTTTACTTGAAAAATTCGAACCTAAAATTGAGTTTGCTCCACTCATTGAACTTTCTCAAGAGCATCTTTAGAAGTGTCAATTTGAGTTGCAGTTAAGTCTTTTTGGATTTTCACATTCAAACCATGTACAAATCACCTTATGCATTTCTGCTCAGTAACCACTAGATCTGGAGCAAATTTATAGAGTCTGGTGAACTGGGTTTCATATTCTGTTACACTCGAAGTGTCTTGGTACAATTTGATAAATTCATCATCTCTTTTCTCCTGAATTAAAGGCGGAAGAAATTTCTCATTAAATTCCCTAATGAAGTTAAACCATGTACGTGGAGTTTGCCCTCTATCCCATTTACCCTTACTGATATTCCACCAGGAACGGTCTGCACCTTCCAACTGGAAAACGGTGAAAGTCACTTGTCTTTTTTCAGTGTAGTGTAATGCAGCAAATATATCCACCATTCTTTCAAACTAATTCTAGGTAATTTCGAGATCTGGTCCTCCAAAAAGTTTAGGAGGAGAAAACTTTTGAAACAGTTCTAGGGCCCTATCTTCACCTACTTCAGGGTCCCTACCAGACACTTGACCTTGCTAGTCAATCAATCGAGCTAATAAGTCAGTCATTCGATTGATAGCCGTAGCTATTTGGTCCCTTTCTTCACCTCTATGTCCATGGTTCTGATTTGCTACAGATCCTATCTTGGGCTTGCCTGGGTCCACGCCCATGGCCCCGACCATGTTGTCGTCTACCCTCCATTATTTCTCACTGGGTCTAGGGTCCAAGTATTATAACTAATGGGGTAAGTAAGTATTGTATATAATAGATATTTATTCATAATCAAAAGTCAAAGGGAAATAAAGTCAAAATCACGATAGGCAAGTGAAAATATAAATTATTTAAATGCCAAAATCGAAACAAAGTCAAAGTCAAAGTTAATATGCATTCAAGAACTAATATCAGTTATTTACAAGCTAACAAGGCCAAAAGTATCAAACACAAGCCACAAAGTACAGACATAATCCATCAAAACCATATCATACAATCACCAAGTAAAAAGAAAGTTGTACAACCACCGAGTCACCACATCTCCTACCCCTTTCTATTTACAATGTTCAAAATAATCCAAAATGGTAATGCAAATCGATTCAAGCTTAACTATAAACAACCAATAATACAAGTCTAATGAATAAAGTCGTTTCCATAGTCAATATTCAATAGTACACCATGAGTACAAAATTCATCAATCATCCAAATCTTACATTAGATTCCCAAAGGTTACATCAAATCCCAATTTATACAATAATCCAGGGTCTAGCCATGTACATTAAAAACCCTACTACAAAAGTACGTCACAAGGGGGTTTTCTTCAACTTCACTCCAATCCATTTCTGTTAAGGAAAACAAATCTACAGGGTGAGCAAAACGCTCGTGAGGTCAAGAAACACACATGCAAGCACATTGTCCAAATAACAAATCCATTTAATGAATAAAGCAGTAATATGCAAGAAATTAGCAATTCGAGCAATAATATGTAAACAGAAACAAATTAGCAATTCGAGCAATAATATGTAAACAGAAACAATTCAAGGATATAGGAGCTCTCAGGAGCTATTTTCCACTTGCGCGATCCAGAACCTTCACGAATTGACACTCCGTCAATCGGGTAGCTTTTGTCTGTAGAACTTCACTTATCATGTCCCCTTTCACCTTACATACCCCTGTATCGGCCCCGCCTGTCATTTGTTTGAGGCGATACTGCTCGAGTATGCCAAGTAAGACCTCTTAATAGGTCAAGCTTTTGTTTTTCTCATGGTTCGCCAAGGAGCTCGACCAAGCCCATGCCGGCTCGAGTCCAAGATTAGCCAGTGAGATTTGGGCGTCCCCCATGTACCTTTGAGAGTCGAGGAGATTCACTCCAGCGACGTATGCAGCCATAGCATACAAATTCATGTCATTCAAGCATTTGACATATCCAAACATTTGATAATTTCAAGCATGAGTTATTCATTTCAAATGAGAACGGGTGCGATAAAGTACACACTCAACTCCATTTTCAAAATCTCAATTCATGGATAACAAGTAAGCATGTATCAAGTTCGCAAGAGTTCAAGTAGACATGCACTTGACACTCACCAAACAATTCAAGTAGTATAGCACACTTGGGGTTTAGGCGTCCACCGTGGGATCCTCTTGTAGGTCTCGCGAGTGCCTGAGCAATTAATAATGAACCGCTACTTAGAAACCCAAATTATCACAAAAGGTTGCACACTTGTACAATCTAGAGAAATCTTACGAAAATGAGTCTTAACTTGCTCAATTTCAAGATTTAAAGGTGGTATTTAGATGCACAAGGAAAACTAATTTCCTTCTTGAAAACAAGTCCAAAATGGTCAAGTAGTATCGAAAGATAGGGAAGACTCTCGAAAACTCAATTCCCTTCAAAATTTGAAAAATTTTCAGATTTGAGGTATATTTTTGGAAAAATCATAACTCACTCTCCGAAGGTTCAAAATTGGAAAACTTGGTACCGTTGGAAAATTCTTCCAAAGTACTAAAAAGTCCCTAGAAGACACTTTTGCATGATTCCAAATGGAAGATATTCAAAACTTAGCTCAAAGTTGCTGCCTTAAGCTTACTAAGTTAGTTTTGGGTTGGTTTTCGGCTAAATTTGAAAAATTCGGCAAAAATCACAGAATTCGATCTAGCCTTTGTAATTTGGTACTCAATTATAGTTTCAAGTAAGGTTTAAAACACCAAAAACGGAATAAGAATCGGAGTTTTGAGCACCAAGATATAGCAGCTCAAAGTTGGTACAAAAACGAAGCTCACTGGACAAATTTCCAGATTTAAAGCTGGAACTTTGTGACTCTAGTTGGGCATTGAACTTTGTTACTCTAGTTGGGCATTGAAACGGACTCGAAATGGCACCAAATTTGGCAGTATCATTGTGACAGCCCCACCTTACCCTAAGGCGAACCAAAGGGTTCGGCGGACCGCCTGCCCAGCTCTCGCCAGGGACTCGTTCACTCACATCAAAGAAAGTAAGATAAAGCCTCGAGAATAAGCGGAAACGAAACCCAATCTTGAACCATAAAATTACATTCACCTCAAGCTCAACCAAAAATACAGTCCCATATATATACATAAGCTTTTAAATTCTTAGTACATTCCAGCCCTAATCAAGCACTAGAACGAGATCAAAAGCCAAAACAATACCAAAGGCTAAACTATACTATACAGGTCTCTCGCCCTTGCGCTCGCAACCCCTGTTAAGGAAAACAAAAGACGTGAAATGAGCTAGAAGCCCAGCGAGGTTCTATATACATAACCAAACAATTAAACAAGGCATTTAACACGTAATAGCATGAAATCTCGAAAACATTTACAATATAACGCAATTGTAACACATTCATTAAAAAGGATACGGGCTCACGAGAGCCATTCGTTCATTCATTCGTTCATTTCATTCGTTCAACATTGTCCTTATTTCTCCGATCATTAAAAACATGTTTGTAAGTGAAAACTCCTTCATTTTCATGTCATTCGTTCATTCATTTCATTCCCCTCGCTCCGCCAAACGTCGTGGTCATACTCGAGTATACCAACATTCACCCAGGAGTCACTAATCGCCCGACCGAGTCCGCTTCTGGCTCGGAGTCGGACCAATAACCAAGGGCAAGGGCCCAGTTCAGCCCGAAGGCTTACATTCATGCACAAAGTAACATTCAATCATTCAATCATTGAAAATTTCACGTTCATTTAGGTCGAGTGCGATAAAGTACATACTCGCCTAGAAAAGTCGTTTTGAGTATTCATTGAAACATTTAAGAGTTCAAATAAACCATAACAAGCCACGTAGTCAATGGAATATAGCGTACCTCAATCACATAACAAGGCAACAATCCAAATAGTCACAACCAATTCACATAGTCATTAAAACAAATCGTATATAGAACACTCACCTATTAAGCAAAATTACGTCCAAAAGTATCCCTCCGGATATCAACTTTGGTCACCAAGAAACCCTAATAACAATCATGAGAAAATATTATGGTTCTATCATCAAAAATATGTGGGTGAGTCAAAGAAATCCGAATAAAAACTAATACAAAGTAAAAGTATGATTTTAGAAGTGGAAAGAGTACATTTTGATCAAAGGAAATGAGTAACTAAAGGTTTTTCTCAACCAAAACATAGAATTAACCTCAAAAGAGTTTTAGAAATTTCATCGGAAAATTCGGAATAGTGCCACGTCAGAATCCGGCCAGAACTTGGCCGGATATGCGGCCGGATAGTGAAACAGTAGAATTTCTCCATTTTTCGTAAAACGTGTTTTTGGCTCAAAACTAACACATTTGCAAAGAATTAATATATAACAAGTATTTTGGTTAAAATCATATGGAAAAGGTAGTCAAATACCTTGAATTCACACTTAAAACCTTGCGCGTTTAAAATTAGGTTTTGTGGCCGAGAAACCCTAGGCCACTCTGTTTGTTTTGGAAAACAATTGAGTAAACATTTGAAGTTCAAACTAACCTTTGCAACTACGCATCATGGTTAAACGGAAATGTACAAAGTGCAAGTGAAACAGCTCATATAACTCTACTAAAGTGGCACTAAGCTATTCTAAGCAAAGTAAGCAAAATAAGTCTAATGGCATCACAAACTACATTCCAATCTCATATCCAATTCACGTCAAGTCCAAGAAAATAAACGGACAGCATTTCCCCTTGTTTTCCTTACTTTCCACAAACACAACCCAACCACCAACTCATATCATTCAAACCACAATTTCAAATACCAACTATAAGCTATCGAACACCCTTAAAATGAACCCCATTAAAGCTTTACAACCATCCCAAAACCAGGCCCAAATATTCCATCATAACTCAGCACACCACAACTCCAATTCAGTTGATTCCAAAGCCATATGAAAGCTAAGATACCAAGGCTACAATTCTTAAGAAGGCATCAAAAGCTAATTCCGTAATCTTCCCAGCCAAAGAGCCAAATACAGGGCTGATATCATTTCCGGACAGAAACAGGGCAGCAGGGGTAAAATAGTCATTTCACAGGCTACCGTGCTCCGATTGAGCTGAAAATTTTACAGGCATAATCTACACTTAATTCTATACAACTTTCATGTTTTGAGCTAAGGCCAATTCGGCCTCCATAATGGACGAACAGAACTGGATCAGATTAGGGCAGAAAATTCCCAATAAATCAGAAATTTTAACCAACTCTCCATTAATCCACAAAATCATCCATTAATCATGTTAGCAAGCCACCATAGGCCACTAATTATCATCTATTGGAACCAAAGAAGGGTGTTCTTAGCAACCTTACCTTCAAACCTCAAAGAAAGTTGGTAGCTAGACTTCCTCCTCCCAAAACAACTCCACCAAGGCCTTCAATTTCCCTTTAGCTAGTACTTGTATGGTTGTAGTTTTCAATTTGGTTGGTTAAAACTCAAGATTTGGCCAAGATTAGAAGCTAGAAATGGAAGAGGTTTTCCTTGTTTTTCTCTCCATGAAATTCGGCCAAGGCAAGGAAATGAGAGGAAAATTGGTCAAAAATTTTGGTTTGAAGAAAGTTAATCCTCTTGGTCAAAGTCCAACCTCCAATCCAAACATGACATGTGGCCTCTTGAAGTTTCTAAGCTATCTCCTTCCTTCCAATGATTCAAGTAGCTAACTAACCTCCCATTATTTCTAACACAATGTAGAATAATATCACTTAGTATTTTCATCACCTAATCGGCCAAAATTATATCGCACTAGTGGCGCCCCACATCGAACAATTGCACTTCAAGTTATGTACCACTAACTTATACTAGGAAAATGATTTAAAAATTGTACTTACTTGTAAAATGTACAAAACATTTAATATTTCAAATGACAGTAATAAAAATAGGCACAGAAAAAAAATAATACTTGAAAATGTGAAATTTTCGGGTCTCACAATCATCCTACCATACAAATACAAGGGCTATTCCTTGTTAAATTTCATGGAAAAATACATTCGGAATCTAGTTAACAAAGCCACTAAAGTCTTCTAAAATTTCCAAGGCAATCTGCCTTGCATTTGTTCTTCCCTTTTCCAAACATTTGCCAATGAAATTTTCCTCAAACATGGGTTCATCTTTGAATACAAGTTCTAGAGACATCCAAGATACATTTGGTTAGGTGGATAATGTGATACCCCAACTTTTAGGATAATATTTTTATTTAGTCTCAACGAGGATATTACGGTTTCTTTATTTTATTTTTATTTTAAGACATTGTTTTATTTTAAAGCCTAGAAACCCTACTTGTACTCAAAATCCTAGTTTTACTTGTGACTAACCGGTTTTTGTTAAATCTCTCACATTTTAATCGAAACCCTAATTTTAATCTATGGAGTTGTAAAATCCCTTTTATTTTCTTAAAATTCCTTTTTATTTGGCATTTATTCCTTTAGAATAGCTTTACTACTCATTCACTCCCTCAGTAGCTACAATCAACCATAGAATCAAGGGTTTTTCTTTTAGGTTCCTAGTTCGAGTGAATTAGGATTTTTGCGTATTTTGGCCGCGTGACCACTTGATGAAGTGTGTGTACTAAATTTGGTGATTAAGAGTGAGTTTTATATAAGGAAAAAGTGTGTGATTAGAAGTGATGATAATAAGTGAGTGAATTATAAGTTAAAACCCTAGTACGTGCGAAATAAGGAAAAACGGGTTGAACCGATGTTTACCGTTCGTTACCGATTGAGTGCACCACTTGAACATTACTTTATTACCTTAATACCCTTGTTATTAATTGACCAAAATCAGACCTAAATATCTTCTTAATGCAGCCGAAATTTTGGACCAAAAACAAGCAAGAAAAGAAAAAAATTGACTTCCAATCAAAAGGTGACACTTGTCCAATTTTGACCCAAATGAATTCCTATCATTTTAACCTTCTTGAAGCTTCATTTCAGCCACCATTTCTGCACATTCCAACCGTGAGATTGAGAGAGAAAAGAGGGAAGAAACCATTCAATTTCCATCTTGATTTTTAGCTTGATTTGAGTCAAAATTCCAAATCTAAACCGATTAAACTCCCCCTTTAGTTCTTAAGAAGTTTTGTGTGGTGAAACTTTGGAGGGAAAGGTTGTCATCCTCTCTTGCAAAAAGCCTTGGTGAGGTATTATGGTTTCCTATCCTTTTCTTGCATTTAATCTTGTTAAAGTTTAGTTAGAAGCTCTTAATCTTGCCTTATGACGGTAAATTTGTTAGTTTGGAGTGAGATGTTGGAGTATGCATCTAGGGTTTACATTTCAGCCTTGATTATGGTTATTTATCTAGTAATGGATGTTATAGAGTTAGTAATGGTTGGTTTTGATGATTGAATGCTTATTGGATATGAAATTTTAAAGGAAAAGGTCAAATTCCAGAAATTGAAACTAACTTGTTTAGCTTCTGACCTGTTTAATTCGTCCATGTTAGAGGCCGATTCAGGCTTAGATCAAAACATGAAAGTTGTAGGAAATGATGTTATATAGCTTCCTGTAAAATTTCAGCGCGATCGGAGCATGGTAGGATGTGAAATGACCGAAATACCCTGACTGCCACAAGCTTCATTTCGTAGACAGTTTTGTGAATTCACCAGTTTGGCTTCGTTTTTTCACCCTGATTCGTATCCAACCAGCTTTTTGCCAAAACACAAAACTTGTAGCCCTATGTTTTATCTTTCCAACGCCTCTGAAAATGCCTCAAACGGAATTGTGTAGCTTGAGTTATTACCGGTTAAAGTCAGTGCTGACAACCAGACTGATCATGAATTTTTGGATCTGTAATTTGCTATTTGACCTAGATAAACTGTGAATTAGGTTAAGTGGCCTTCATCAAAGTTGTAACCTTTGGCTTAGCTTCGAAACGGTATAAATTTTACCCCAATCCAATAGGCGTAGCTTTAGTTGTGACCGAAACGCCAAGAGACGTCAAATCTGCCATTTAGCTATTTGCCTTTAAACTTGATTTCCGATTGCCTTGTTAAGATTTGTGTTGTAATTGGATTGTTTTGAGCCCAGTTGAAGAGCTATTGTGGTACCCTTGCTTATGTGTGACATTGGAGCTGATTTGAGGAAAATAATGAAGCCATAAATGGCTGGAAAATAAGTAAACACAAGGGGCATGCCGCCCAAATTTTCACTCAAGGTACAAACCAGCCTTTGGAGTTCTGGTTCGGTAATCTACAAATTCGACCTAGATCTACAAAAATTAGGTTAAGTTGTCTTCATGAAAGTTGTAACCCTTTGTCTTAGCTTCGATACGCTACCTAGTACAGCTTGATCCGATAACCACAGCTCTGGTTATGGTCAAAACCGTGCAACCCATTTTCATACCATTTTCATTTCCGCGCACGCGCACATGCATCTCTTGGCCATTTTTGCTGTTTTGGCCGTTTTAGTCCTTATTGCATTTGTGATGGTCGATTGACTAATAGTTGACTATAATCTTCTGTCACAGGCAGTGACGGACCGGACGGAGTCGGTGGACCCGTATAAAGTGCCTTGATTTGCGTGCTATCTAGTTTGAGTGAGTAATTGGGTTGTTTTATGTGATAAACTGTCAAAGTGCCTTGTATATGTTACATGGGTACTTAGGCGAGGGTGTACTTTATCTCACTCGACCTAAACCCAACCTTGTTGTTGATTTAATATGTGAGAATACATGCTTTGTATTGAGAATCACCCTTTTGCTGTGTGCTGTTAGGGTGAACATGATTTGAGTTGAACCCCTTGTGCTGTGTGCTGTTGGGGTGAGTACTTTGTTTCGTACTTTATTGAGAGATATCATCTAATGAGAGATTGGATATCTCAGGGCTTGGTTCCAGCTCGGTTCCAAGGGTAGACGAACTATTCGAGCCAGCCAGGGCTTGGTCGAAGTTAGTTCCATGCTAACCTTGGGATTTCGTTCTTTGTTAAAGCTTTGTTTAAAGCTAAGTGATTTTGTTTTGCTCGAGCTGCTGTGTGCTGTTGACTGGCCAGCGGGGGTTGATAAGGTGAACGGGGAAGTAAGTGGAGTCTACGGACTATGAGTTTTTGGTTGACGGAGTGTCAACAGGTGAACAAGCTCGGGGAATTGAATTGGCTTTGAAGCCATCCGTATCCTACTATTGTGATGTTACATTTCTGTCTATTGATGTGAAATATCTTGATTTACATGTTTATTTGGATGTGATTTTACGTTTTTACCCCCGATTATTCACTAAGCATATAGCTTACCCCATTCCATTTGTTTTCCTTAGCAGGGGCCGATGCGGGGAAAGCTCGGGAAAGTGTATAGACTTTTGGTTTATAGAATAATGAGTTTTGCCGTAGTACGTGTTATAAGTTGACCAGTAAGATGTATATATTTGTTGTGGTGGTTATAGTTAGCAATTTTTCCAGGGTTTACTTTTTGGTACTAATGGTTTGTATGGCTTGATGTAATAATGATACAACTTTTGAAGGTGTAATAGTGTATATAGAACTTTCTTGTAGCGTGAAATCTATTTTCTCGTTTTAGAGTATCGAGTCCTGGCGCGAGCTAGGCAGGCGATCTGCTAAACCCTTTGGTACGCCTCTGGGTACGGTGGGGTCGTCACAGATAACACCAAAAATTTCGAAATATTAAGTCCCAAATCAAATTGGTCACAAGTCAGTCCAAAATGAGGGTTTTCAAGCTCTGAGTCAGTTTTGAATTTTGTCCACAACTCACTCAATTCAACTCGAAATTGAGCATAGTTAGTGGCATTGAAAACTAGATTCATAAAGATAAAATTTCTTAGAAGAAATCAGTTTCAAAATAGGTCCACAACTAGCTCATATTTGAGCATCAAGTCGCTGCTCAAAACAGGGCATTCAGTGCAGACGAGAAACAGAACAGTCAACTTTACAAGGTTGGTACGGATCACTCGGGTGGAATCAGAACATGCATTTTATACCGTTAGAAATCTGGGAATGTCTAGTTTCCATTTCCACAAACAGTACTCGATTTTGATATTGGAGCAAAAAGATATAGCTGAAACAAAAATACTGCCAGGGCAGTGACGGGAAATTTTCCAGATTTGCTGTCTTACGAAAATTCAACATTTGGCCAACCAAATCATGGAAAGTTTTTATGAAACTTTCTACACATCTCATACAACATATAAACATCATAACTAAGCCATTAGATCCACAAAAATTCGCCTTAAAGGCCACGGACAACACAAGGGAAGAATCGGAAAAATTCCTTCTTCACTACTTTGAACTTTCCTTCAACAATACAACCTATTTCCACTAGTTTAACCTCTAATCCAACATTAACAACATTAAAACTCATCAAATCAGGCCAACAAGTCTTAGTGGGAATTCATAGAGCCCACACAACAATTTTCAACATCAATCAAGCTACCCACATGATCATATGAACTTATAAGTGCAAGACTACTTCCATAAGCCAAGATTTTCAAGGTAGATCGTTGCTTACCTTAGTTGATGATTCTAGCAGAAATTTTCGGCCTCCTTAAGCTCAGCAAAACCGTGGAAAGTGAGCTCTTTTCCTAGCTTAATGTGATCTTGTGACAGCCCCACCTCTCCCTAGGACGAACCCTAGGGTGTCAGCGGACTGCCTGCCCAACTCTCGCCAGGACTCGGTCGATCAAAGAACTAATAACTCAAAATAACCAGTGGAATAATTTCAAATCAAAGTATACAAACCCTAATAGCAAATAATTGTCAAACCAACTGTCCAAACTTAAATGTCAAGCTAAAAGTTATGCTTACACTTCATACTACAATTACATAACATAAGTCGACTTATACATTCAAACTTACAAGAGTCACAAGTAGAATCCTCTTAAGCAAAAGTTACAAGTTCAAGCACAATATAACTAAGAAAACTCTTAACCAAAAGTCCGTCTCCGATCTATTAAGGAAAACAAAGGGAGTGGGGTGAGCTAAAGCCCAGTGAGGTTCCAAGTAAAGCAGGTAAGCACGTAGTCAGATAAGAGTATAAATAACCAAGTAAATACTGTGCAAGACAATAATAAATTAATCGCAATTCAATTAAGGATACGAGTGGCTTTCAAAAGTCAAATTCCCCTCAACTTCATCATACCGGGGTCCATTGACTCTCCGTCAACGTTTGCATTTAAAGAATATACAGTCCGTAGAACACCACTTTCACCAATCTCCGTCCACCAATCAACCCCCTACCGGGCCCGCACTCCACAACAGTAAATAGGTAATACTCGAGTATACCGGTTTCCAGTGATCAGTAAACAGTCCCCAAGGTTTATCGGCCGTCTCGACCAAGCCCTTGCTGGCTCGATCCACCGACTCACCTATGAGGTTGAGTACCCAAACAGTGGCAATAGTTGATGGGGTATCACCCAAACAACTCAAGTATAGTCACAAATAGAGAAATCACATCTCATACAGTCACATACAGAGAAATTATATCTCATAATAACAGTACATAGAGCCTCAGTGGAAAATGAGAAAGGTCGAGCGCGATAAAGTACACGCTCGCCTCTATTTTTATCAAAACGTGGTTTGGCTCAAACAGTAGTGATTCAAGTATTCAGTTAGTTCACATAAGCAGGTAGCAGGTAGTGGAACACTCACCTGTCAAGAAAGGTAGCAGTCAAACGTCAAGTCGTGTGGTTACGTTCACCACTCCTAGGGCAACGAGTGAAAATGTTAACGACTAGGTTTAATTCCAAGCAAAAGTGAGTTCATTAAGTGACTAAGTGAGTGGTTAACTCTACTCAATTCATCATGAAATTTAGGCTCAAAATGCAGTAAAATTTCATGAGATAACGAGTTTAACAAGTGCAAGAAAGTTGGCCAAAAGAAAAGTTTCATTCAAGCTTTGAAAGGTTCTTCGCGGGTAAACAGTCGCGCCCACGCAGTCTCGGTAAAACGGCTACATCTCACTGTAGGAAGGTCAGAATCAGATGCCGTTAGCGGCGTTGGAAACTAGAATTGAAGGGATTTCTAACGGTACCAAGTACATATTCTAGTTCGTCTCCTAGAAGCAACAGAAGCTCAGACAAGTTGGCTGATTTTCCAACCCTGGATCAGTCTTAAACCCTAACAAATGCACACTAGTTCCTCATGCTATCCTCATTTGTTTTGGTTCATATTCACCCAAATCAGTCCTCTAATGATCATATACAGGAGGTTAAGTCATTTGGTACCATTAGAGCTCAAAATACAACACATAAACAAGATTAAGGGTTACCATAATAAGCTAGTCATCATGCAAACCTAAACCAGTCCACTTGAACCTAAAACTACCACTTTACTTGTTCCAATTTCATTCCAATTCACACTTGAGCTTAACCAATCTCTAGCCAAGTTGTTTAGGCATGATTAGGGTGCAAACAAACCACAAAAATCAAGAGGAAACCCTTCCTTCACAACCCGGTCAGCCATGGTAATTGAAATCAGTCCATATTTTCCTTTGGTCATCCAATCTTCATCCTCAAATGATTTTCACTTAAACCACCTAGCAAGTGTAGATCTAACACAAAAGAGGTTTAAAACATGTAAATACCTAATTAACAACCATGAACAAGATGCAAACATTTCATCAAACACTTGGTATGCATACTACCTACTTCAACTTCTACTTGTTCAATTCAAGAGATTAACCTAAAATCTCAACCAAACAACTTGTAGTTTGCAATTAAATCCTATGGTACATGATATAACACCATAAAACCAAGATTTAAAGATTGTTTACCTTTCTTATAAGAAGCTTGGTCCACCAAATCAACCCACCAAAATGAAGACTTCAAGCTTGAATCAAACTCTAAGGTTGGAAGAAAATTTCTCACTAACTCACAATCTTTCTCTTTGATTTGTTTGGCTCTTGATTACTAGGGTTATTATGCAAGGATATGAAGCTTTCTCTCTTCTCTTTTGATGCTCAAGAAGGTCGGCCAAGGAAGGAAATAAAAGGCCAAGATGGTTTAAATTATTAGCTAACCATTTGGTCAAACAGAAATACTTGGCTAGGGTTTGGCCACATAGCCCTCTTCATGTCCATAACTTCTCTTAATCTTTTGACTAATGCTAATTCAACCCTTCCAAGTGCACCAATACCTATTTAACACCCCAAACCTATCATTTAAAGTCCTTACCACTAATCAAAGCCACTTAGAAAAAGATAATTGGTGAAGTATAAAAAAAATCAACTCAAGCAAATATTTTACTTCAAGTCAATGGAAATGAATTGCAAAAAATGGTTTAAATACAGGTTTTTAAATACATAGGAAATGTAATGCAAGGTATATAATAAGTGATTTAAATTATAGAGCAAAGTAAGTAATTTGGGGAAAATTGGATTTTAAGGTTAGGGTTCTCACACTCTCTCCCCCTTAAAGAATTTCGTTCTCGAAATTCTCACCTTAATGACTGAATAGTTCAGGGTACTTGGCGCGAATATCTTCTTCAACCTCCCAAGTAGCTTCCTCCACCCCATGATTTCTCCACAAAACCTTAACTAAGGGTATCCGCTTAGTTCTCAATTCTTTCACCGTTCGAGCTAAGATTTTTACCGGCCTTTCTTCATAAGTTAACGACTCATCCACATTGTCGCGCCCCATTTTTTAATAAGAAAAAATAACGGGTTTTAAGAAAATGAATTTTTGGTTGATTTTGATTTGAAAAAATGTGTTTTTGATTTGTTAGTAAATAAATAAGGAAAATGAAAAGGGTCTAAATGGGACTTTGAAAATGCGATGATTTGACCCAAAATAATAGTTTAAAAAGGGTTTTGAAAAAAAATCGGAGTCGCCACTTGGTATAAAGTTAAGGTGTACCAAGTCATCTAAAATGAACTTTTTAAACAAAATTATAGAAAACCCTTTTTAAACGACTCCTAAGTCTATGAAAATCAGAGAAAAAGATTCGAGAGTCACATTTGAAGAGAAGGAAGGCAAGGATAAAAATCCAAGGCACCCTCTCAACCTAGTCAAGGCTAGTTGCATGATTTAGTCAAGGATTTTCTTATTTTTTAACCTAAAAATTTATCATATTTTGGAGGTACTATATGAATGCAAACCCTAGACCTAAGAGGGTATCGGGGGGTCAAAATATTTTTTCGAAGTTATTTGTTGCAATTCGCATTAATTGCGACGCCCAAAATAAACTTTCGAAGAAGTCACGAATTGTGCAAAAATATGAGACTTTAAGAAAAGAAAAGGAAGAATAAAAATAATCATAATTATACAAATATACATGTCCTAAAGGAATGCATCACGTTGGGTACGGGGGACTAATGTTCGTGACTCAATTTTCCCTTTAATAGAGGGAATACGAGCGTGCTAAGGCTAGAAAGCCAAACTCGTCCATATCCCATACTCAAGGGGTTATTTCCTATCTAAGCAAGCAAATGATCTAACCTAATTCTAATACTTAAAATGAAATGCAAGTCTAATGTCATGTTTTCATACAAAAGGGGTAAGGAATATACTTATAAGGGAAAATATGGGATAAGGGATATATGTATACAGGGGAACATGGGATAATGGATGTACATATATAGGGAAAGTGTCATACAAAATGGAAAAAACCCTAGGAATAGGAAAATATGCATGAAATGCAGTGGTTTTATCACACAAATATGATCTAACGCTCGAAGGGCTCCTAAGGGTCTAACATTGGACTAGCCCATGTCTACAAATTCTCACTAGCATTGGACTAATGAGAAATCGGAAAAAGATGCCACAACTGGCGTTGGACTAGTATGGTGACGTCATGCATCAAGTTTATAACTAACTAATCATGTAAAACTAATAAAAAGCAAATAAACACATAAGTTCACATAAACACATAGCAAATAGGCATGATATTTAGATGCAAGGTCCTAGAAAAGCGGTAAACACGTAACACATAGGCATGCTAGGCACACAAAACAAGTAAAGCAAATAAAACCCTAACTATTACATTCGGGGAGCCCTACTACAATCTAAAGGGGGAAAGAATTAAATAAAATGATATAATAACCTAACTATTACAATTGTGGCATTTAATTGCCTTCCCAAATAATTACAAATTAAATTAAAATAAATATACAAAAATTAAAGCAAATAAAGCGAATAAATGAAATGAAATGAAAACATTCAAAAGGCATGCAATTAAACACATAAGTCACATAAGTGCACATAGGGCCAAGTAAAGTGAAATAAGAGATAGAGTGTACCTCCCTTGAGTTGATTGTCTAATGAAGTGAAATTTATCTTATTTACCCTCCAAAAAACAAAGAAAAGGTCAAGGCATCGCTTTAATTAACAAGATAATCACATGAAATGGAGATAAACAAGAAATTGAAACACTCAAAACTTTCAAATAAGCTAAATAACTCATATTCATCAATTTGAAACAAACAAGGATCCAATTGAAAGAATTAAAGAAATTGAGGGATTAAAATCACTATTATTGCAAATACGAAGGATCTAAAAGGAAATCAATTAAAATCAAGGACTTAAAGTGAAACCTGCCAATCAAATGCTAAAATTCACAAAAATAATCGAAAACCAATTTACTACGCTTAAACAACAAAATTACCCAAAATTCCACAAAAATTCTAATAAAAACTATGAATCTAGAAAAAGTTATTAAACCCTTCAAATTCATCCTAAACCTCATGCATATTCTACCCAAAAATCAAATTAAATCATATCAAAGAAGAATAACATGTTAAAGGGGAAAATTGCTCAAATTTCAAAAGTTTCTGGGCCATAACAGAATTATAAGGAACTTGAGGGTCAAGGCGCAATTTTTTGAAAATATTTCCATGCAAGCTTCGCAGATAGCTTTCTTCTTCACTGGTTTCTGCAATTTTCTGGTTTTTGCCGCTATTTCTCTTCGCTAAACATGACAAACATCAAGACTTGGATCTTGAACAACAAACATCATAGAAACTCAATCATTCCAACATACAAAAATTTCAATCACCGAAATGTAATCTCCTGGGTGTACTTTGTTCAACACATTCAAGCAGCCATAAACTTAGTCAAAAGAAAAACTCCCGGCTTCCTCTGATAAACCCCCATAGAAAAAATCCCAAACTTCTGTCCCCAAACCCAAGCAAAATTCTTTACTTCATGAACTCAAGATAAATTGCTCACAGCAAGAGGACACTATGGAGCAAGCATAGAAACAGCAGGTGAGGAAAATAAAAAGCAGCGAATTTTTACACCCTTAGAGAATTGGAATCCAATCATGATGAAACGATTATCAACCAAATGATAAACTTCAATGCAAACAAATGCGAGCCAAGAGAGCATGAAGGACAGAAACGTGAATACACATGTAGCCAAAGAAGAAATGGGAAACATATCAGCGAATGCAAATGTGAACCAACAAAATTTATGCCGTATACATTCTGAATTCATCAGCAAATTTCCCATCAATTCTGAGTTTTTAGTGCAAGTGTGCAAGTTCCTCGTCACTGAACATAACTAAATCTGAACTAGCCATCAAACTTTAATCCTAAACAATGAAATCACATAACTTCCATTGTCTAAACATACAAACTTTCGGCCAGACCTTCTGCAAATTTCTGCTGCAAATTCTTAACGCGACCTTGCGGCTTATCCAACTCAAATATCCAAAAAATGAAATCAGCAACACCCATCAATCAAAAACCCACAATCACCTTCCTACTATGAATGCGTAGCCATTGAAGAACAAAGAAAACATGCGAGAGTTGGCAAAAAAAAGAAAACGCAGACCAGCTTCTAATGGAACCAATGAGGGAACCATCAGGCGTCAAAACTTTCCAACTACGTCACTTAAACCAACAAGCATTGAACCATTTTCAATCCCCGTGGGTAAGCTAGAACCATCACAGGCCAGAATTTTTTAACAACAGAGCTCACAAAAGAGTAACTAGCAAATCCATGTACAACCTAAGAAAATTCATGCGACGGCTCAATAAAATCTCACAAAAAGTGCTAGATTAGCAAGCTTAAAAGGTATTCATTACCTGCAAGCAGTTAGAGGCTGATTTGACGTGAGGAAAACACGAACTTGCGTCTGCGTCTGAAGCGATGGACACGGAGCAGAGAATGGTCTTCACGGCTTCTCAAGTCTGATGGCCCTGCCTGTGATGCAAAATGCGCTGGTACCAGAAGCCAATATGGCAAAATGCTGACAACACCAAGCGCTTGAGATCCTGGTGTTTGCGAATGAGCTCAGAATTGAACTGGACCTGGCCGAGTATGGGCAGCATGGCCATCGAGGAAACCCAGCCTCCCTCCTTCATCTCTCACTTTCCCAGATCCTCAAACTCCTGGCTTTTCCTCCGAAGCTTACTCTTTTCCTTGTCCGATAGCTTTTCTTTTTTTCTCCTCTGCCCAAAACCCTTTCCTTTCCTTACCTTCTTTCCCGTAACTCCTCTCTTCTAACCCAAAGGTCTCTCCTTTTCTTTTGCTTTTTTTCTTGCTCTCCGGTTTTTTCCTCAATCTCTATCTCTCATTCTCTAACCCTCCAGCCGCCACCAATTTCTCTCTATTCTTTCAGCCGTCACTCACCCCTTTTAGCCGCCCACCCACTTCACTCCCTTTTTCTCCTCAGTTTTCTTCCAGCCCTCCGAAGCTTACTTTTTTTTTTTTTGCCCTTTCTAGCCGCCAACCCTCTCTCTTTTTTTCTTTTTGATTTTGTTCCCCCAAAATTTCCTAAGTCAACCAAGTGTCTGGACACCTAATCCCTTAGGTGTTGTGTTGTCAAATAGATAAAGGGACATTTGTCCCACATGTAAGCTTCCACCTATTCACACATTTTCCTTATTATTTTTGGCATTTTTGTTTTTGCTTTTTTTTTCTTCAAAAATCAAGCAATGTTAAAAAATAAATTAAAACAAATTGAAAACTTTTAAATGTCAATTATATATATTTCAAATTGAATCAAAAATGATTAAAACAACTTTTTTTGTGAAAATTTTCTTTTCTGAAATTTTAATGCTGAAAATGTCTTAAAATAAGAATTAAGAGACTAATGAGCAAAAATGAATAATAATCACTTAATAAATAAAGCTATATAAAAAATTTGACATCTAAAAAAAATGTCTACAAAATAAATAAATAAAAATAGGTAATAATTATCAAATAAAATAAATTAAAATTTGGTGTCTACAGTTTGCCTCTCTTTGTCTGATTTTCGAAGAAAATCGAGACAAAGACGTAGACACCAAATACTTACCTGTGGTTATTCTGTCATGTGCTAAAACCTGCCAATAATAATTGGGTCAGTGGGATAAAATCCGAGCTTGTATTCACTGGATCAGTGGGATGATACCCGAGCCTGCTTTCACTTGGTCAGTGGGATGAATACCCTGAGCCTGCCTTCACTTGGTCAGTGGGATGAATACTCGAGCCTGCCTTCACTTGGTCTGTGGGATGAATACCCTGAGCCTGCCTTCACTTGGTCAATGGGATGATACCCGAGCCTGCCTTCACTTGGTCAGTGCCTTCACTTGGTCAGTGGAATGAATACCCAGTGGGATGAATACCCGAGCCCGCCTTCACTTGGTCAGTGGGATGAATACCCGAGCCTGCCTTCACTTGGTCAGTGGGATGATACCCGAACCCGCCTTCACTTGGTCAGTGGGATGAATACCCGAGCCTTCCTTCACTTGGTCAGCGGGATAATACTCGAACCTGCCTTCACTTGGTCAGCGAGATAATACCCAAGCCTGCCTTCACTTGGTCGGTGGGATGATACCCGAGCCTGCCTTCACTTGGTCGGTGGGATGATACCCGAGTCTGCCTTCACTTGGTCAGTGGGATGATACCCGAGTCTGCATTTATTCCAAATCCAACATAATAGAACGATCATGTTCCAAGTCTGCCGAGATTGGTGGCGCAAAATTCAAGCTCAACATGATGTTAATGGTGTTGGTGGCATAAAATCCAAGCCCAACGAGATGTAAATAATGTTGGTGGCGCAAAATCCAAGCCCAACGTGATGTAATGATGTTGGTGGCACAAAATCCAAGCCCAACGAGATGTTGGTCGACACTTTAGTGGGTTAGACCGGATGCTAATGGATAGAAAAGATAAAACACACGTTAGTGAGATAAACTCGATGCCAACGGTAATAGAAGACAAAACACACGTTAGTGAGTCAATACTCGATGCTAACGGTGATAAAAGACAAAACACACGTTAGTGAGTCAATACTCAATGCTAACGGTGATAGAAAAATAAAACACACGTTAGTGAGATAAACTCAATACTAACGGTGATAGAAGACAAAACACACGTTAGTGAGATAAACTCGATGCTAACGGTGATAGAAGACAAAACACACGTTAGTGAGTCAATACTCGATGCTAACGGTGATAAAAGACAAAACACACGTTAGTGAGTCAATACTCGATGCTAACGGTGATAGAAAAACAAAATACACGTTAGTGAGTTAATACTCGATACTAACGGATAGAAGGAAAATGGTCAGCGGGATAAAACCCAGTCCCTGCCGAAGTTGGCGGGATAAAATCCGGTCCCAACGATGATATAAACGGTCTTAAGATAACTTTTGAAATCGTGATCTCAAAACTTGCCCCAGTGGGGGGGTTTTCTTCTTTCTTCTTTTCTCTTTTTCTTTTCTTTTCCGCTATCGCCCTTCTAATTTACTAGATTCTGACTTACGTTTTTTCACCGATTTCAGCCATGAATACCTGCACAGGGGGCTTACCAAAGTACAACATGCACTTAAATTTTCTATTTTATTAAAAAAAATTGATACAACTTCTGCTTATGAAAGAGCAGCGTGATTGATTCAACTGTATTACAAAAATTTGCCCCAGTATGAGCCTATTTGGTTGCAAAAAATTTATTCAGATGAATCTCCATTTATTTGAACAAAGCAAAAAACTGTGTTTTTCTAAAATTTAGGAAATAAGCACATACTAACATACAATGTAAAGAAATTCGAACATTGTGCTTATACTCATACAGAAAATTTCATGATGAATCTCTCAAAATAATACCAAATTATAAAAGATTTCTTCCTCACTTTAGCATCGATACTTAGGGTAATGAGTCACCACTTCTTGTTAGCTCATCTTTCAGGACTAATCAAATGGGTGTTATTTCTGATTTGGAGGTGGCTCAAGAAAATGAAAGGTTAGGATCTGTTTTATTTTTGTACCCAAATTGTATGTAACCCATTCAATACCACATCTTAGTGAAAACAAATAGTTTGTCACTCTCATTTTTTAAGAAAAATTAGTCAACATATAAGTTTTATAAGCTTGTAACAAAGTGGGTAGAAACGACAGTTAAACATGTGAAAACTGGTTATGTGAAAACTGATCATGAGTGATTGGTAGATCTCTTAGGAGTATAATCCTTACTTCGAGCTGTCATGAAGGATAAGTCAGCGATGGACTTTATGAGCTTGTAATGTGGCTTGAAAACGGTAGTTAAAGAAACAAGATTTTCAAGGACACTGCATTGAAAATCGCATTTCTTCCCAAAACATTGCCCTTATTTTGGACTCCAAGATCAGGGATTTTGTTGACTTTTATCATCACTCAACAGGGACTTTCAGCATTGATTTTTTTTTCAAGGCGTCCTTGCGGGTTTTCACATAATGAGTAGCATCAACCCCACACCTAATTAATTTAGAAATACATTTAGAAAATTTCTTGACAGAGATTTTGCAAAGAACAGAAGTCAGGACTTTCGGCTTTTGTAATGGGGTCAGGTGGGGTGCTTAGAAACGTTAAGATTTGAAAGCGGATTTCAAAAGTAGTTTAAATGATCTGAGATCGTATTGTTGTATCAACCCTATATTAGGGTTAAACCCAAAACTTGCCCCAATTTATTTTCAACTGAGGTTCTCTCTCTTTTTTTTTTCTATTTTCTTCTTTCTTCTTTTTTTCCGGCTTTCTGCCATTCCTTTGAAATTTGTAAAATTTGCCCCCAATTTATACTTAACCGAGGTCCTATTTTCTTTCATTCATCATCATTTTTTTGCCCTTCTGCCATTCCTTTGAACTTTTCAAAATTTGCCCCAATGTGGGGGTTTGCGATTCTTAGGGGTTGCCAAACGAAATGATCATTCTGAAGGTTCAAAATGGGCAATTAGGGATAGAATGTTTGATTGGAAAAGAAGAGGGCCTGACTTTTATTCCGTTCCTTACATTAACTCTGAAAGGAAACTTTCATTAATGCGGAATTTCTTACATGTATCTGAATTAATTGACTGAGGAAGACTCCTGTTCATCCGTATCTATGAAACATAAGTGATCCGCCGGACAATACTCTTCCTTTTTCTTTTCTCTTTCTTCCTTTTTCAATGTCGAAATACCAAAAATGATGGAACTGAGGGCCCCCTAGCTTTTGAGATTATAAGTGCCCCTTCTTTCCCAAGAATCAAATTTCCCAACTTGCAATTCCATCTCTTCTTTATTTGGCATTTCTGCCTTTTCCTTTTAAAAACTTTTCCAATCTCCTTCCCCAATGTGGGCGTGCAATCATAAGTGCTTTTTGAAACAAACCACCTTTTTAAACTCAAATAAGGAAGCAAGGGGTAAACAGTGTTTAGGTTGTAGAAACGATGGCCAAAATATCATTCTTACGCTTCATGACAACCAAAGTAAAGAATATCTCATTGGGAATCCATTCCCTTTTGATTTTTGAAAATATTTCCAATGTAGGGTAGTGATCATTAAGGCTCTTATTTGAAATGAAATTATTCTTGTAAAGGCTCAAATGGGAGAGCAAATGATAAAATCTGTATAGATAGAGAAACGAACGCTTGAAGTATCATTCCAAATTTTCAAAACAAATAAGAATAATGTACATTTTGTTTTCACTTAGATGTGGATTGAATCTAATTAGACACAGTGGACATTTTTCAAGCAAAGATTGCCCCAATTTGCAATTTATCAATCAATGTGACTGATTTTTTTTTTTAAGGTTAATAGAAAGTGGGCAAAATATGAATTGTACAGTGGGGGAGAAAAAGGTATTGCATTGGGTTTTCCGAGATAGACCAATCAGTTTGAGTGGCTTCTTTTAATTCCGAACACTCTTATTGTACAGTTTGGATCACCAATCTAGCGTATGCAAAGATTTTAGAAAGCATACACTTGTGAATTTTCAGG
This sequence comes from Coffea humblotiana, assembly GCA_023065735.1. Taxonomy (NCBI): domain Eukaryota; kingdom Viridiplantae; phylum Streptophyta; class Magnoliopsida; order Gentianales; family Rubiaceae; genus Coffea; species Coffea humblotiana. Next base: position 19,263,800 of record CM041211.1, read on the forward strand.
CAAAAGGTTGAAAAATCTCAATTTAGTCTTATTTCTTAAAATTCATCATGAAATCTCTAATGAGCAAAATAAAGAATGAAATGTACATGACTATATACAAGACAATAATTGTCTAAATGAAAAACTTTATTGCTGAAAAAGTTTGAAACAAAATTTCTTGTTCAATCATAATACAAATGAGAAAATCAAAATCTCTAAAGAGCTCCACATATACACACTTTTTGTCTCCTTTTCTTTTGGAGCAAAAATGTATTAACAAATCAAATAAATAGAACTTTTCTTTGACAAACAATTATGAGGTGTCTTAGATGCTTTAGCCTAGCACTTCCAGATAGATCCTTCATGTTTCATCGTAGGGTCTGCCCAAGAATCAAGTAATGCTTGTAATTTTCAAACTTTATTAGATCAAAATTGTTATCAGATATAAAAAAAATATTTTTTATCTTATTCAGACATCTTTTATAAATGCAGGGGAAGGGGAAAAAATAAAATGAAAAATACCCAAAGTTAGTAAGCAAAATGTAAAATTAGTATGCATGTCCTATGGGGGAGCCCTTTTATGCCAAGGGTTGGCCTAAAATGAAGATGCAATCCTTCAAGGTAGGCACTACACAATACCTGATGGACCTGATCAATTCATTTGATTGAAAAACAATTTGAAAATTTTGGATCGATTGAACAGCGGGAGACTTCTAACAGAATGAGGACAAATCCGAATGAATGGTTTTGCTTGGCCCAGGAATTCATTCAAATCGATTTAACCATTGCAATGGCTAGAAACCCTAATCTATCCAAATGGAATGAACGCCATGGATGATTTTTCTCAAAAAACAATTAGCCATTTCAATTCTAAATTTGCTATCGAAACCCTAAATCGTCAAATGGATCAGATAAAATTGATGAACTCTGCTCGATCGTCCTAAAAATGGATACACTTGACCAAATAGATTGAATGAGTTTGAAGATTTATTAAAAAATGACTAAATCACCCTAAAAAAGGGTAATACTGATCAAATGAATTGAATGAAATTTGATAATTTATTCAAAATTGACTGAATCACCCTAAAAGGGTAAATTAGTCAATTAGAATTGATGATTTATTCAAAATTGACTAGACTGTCCTAAAAATAGATTAATTGACAAAATGGATTGGATGAATTTGATGGTTTATTTGAAAATTGATTGAATTGAATGTCCATTAGTAGTTTCAAAAATTCATTGCAACACATCAGTCTATGAGCCTTCTAAAATCAAGATTTGGCCTCAATACTTTTACCATCTCAACAATACGGAATTATTTGTGAATTTTTTCAAATTAATGTCCTTTACGCAAGGAAATTTTACCAACTATATTAAAATGGCCAAAAGATGATTATTAGATGCTCACATTCTAATGTGCAAAAGTTGTTTTATTATCATGAAAAAGATCGGATCCTACCTTATCTCGTGCACTACCCCTTTGGATGATACAACAAATATAGACATGCAAATCTCATTGGATTACGTATCCGAGACACAAGGCGACTTATTCCTAACACGGGATTCCCTATACGACATTCCCTCTAAGGTTTATGCATGATGCCAGTTTATTAAAGCGATAAAATATGCAATTTAAATGATAGAATGACCTAGTGGGACCCTTTATACGCCAGGGTAGGCCTAAAATAATATGCAATTATGAATCTATGAATGTTATATACCAAAATCTTTAAACGTGCAATAGCCTATCTAAAAAGGGTAGGTTCTAAAAGAGGATCATGCCAGACCTCTTATTTCCTAATGTTTGTGGATGCAAAAGGCAAGAAAACAAGGAAATGTTAGTTTAACACATAACACGTTGGGCAATTAGATGAGACAAAAAGCAATAGGAAAAATAAGGAAAGAGGGGTGGAATCCCTCCCCTCATGCCTAATGTTCCTAGTTGGGTAAGGTTGACTCTAACCTAAGTAATTTCTATCATGGATGCATGAGGTTCGGCTTACTAATGCATCTAGACTCGATCAGGCTTCAAGCTCCCAAGCCTTCAAACCAAAAGGCGAAGGGTCATCAATCCCAGGGCCTTCGATCGGTGGCTCGAGTGATCCCTTAGGTATCACTATGGGCGCAGTGCACACCATCCGCCTACCTAAGGCAATTGATCCTAATCCTACAGGGAGATGTGGGATGGCGCCCAGGAAAAAGAAAAAGAGGGTAAAAATTATGCATGCACGTATGAGGTGCTTTCTATCGAGGGGAGGGATTATACCATCAAATGTGGTCGACGGTTCTAGGATAACTACTCCCTCTCCCAAAATGCAAGCGCGATACAAACAAATGAATAAATAAACCATCCATTCATCACATACATAGTGTACGAGAGGCGATTACGCGCGCGTGTAAATGCAAAACCCTAAAGAGAGGAAAAAGGGAAAGGAAAAAGGAAAAGAAGAATGTAACCTAACACCTCCAAAATGTGATATATAAGAAGGTTAGAAAAAGAAAATGATTGACTAAATCGGATGCTCGGACTCTCTAAGTCCCCAGTGGAGTCGCCAGCTGTCGCGCCCCATTTTTTGAAAATAAAAAATAACGAGTTTTAAGAAAATGGATTTTTGGTTGATTTTGATTTGAAAAAATGTTTTTTTGATTTGTTAGAAAATGAAAAGGGTCTAAATGGGACTTTCAAAATACGACGATTTGACCCAAAATAATAGTTTAAAAGGGGTTTTGAAAAAAAATCGGAGTCGCCACTTGGTATAAAGTTAAGGTGTACTAAGTCATTTAAAATGAACTTTTTAAACAAAATTATGGAAAACCCTTTTGAAACGACTCCTAAGTCTACGAAAATCAGAGAAAAAGATTCGAGAGTCACATTTGAAGAGAGGGAAGGCAAGGATAAAAATCCAAGGCACCCTCTCAACCTAGCCAAGGCTAGTTGCATGATTTAGTCAAGGATTTTCTTATTTTTTAACCTAAAAATTTATCATATTTTGGAGGTACTATATGAATGCAAACTCTAGACCTAAGAGGGTATCGAGGGGTCAAAATATTTTTTCGAAGTTATTTGTTGCAATTCGCATTAATTACGACGCCCAAAAGTAAACTTTCGAAGAAGTCATGAATTGTACAAAAATATGAGACTTTAAGAAAAGAAAAGGAAGAATAAAAATAATCATAATTATACAAATATACATGTCCTAAACGAATGCATCACGTTGGGTACGGGGGACTAATGTTCGTGACTCAATTTTCCCTTTAATAGAGGGAATACGAACGTGCTAAGGCTAGAAAGCCAAACTCGTCCATATCCCATACTCAAGGGGTTATTTCCTATCTAAGCAAGCAAATGATCTAACCTAATTCTAATACTTAAATAAAATGCAAGTCTAATGTCATGTTTTCATACAAAAGGGGTAAGGAATATACTTATAAGGGAAAATATGGGATAAGGGATATATGTATACAGGGGAACATGGGATAATGGATGTACATATATAGGGAAAGTGTCATACAAAATGGTAAAAACCCTAGGAATAGGAAAATATGCATGAAATGAAGTGGTTTTATCACACAAATATGATCTAATGCTCGAAGGGCTCCTAAGGGTCTAGCATTGGACTAGCCCATGTCTACAAATTCTCACTAGCATTGGACTAATGAGAAATCGGAAAAAGAGGCCACAACTAGCGTTGGACTAGTGTGGTGACGTCATGCATCAAGTTTATAACTAACTAATCATGTAAAACTAATAAAAAGCAAATAAACACATAAGTTCACATAGCAAATAGGCATGATATCTAGATGCAAAATCCTAGAAAAGTGGTAAACACGTAACACATAGGCATGCTAGGCACACAAAACAAGTAAAGCAAATAAAGTCCTAACTATTATAATCGGGGAGCCCTACTACAATCCAAAGGGGGAAAGAATTAAATAAAATGATATAATAACCTAACTATTACAATTGTGGCATTTAATTACCTTCCCAACTAATTACAAATTAAATTAAAATAAATATACAAAAATTAAAACAAATAAAGCGAATAAAAGAAATGAAATAAAAACATTCAAAAGGCATACAATTAAACACATAAGTCACATAAGTGCACATAGGGTCAAGTAAAGTGAAATAAGGAATAGAGTGTACCTCCCTTGAGTTGATTGTCTAATAAAGTGAAATTTATCTTATTTACCCTCCAAAAAACAAAGAAAAGGTCAAGGCATCGCTTTAATTAACAAGATAATCACATGAAATGGAGATAAACAAGAAATTGAAACACTCAAAACTTTCAAATAAGCTAAATAACTCATATTCATCAATTTGAAACAAACAAGGATCCAATTGAAAGAATTAAAGAAATTGAGGGATTAAAATCACTATTATTGCAAATATGAATGATCTAAAAGGAAATCAATTAAAATCAAGGACTTAAAGTGAAACCTGCCAATCAAATGCTAAAATTCACAAAAATAATCGAAAACCAATTTACTACGCTTAAACAACAAAATTACCCAAAATTCCACAAAAATTCTAATAAAAACTATGAATCTAGAAAAAGTTATTAAACCCTTCAAATTCATCCTAAAACTCATGCATATTCTACCCAAAAATCAAATTAAATCATATCAAAGAAGAATAACATGTTAAAGGGGAAAAATTGATCAAATTTCAAAAGTTTCTGGGCCATAACAGAATTATAAGGAACTTGAGCGGTCAAGGCGCAATTTTTTGAAAATATTTCCATGCAAGCTTCGCAGATAGCATTCTTCTTCACTGGTTTCTGCAATTTTCTGGTTTTTGCCGCTATTTCTCTTCGCTAAACATGACAAACATCAAGACTTGGATCTTGAACAACAAACATCATAGAAACTCAATCATTCCAACATACAAAAATTTCAATCACCGAAATGTAATCTCCTGGGTGTACTTTGTTCAACACATTCAAGCAGCCATAAACTTAGTCAAAAGAAAAAACTCCCGGCTTCCTCTGATAAACCCCCATGGAAAAAATCCCAAACTTCTGTCCCCAAACCCAAGCAAAATTCTTTACTTCATGAACTCAAGATAAATTGCTCACAGCAAGAGGACACTATGGAGCAAGCATAGAAACAGCAGGTGAGGAAAATAAAAAGCAGCGAATTTTTACACCCTTAGAGAATTGGAATCCAATCATGATGAAACGATTATCAACCAAATGATAAACTTCAATGCAAACAAATGCGAGCCAAGAGAGCATGAAGGACAGAAACGTGAATATACATGTAGTCAAAGAAGAAATGGGAAACATATCAGCGAATGCAAATGTGAACCAACAAATTTTTGCCGTATACATTCTGAATTCATCAGCAAATTTCCATCAATTCTGAGTTTTTAGTGCAAGTGTGCAAGTTCCTCGTCACTGAACATAACTAAATCTGAACTAGCCATCAAACTTTAATCCTAAACAACGAAATCACATAACTTCCATTGTCTAAACATACAAACTTTCGGCCAGAACCTTCTGCAAATTTCTGCTGCAAATTTCTACCGCGACCTTGCGGCTTATCCAACTCAGATATCCAAAAAATGAAATCAGCAAACACCCATCAATCAAAAACCCACAATCACCTTCCTACTATGAATGCGTAGCCATTGAAGAACAAAGAAAACATGCGAGAGCTGGCAAAAAAAAGAAAACGCAGACCAGCTTCTAATGGAACCAATGAGGGAACCATCAGGCGTCAAAACTTTCCAACTACGTCACTTAAACCAACAAGCATCGAACCATTTTCAATCCCCGTGGGTAAGCTAGAACCATCACAGGCCAGAATTTTTTAACAACAGAGCTCACAAAAGAGTAAACTAGCAAATCCATGTACAACCTAAGAAAATTCATGCGACGGCTCAATAAAATCTCACAAAAAGTGCTAGATTAGCAAGCTTAAAAGGTATTCATTACCTGCAAGCAGTTAGAGGCTGAGTTGACGTGAGGAAAACTCGAAACTTGCGTCTGCGTCTGAAGCGATGGACACGGAGCAGAGAATGGTCTTCGCGGCTTCTCAAGTCTGATGGCCCCTGCCTGTGATGCAAAATGCGCTGGTACCAGAAGCCAATATGGCAAAATGCTGACAACACCAAGCGCTTGAGATCCTGGTGTTTGCGAATGAGCTCAGAATTGAACTGGACCTGGCCGAGTGTGGGCAGCATGGCATCGAGGAAACCTAGCCTCCTCCTTCATCTCTCACTTTCCCAGATCCTCAAACTCCTGGCTTTTCCTCCGAAGCTTACTCTTTTCCCTTGTCCGATAGCTTTTCTTTTTTTCTCCTCTGCCCAAAACCCTTTCCTTTCCTTACCTTCTTGCCCGTAACTCCTCTCTTCTAACCCAAAGGTCTCTCCTTTTCTTTTGCTTTTTTCTTGCTCTCGGTTTTTTCCTCAATCTCTATCTCTCATTCTCTAACCCTCCAGCCGCCACCAATTTCTCTCTATTCTTTCGGCCGTCACTCACCCCTTTTAGCCGCCACCCACTTCACTCCCTTTTTCTCCTCAGTTTTCTTCCAGCCCTCCGAAGCTTACTTTTTTTTTTTTGCCCTTTCTAGCCGCCAACCCTCTCTCTTTTTTTCTTTTTTGATTTTTGTTCCCCCAAAATTTCCTAAGTCAACCAAGTGTCTGGACACCTAATCCCTTAGGTGTTGTGTTTGTCAAATAGATAAAGGGACATTTGTCCCACATGTAAGCTTCCACCTATTCACACATTTTCCTTATTATTTTTGTCATTTTTGTTTTTTGCTTTTTTTTCTTCAAAAATCAAACAATGTTAAAAAATAAATTAAAACAAATTGAAAACTTTTAAATGTCAATTATATATATTTCAAATTGAATCCAAAATGATTAAAACAACTTTTTTTGTGAAAATTTTCTTTTCTGAAATTTTAATGCTGAAAATGTCTTAAAATAAGAATTAAGAGACTAATGAGCAAAAATGAATAATAATCACTTAATAAATAAAGCTAAATAAAAAATTTGACATCTAAAAAAAATGTCTACAAAATAAATAAATAAAAATAGGTAATAATTATCAAATAAAATAAATTAGAATTTGGTGTCTACACACATCAATTTCCTCTGGCTTCAGTACATGAGTGGGATTTGGATGGTACTTTTTCAACATGGATTTGAGGACCCGCAAAATTCTCCTTGTTTTATTGAATATTACTTTATTTTCCGCTTGCATTTTCCTTACTTTAATTTTAGTATATTAATTTTCAGAGATTTTATAAGTGAGTGTCGTTTTTAAATCATTTATCTAGTATAAGTGCGTACATGTTAAGTTTGAGGTGCGTTGTGGATGTGGGACCCGCTAGTAAGGTAAGTGCGATATATTTTTGACCACTAGTTGGAGTTTTGTGTTAAGTGATATTATTTTACATGGTACTAAGAAATGATTAGGGATTAGTTAGGAAGATTAGTATTGGGAAGACAAAACTAATTAGAGTAAACTCTAGAAGCTAAGTGTCAAGATACCATTGGAGGTTGGACTTGACCAAGGCTTACCTAACTTTACTAAAACCAAAATTGACCCAAATCTTCTTCATTTTCTTCTCTAGCTTGGCCAGCCATATGAAGAAAAATGAGAGAAAGAAAGCTCCAGCTTCATCCTCCATCCTTTGCTTGAATCTTGAGATTTCACCGATAGTCTTGCAAAATACTCCATAGAAGTTGGTCTCTAAGGAAGCTTAAGGGGTTTTGTGGAATGATTTGGGAGGAGAAAGGTGTGGGTAGCTTCCTTGCCTAAGGTTTCGGTAATTTTGCTAAGAAACTCTCTTTATTTCAAATAATTGCAAAATAGTGCCTTATGGAGGCAACTTTGGTAGTTTTATGCAATATTTCATGGTTGGAAGTGATATTATGGAAATTTTCAGTTTTATCAGGAATTTTCTGCCCTGTTCTGGTCAGTGTCATTCGAATATGATGGATGCTGAATTAGCCTTAGCACAAAACATGAAAGTTGTAGAGCATTGAGTGTAGATTATTCCTGTTAAAATGTCAGCTCAATCGGAGCACTGTAGCCTGTGAAATGACTATTTTACCCCTGCTGCCCTGTTTCTATCCGAAATGATAATCAGCCTCTGTAATTGGCTCGTTTGGCTGGGAAAATGAATCAATTAGCTTTTGATGCCTTCCAAATAATTGTAGCCTTGTATATTAGCTTTCGAATGGCTTTGGAATCAACGGAATCGGAGTTCTGTGTGCTGAGATATGATTGAATAAATCAGGATTGCTAGTTGAATGTCACAGTGAGCTACGAACTGGAAAATCTGGGGCTGTTTAGGTAAATTTGACTAGGTTAGGTTGAGAACTGGGGTTGAGGTGTCTTCATAGAATTGTAGAGCTATGTCTTAGCTTCGAAACGGTATACATTTTACCCCAATCTGATTGGTGTAGCTTCGGTTGTGATCAATACGCTAAAAGATGTCAAACCCGCCATTTTGTTCCTTGTCTTAAACCTTAATTCCGGTCACTTTTCTAGCTTGGCTTTGTAATTGAATGACTTTTAGCCTATTGAACGGCTATTGTAATGAGATTATTTGTGTGTGTTTTTGGGGGTTAATTGAGGAAAATAATGAAGTCATAAATGGCTGGAAAATAGGTAAATACAAAGGGCGTGCTGCCCAAATTTGCACTCAAATGGCGATTGCAAAATTTTAAGAGCGGGCATAAGTTTTATGACTATTTTATTCATGTCTTTTGGGCTAAATGTACTTTTTTCACTTCCAAAATCATACGTATACATTGTACTATTAGTTATTCGGATTTTCTTTGATTCACTTAATCTTGGGTTGGTTGAACCGTAATATTTTCTTATGATTATTCTTAGTGTTTCTTGGTGATTAAGGGTGTTATCCGGAAGGAATTTTGGACGTTATTTTGCTTATATAGGTGAGTGTACCACTCGCATGACTCGTTGTTTAACTGTGTTACCAATACCTGCACAAGGTGACTTGCTTGACTGTATTACCTGCTTAGTTTTGGACGAGTCGAGGGTGTCTTTTACAACACTTGTCTCCCTCGCTTGTTGTCAAATCACTATATGAATTTGAATTAGTTGTTCCTGTATGCGGACTTGTTATGGTTACGTGCACTGAAATCTAGACCCTCTGGTGGGACATAGCCGTTGTGCTAGCCTGTTGTGTTGTCCAGCACCGCCAGGGACGAAATCCTGAAATCTAGACCCTCTGGTGGGGCATAGCCGTTGTGCTAGCCTGTTGTGTTGTCCAGCACCGCCAGGGACGAAATCCTGAAATCTAGACCCTCTGGTGGGGCATAGCCGTTATGCTAGCTTGTTGTGTTGTCCAGCACCGCCAGGGATGAAATCCTGAAATCTAGACCCTCTGGTAGGGCTTAGCCGTCGTGCTAGCCTGTTGTGTTATCCAGCACCGCCAGGAACGAAATTCTCGACTTAGGGCTAAGTTATATTCTGAAGTTCTGGTATACTCGAGTTTTACCATCCCTTTTGGTTCCTGAGAGCCACCTGTATTCTTTCCATTTGAAGTATTTATTCATTTCCCTATCTGGTGTGTATAATTGCATGATTTAAAAGTGAAATGCCATGTTGCGTGACTACTTGTACTTTTGGTATCTCATGGAGCTTAAGCTCACCCCCCCTGTTCCGTTACCTTTGTTTTTCTTACAGGGTTCAAATTTTGGAACTGTGACTTTGAAGATAAGAGTGGAGCTAGTTTAAATATTTTTTCGTGTAGCTCCTCTGAAATTGGAAAACCCTAATTGTATCTTAATCAAATGTTTCCCTTTCGAATTGTTCATTTACCCACGTGTGTATATAAAAGTGGTGGATCTTGTCTATGTGGCTCATTTGTTTGGGAATGTACATTCTCTAGTGTGATATATATAGTTTGCTTGTACTTGCTTGGGATTCGGACGAGTGCAGAGTTTGAACGTGGAAAGAAAACTTCTGGCAGGAAACCCTTGCAGAGAATCCGGCCGTATATCCGGCTAGTTCTTGGCCGGATACTTGGCCGGATTGGCAGGGCAGGTTGGAAAAATTTGAGTTGCTTTCTGCCTGGAATCCGGCCAGATCTTGGCCGGGATTGTGACGTGGCTATTTTCCAATTGTGTTTTCGTTTTCATTTTTTATTTCCGTTGAGGTGTTTAATCGAAGTACCAGGTCACCGTGTGGTTTAGAAATCAGGTTTCCAACTTAGTAGTCTCCGGTTGTTTGTTTTCTTTGGGTTCTATCGCGCGTAATTTAGGATTTGTATGATTCGACTCAGTAGTCCTGGCGAGAGAGCTAAGCGGGCTGTCCGCCAAACCCTTTGGTTCGCCTTAGGGGGAGGTGGGCTGTCACAATGGACACGTGGAATACGTCATGAACTCTGGATAGACTTGCTGGTAACTCCAATCGATATGCTACATTGCCAACTCGCTGGAGAATTTTGAATGGTCCCACATATCTCGATTGAACCTTCTTTCCTTTCCCGCCGTGAAACTTCGAAGCGGTGTAACCTTCAAGAACACCTTATCTCCAACTTCAAACTCCAAGTCCTTTCGTCGAGTATCGGCATAGCTTTTCTGCCAACTTTGAGCAGTCTGAAGTCTCTGATGTATCACCTTTACCCTTTCATACGCGTCCTCAATCCATGGTATAGCTATCGGATCTAAAACCTTTCTCTCCCCTATTTCATCCTAGAAAATGGGTGATCTACATTTCCGTCCATAGAGAGCTTCATACGGTGCCATTTGAATGGAAGAATGGTAACTATTATTGTATGCAAATTCAACTAAAGCCATGTACTATCCCCAGCTTCCACCAAAATCCAAAATACAAGTCCTTAACATGTTTTTCAAGTGTTTGAATGGTTCTTTCCGATTGCCCATCAGTTTGGGGATGGTAAATAGTACTAAAGTTCAACTTGGTCCCCAATACTCCTTGTAATTGTTGCCAGAAACGGGACACAAATCGCGGGTCTCTATTAGAAACAATACTTACGGGAATTCCATGTAATCTCACTATTTCATCCATGTACAGTCGTGCCAATTTCTCCAAAAGAATATCTCATATTTATAGGTAAGAAATAAGCAGACTTGGTCAACTGTCTACTATTACTCAAACGGCGTCCTAGAAAATGGGTGATCTACATTTCCGTTCATAGAGAGCTTCATACGGTGCCATTTGAATGGAAGAATGGTAACTATTATTGTATGCAAATTCAACTAAAGCCATGTACTGTCCCCAGTTTCCACCAAAATCCAAAATACAAGTCCTTAACATGTTTTCAAGTGTTTGAATGGTTCTTTCCGATTGCCCATCAGTTTGGGGATGGTAAATAGTACTAAAGTTCAACTTGGTCCCCAATACTCCTTGTAATTGTTGCCAGAAACGGGACACAAATCGCAGGTCTCTATCAGAAACAATACTTACGGGAATTCCATGTAATCTCACTATTTCATCCATGTACAGTCGGGCCAATTTCTCCAAAGAATATCTCATATTTATAGGTAAGAAATAAGCAGACTTGGTCAACCTGTCTACTATTACTCAAACGGCGTCATGCCCTTTCTGGGTACGGGGGTAACCCTAATACGAAATCCATGGTTATATGTTCCCATTTCCACTCAGGGATTTCAAAGGGTTGCAAAAGACCTGAAGGTTTCTGATGTTCAGCTTTCACTTGTTGGCACACTAAACATTTTTGGACAAATTGAGCAATTTCCTTCTTCATTTTGTCCCACCAATACAGCCTTCTCAAATCGTGATACATTTTGCTACTACCAGGGTGTATGGTATACTTAGATCGATGTACCTCTTCCAAAATGTCCCTCTTTATCATCTCATCTTGCGGTATAACTATCCGATCATGAAACTTCAAGATACCTTCCGGACTCATTTTAAAATCTTTGTATCTCTCCTTTTTGCACTTTTTCTGACCATTTCTGCACCATTTGATCATTCCTTTGAGCTTCTTTAATTCGATCCACTAGGTCAGATCTCCACCATGACATTGGCTAAAATCACCCTCCGTTGGTCCAATTGCGGGTTCCACTTACTCAATCTCTTCCAACAAGTTCCACTCTTTAACCATTAATCCAGCTATTTGCACTTTTTCGGCTTAAGGTGTCTGCCACAACATTGGCCTTGCCCGAGTGGTAGTTAATTATACAGTCATAATCCTCCAGAAACTCCACCCATCGACGTTGTCTCAAGTTTTAATTCATTCTGTGAGAACAGGTATTTCAAACTCTTATGATCGGTATATACCTCAAAAGTCACCTCGTATAAGTAATGTCTCCACTTCTTTAGGGCAAAAACTGCAGCGACCAATTCTAAGTCATGAGTAGGATAATTTTGTTCATGGGGATTTTAATTTCCTAGAGGCATAGGCACTCACTCTTCCAATCTGCATTAGAACACCTCCCAAACCTTTTCTTGAGGCATCCGTATAAACAACGAAGCTATCTGTCCCATTTGGTAAAGCTAAAACTGGCGCCGATGTCAACAGTTTCTTCAATTCCTGAAAACTAGCTTCACACTTAGAATTCCAAACAAATTGACCATACTTTTTGGTCAGGTTGGTTAAAGGACCGGCTAACTTGGAGAAATCTTTAATGAATCGACGATAATATCCAGCTAAACCTAGGAAACTACGGACCTCAGTTGGGGTTTCCGGTCGTTTCCACTCGGATACGGCCTCTACTTTTACTAGATCCACAGATATGCCATTTTTAGATATTATATGCCCTAGAAAAGAAACTTGCTCCAGCCAAAACTCACACTTGCTAAACTTGGCATATAACTGATGCTCTCTTAAAATCTGCAGAACTATCCTCAAATGCCGTTCGTGATCTTCTCGAGTCTTAGAGTATACCAAAATATCATCGATAAACACTACGACAAACTAATCCAAGTAGGGTTTAAAGACCCGATGCATCAAATCCATAAATGTGGCAGGAGCATTTGTTAAACCAAAAGGCATCACTGCAAACTCAAAATGTCCATATCTGGAATTAAAAGCCGTCTTAGGTATATCCTCCTGTCTAATCCGTAACTGGTAATAACCTTGTCTCAAGTCCAATTTAGAGAAAACCACGGCCCCTTGCAATTGGTCAAATAACTCATCAATATGCGGCAAAGGGTATTTGTTTTTCACCGTGACTTCATTCAAACCGCGGTAGTCTATACAGAGCCTCAAACTGCCATCATTTTTCTTAACGAATAGAACAGGTGCTCCCCAAGGCGATTCACTTTTTCGGATAAACCCTCGCTCCAAAAAATCCTGCAGTTGCAGTTTTAATTCCTTAAGTTCGGCGGGGGCCATTCGGAAGGGTGTTTTTGCAATTGGAGTGGTTCCAGGCACCAAATCAATCTTAAATTCTATTTCTCTCTCTAGCGGCATCGATTTCAACTCGTACGGGAAAACATCAGGAAATTCATTCACTACTAAGAGATCTTCCAACTTCAACTTATCTCCCGGAGTATTGATTAAGAAAGCTAAGTAACCTTGTGCCCCTTTACTCAACAATTTCCTAACTCGAATTCCCGAAACGAGTGCAGACGAACCTAACCTACCTCTCACATCCAACCTTAATGTTGCCTCTCCAGGTATAGAGAACTCCACTACTTTAGTCTTACAGTTCAGTTGAGCATTATAGCGGGCTAGCCAATCCATGCCTATAATCATATCGTACCCCTTAAGATTTAAACTTATCAGGTTTCTGACTAACTTTCTTTCTCCAACCCAAATCTCGCAATCTTTGTAAACCATATTGGTAATTAGGTTTTGATCCCCAGTAGGTGTTTTAACTTCTAAGTCAAAGGGCAATTTAACAGGATTCACATCAATACCACACATAAAGGCAGGATTCACAAATGAATGGGTTGCCCCAGGGTCAATTAAAAGCTTAGTTAAGCAGTGGAATACGGGAATCGTACCTTCTACTACGTCAGAGGACTCAGGGGCGTGCTGGTAGTTCAAGACAAAAACCCTAGCAGAAGACTTTGGTCTACTCCCACTAGCAGCTGGTTGCTTAGTGTTCGACTTCTCCGGCTGTGCGCCCTCGTTTCCTTCACGATTCTTAACCGGACAAGTGGCAAGTTGATGGTCGGAACTTCCACAGCGGAAACATTTCTTCAGCTTTCGCCAACATGCATCCTTAGTGTGGTTTGACTTACCACAGTATCCACAGTTTGCTCGAGGGGTGGGTGTAGGAACCCCCTGTGACACTGTCCTCTGTTGGCCTTGTCCCTTTCCTCCTTGAGCCCCTCTAAATGGCACTCCTCCTTTTGGTGTCCCACCAATTCGAACTCCCCCTGCACCTCTTCCAAACTTAGGAGGGGGTGCATTCTGCTCACCTCGTCCAGGGACACTGCCAGATGCACCACGTTTCTTAGCTTGAAAGGTTCGAACTTGAAGTCGGGCCTGCTCTACTCGTTGAGCCTTGTCCAGAGCATCCTTAAAGGTATCAATTTGAGCGGCAGCTAAATGCTTTTGAATTTTCACATTCAAACCTTGTATAAACCGCCTTATGCGCTTTTGCTCACTAATTACCAATTCCGGAGCAAACTTGGAAAGTCGAGTGAATTGGGTCTCATATTCAGCTACGCTTGAGGTGCCTTGGCGAATTTAATAAACTCATCCTCCCTTTTCTCCTAAATCAAGGGTGGAAGAAACTTCTCATTGAACTCCCTAGTGAAGTTCAACCAAGTGCGTGGGGTTTGCTCTCTTTCCCACTTGGCCCTTACTACGTTCCACCAGGAACGGGCCGCACCCCTAATTGGAAATGGCAAAAGTCACTTGCCTTTCCTCAGTGTAATGTAACGCAACGAATATATCCTCATTTGCTCAAACCAGTGCTCGGCGACTTCCGGGTCGGGTCCTCCAAGAAATTTTTGAGGTGCGAACTTTTGAAAACGTTCCAGGGCCCTATCCTCACCTGTCTCAAGGTCCCTTTGTTGGTTACCAGGTACTTGACCTTGCTGGTCAACCAAACGGGCCAGTAAATCAGTCATGCGGTTGATAGCTGTAGCTACCTGATCCCCTCCTTGAGCTCTGGGTCCTTGGTTCTGATTAGCAACCGACCTTTGTTCCTCTTCTCGATCCCGAACTTGCCTAGATTCATGGCCACGGTCCCGACCACGTCGTCTGGTCTCCATTATCACTCACTAACTTAAGGTCCACGTATAATAACTAGCAGTGTAAGCAAATATGTGTATGCAATATGTGTTTTTTTTTTCATTTTTAAAAAGCCAAATAAGAAATGAAATCAAGGCTACAATAAACAAATAAGGATGTAAAGCAGTTAAACGTCAATTCAATTATAAGGTCAAGTCGAAGTCAAAAGTCAAAGTCAAAGGTCAAAGGTTAACAGTCAACAGTCACAGTATTATACATTCAAAGGCTCATGACAATCATTTACAAGATAACAGGACCAAAAGTATCAAGTACGAGCCTCAAAAGTGCAGATACAGTCATATCGCAATAAAACCCTAGTGTAGGCAACCAAAAGAAAGCTATACAACCCCCAAATCACTACCTCTCCTATCCTGTCTATATACAAGGTCAAAATCATCCGCTATCCTAACCTAATAGTGTAAGCCTAATCTGCGGCAGGACCAGCTGATCCCCTATCCTCTGAAGGCTCAGTTCTCGACCTAGATCCAACATAAGAGGCCTCGTCACTCGCCTCCCCTATCAGGTCATCACACATATTCAAGATCGATTCAGCTATATCTCTCACTTTCTTGGCCCTCTTAGTCAAGCGCTCTTGGGTTTCTCCAAGCTGTGCGCAAAGATCATCAACTCTTTCTTGGCCCTCTATCACATCATACTCTAGTTCCTTAATCCGCTCGACTTGCCTCTTGTTAGTTTCCCTTAGCTACTTCACTTCGGCTTCAAGCCTAGCATTATCCTTCGCTATCTCCTTCATTTCCTCTACGACTGACAAAACCATAGTATTAGGGTAGGCATAGGTATGGCGGCACTCGGAACGCCGGAAACGGTTGGCCGGACTCCAACATACAGTGGCTCCCTGTGGCCTAATCCTGTACTTAACCATCGGGAGTACTCCACGGGGTTGCTCACCAACTGGACTATCGCTAGGGCTAGTATGTCCGTCCATCCTACACCAAGTGTGACAGCCCCACCTCTCCCTAGGACGAACCCTAGGGTATCAGCGGACTGCCTGCCCAGCTCTCGCCAGGACTACTAATCGATCACACACGATAAACCAAGTGCAAAAGACCCTTAGATAGGGCTAAACGTACAATTCCAAAGAGTAACTTCAATTACATGAACAATCTTTTACATATACACGTTATCGAGATACACAATCCAAAAGAGAATATTCACGTGGAGTACATATAAGACTTCCAGCGTTCGAGGAGCTAAACCAAGAAACAAAAGTAGCTAACTAGCTCAACTCGTTTCTCAAAGCCAAAACTTTTCCAAAAGTATGCCTGTAAGGAAAACAAAGGTAATGGGGGTGAGCTTTCGTCCAATGAGGTACTAACAATCATGCAGCCCCAAATTCATAGGTAATCAAGCCCAGTTAGACAAACCATCAATCACAGAATGCAAATACCACAACTAGTTCAAATGAAAGGATACGGGTGGCTCTCAGGAGCCAATTCCCCATTGCAGTTCTTGATCGCACCTCGTTGACCCTCCGTCAACGTATAAAGAAAGTACCATGACCGTAGACCCCACTTTACTCCCAGTTCCTTCCACCGTACATTCCCCTTACCGGGCCCGAACACCTCAACAGTAACAGTGGTTGGTAATACTCGAGTATACCGTAGGGTCGAGGAGATGCACTACACTCGACAAACAGTGACCCTATGGTCGTTATCTCATCGACCGGCCCTTGCTGGCTTGACTCGAGTAACTTCCACTAGGGTTTTGAGCTCAGTGATCACAGTACAGTGGTAGGGCTCATGCCCCATGATTCAAGTCAAACACAGTGCAGTTTCACAGTTTCAAGTCAAACACAGTGCAGTACAGATTCACAAGTATATCGGAAACCAGTTGTACAGTAAGAGAACGAGAGCGGTAAAGTACACTCTCGCCTCATTCACACAGTTCACAGTTTCAAAGACAAGTAGTCACTTAGGCATTCAAATCATGCAATAGTACACTCACCAATTCAAAAGGTAAGTTCACAGATTTCCGTCCAGCGGACGCCTTGGATCACCCACACGTCCTATACAATTAAGAAAAATGCAATTGAAACTCAATTACGGGTCGAGTACCTCTTAAACGGATCATTAAAGCAAAATTCAAATATAGCCTCAATTATGGCTCAAAATGGACAATATATCAAATTTAGGGTTAAAAGTTCAAGAAAACCCTAAGGCATTTCACATTCGCTCATTCTTAACCTAGATTTACCAAGCCCTAAAGTTCGCGGCAATCGGACAGCATTTCCCCTAAATTTCAGCATTTCCACCCTACAAAAGAATCACACAATTCATCCAATCCAACCACAATTTCATATACCAACCAAAGACTAGTAACCACACACCATTAGGGTCACAATACCCTTCAATCATAGCCAATTATAAGCTAAATAAGCAACCATAAGAAAGCCCCAATTCACAAACCCTAAAGCTGAAATTTTCCGTACAAAGCTGAAATTTTCCGCAATTCATCGCAATTAACGTATACTAGCACCCAATTACACCATACTAAGCCATCAACTCAAGCCAACTATGATAATCATGTGAAATCAGAAAAATTCCCAAGAAAATGATAAATTCACCAAACTTCACTTTAATTCACAAAATCATCCGTAAAACAAGTTCCTTAGCCATTATAAGCCACTAATTTGCAATTATTATGGACAAAAGTGAAGTTCTAACCAATATACCTCTATCACCAAGAAAGGTAGCAACTTAGGGCTTCTCTTTGCAAAATCACTCCACCAACACCTTCAATCTCACTTAATAAGCTGTTTCTACGGAGAGATTCGAAGTTTTATCGGTTGGATTTTGAGATTTGGACAAGAAATTGAAAGAAAAGTTGAAGGCTTCTTTCCTTTTTTCTCTCTACAATTTTCGGGCAAGGTGCTTGAAGAATGAAGATGATTTTGGTCAAATTTTACCTTTAGTAAAGTTGTAAGAAAGTTAGGCAAAACTTGGCCCAATAGAAATGCGACACGTGGCACCTTTTTTGATATTTTCCTTATCCTTTAGCTTACTAATGACCAAGCATCTAACCAACCTCTAGTTATCTCTTAGCACTCAGTAATTTTATGCCTTACTGCACAACTTAACCTAATTGGCCGAATTTCTCTCACTTAACACACTAGCGGGTCCCACATCCGCTATTCGCTCCAATTTTCTCGTGAATTCCCTTATACTAGAAAAATGACTTAAAAATTATATTTACCTATAAAATGTAGGTAAAACAATTTATAATAAAGAAAACATAGAAAACGGAAGCACGCAAATCGATAAAACCCTAAAATCGGATTTTTTTTTTCCGAGTTCTCACACCAAGGATAAAGAAGACTTAAGTACTCTTTAGGGAGATAACTAAATATAATCCTCAAGCACGGAATTTTCTAACTTGCCTAGGCCAATTCAAACCTAGACTCTGATACCACCTGTCATAGCCCCACCTCTCCCTAGGGCCAACCCAAGGGTGTTAGCGGATTGCCTGCCCAACTCTCGCCAGGACTCGGTCGATCAAAGAACTAATAACTCAAAATAACCAGTGGAATAATTTCAAATCAAAATATACAAACCCTAATAGCAAATACTCGTCAAACCAACTGTCCAAACTTAAATGTCAAGCTAAAAGTTACGCTTACACTTCATACTACAATTACATAACATAAGTCGAACTTATACATTCAAACTTACAAGAGTCACAAGTAGAATCCTCTTAAGAAAAAGTTACAAGTTCAAGCACAATATAACTAAGAAAACTCTTAACCAAAAGTCCGTCTCTGATCTGTTAAGGAAAACAAAGGGAGTGGGGTGAACTAAAGCCTAGTGAGGTTCCAAGTAAAGCAGGTAAGCACGTAGCCAGATAAGAGTATAAATAACCAAGTAAATACTGTGCAAGACAATAATAAATTAATCACAATTCAATTAAGGATACGAGTGGCTTTCAAAAGCCAAATTCCCTTCAACTTGATCATACCGGGGTCCGTTGACTCTCCATCAACGTTTGCATTTAAAGAATATACAGTCCGTAGAACACCACTTTCACCAATCTCCGTCCACCAATCAACCCCCTACCGGGCCCGCACTCCACAACAGTAAATAGGTAATACTCGAGTATACCGGTTTCCAGTGATCAGTAAACAGTCCCCAAGATTTATCGGCCGTCTCGACCAAGCCCTTGTTGGCTCGATCCACCGATTCACCTATGAGGTTGGGTACCCAAACAGTAGCAATAGTTGATGGAGTATCACCCAAACAACTCAAGTACCGTCACAAATAGAGAAATCACATCTCATACAGTCACATATAGAGAAATTATATCTCATAATAACAGTACACAGAGCCTCAGTGGAAAATGAGAAAGGTCGAGCGCGATAAAGTACACGCTCGCCTCCATTTTTATCAAAACTTGGTTTGGCTCAAACAGTAGTGATTCAAGTATTAAGTTAGTTCACATAAGCAGGTAGCAAGTAGTGGAACACTCACCTGTCAAGCAAGGTAGTAGTCAAACGTCAAGTCGTGCGGTTACGTTCACCACCGTTTCCCACTCCTAGGGCAACGAGTGAAAACGTTAACGACTAGGTTTAATTCCAAGCAAAAAGTGAGTTCATTAAGTGACTAAGTGAGTGATTAATTCTACTCAATTCATCATGAAATTTAGGCTCAAAATGCAGTAAAAGTTCATGAGAAAACAAGTTTAACAAGTGCAAGAAAATTGCCCAAAAGAAAAGTTTCATTCAAGCTTTGAAAGGTTCTTCGCGGGTAAACAGTCGCGCCCGCGCAGTCTCGGTAAAACGGCACTGTAGGAAGGTCGGAATCAGGTGCCGTTAGCGGCGTTGGAAACTAGACTTGAAGGGCTTTGTAAAGGTACTAAGCACACATTCTAGTTCATCTCCTAGAAGTAACAGGAGCTTGGAAAAGTTGGCTGATTTTCCAACCCTGGATCAGTCTTAAACCCTAACAAATGCACACTAGTTCCTCATGCTATCCTCATTTTTTTTGGTTCATATTCACCCAAATCAGTCCTCTAATGATCATATACAGGAGGTTGAGTCATTTGGTACCATTAGAGCTCAAAATACAACACATAAACAAGATTAAGGGTTACCATAATAAGCTAGTCATCATGCAAACCTAAACCAGTCCACTTGAGCCTAAAACTACCACTTTACTTGTTCCAATTTCATTCCAATTCACACTTGAGCTTAACCAATCTCTAGCCAAGTTATTTAGGCATGATTAGGGTGCAAACAAACCACAAAAATCAAGAGGAAACCCTTCCTTCACAACCCGGTCAGCCATGGTAATTGAAATCAGTCCATATTTTCCTTTGGTCATCCAATCTTCATCCTCAAATGATTTTCACTTAAACCACCTAGCAAGTGTAGATCTAACATAAAAGAGGTTTAAAACATGTAAATACCTCATTAACAACCATGAACAAGATGCAAACATTTCATTAAACACTTGGTATGCATACTACCTATTTCAACTTCTACTTGTTTAATTCAAGAGATTAACCCAAAATCTCAACCAAACAACTTGTAGTTTGCAATTAAATCCTATGGTACATGATATAACACCATAAAACCAAGATTTAAAGATTGTTTACCTTTCTTATAAGAAGCTTGGTCCATTAAATCAACCCACCAAAATGAAGACTTCAAACTTGAATCAAACTCTAAGGTTGGAAGAAAATTTCTCACTAACTCACAATCTTTCTCTTTGATTTGTTTGGCTCTTGATTACTAGGGTTATTATGCAAGGATATTGTCGCGCCCCATTTTTGAAAAAATAAGAAAAATAAATGAGTTTTAAGGAAAAATGGATTTTTGGTTGATTTTGATTTGAAAAAATGTGTTTTTGATTTGTTAGAAAATAAATAAGAAAAAATAAAATGGGTCTAAATGGGACTTTGAAAATGCGACGGTTTGACCCAAAATAAAGTTTAAAAAGGGTTTTTAAATAAAAAATCGGAGTCGCCACTTGGTATTGAGTTGAGGTGTACCAAGTCACCTAAAATGAACTTTTTTAATAAAATTACTGAAAACCCTTTTCAAACGACTCCTAAGTCTACGAAAATCAGAGAAAAAAATTCGGGAGTCACATTTGAAGAGAAGGAAGGCAAGGATAAAAATCCAAGACACCCTCTCAACCTAGCCAAGGCTAGTTGCGTGATTTAGTCAAGGATTTTCTTAATTTAACCTAAATATTTATCACATTTTGGAGGTACTGTATGAATGCAAATCCTAAACCTAAGAGGGTATCGGGGGGTCAAAATATCTCTTCGAAGTTATTTGATGCAATTCGCATTAGTTGCGACACCCAAAAGTAAACTTTCGAAGAAGTCACGAATTGTGCAAAATATGAGACTCAAAGAAAAGAAAAGGGAAAATAATATTAAAAATAAACGTAATTGTACAAATATACATGTTCTAAAGGAATGCATCATGTCGGGTACGGGGAACTAATGTTCGTGACTCAATTTTCTTTTAATAGAGGGAATACAAGCGTGCTAAGGTTAGCAAACTAAACTCGTCCATATCCCATACTCAAAGGGTATTTCTAATCTAATCAAGCAAATGATCTAACCTAACTTCTATTCCCTTAAATGAAATGCAAATCTAATGTCATGTTTTCATACAAAGGGGTAATGAATATACTTATAAGGGGAAATATGGGATAAGGGATATAAATATAAGGAAATATGGGATAAAGGATGTACATATATATAAGAAAAGTGTTATGCAAAATGATAAAAACCCTAAGAAAGAGAAAATCATGCACGAGATGAAGTGATTTATCACACAAACATGATCTAACGCTCGAAGGGCTCCTAAGGGTCTAGCATTGGACTAGCCCATGTCTACAAGTTCTCACTAGCGTTGGACTAGTGAGAAATCGGAAAAAGAAGCCACAACTAGCGTTGGACTAGTGTGGTGACGTCATGCATTCATTTATAACCAAATAAATTATGTAAAACTAATAAAAGGCAAACAAACACATAAGTTCACATAAACACATAGCAAATAAGCATGATATCTAGATGCAAGATCCTAGGAAAGCGGTAAACACGTAACACATAGGCATGCAAATCACACAAAGCAAAAATAAAGCAAATAAAGTCCTAACTATTACATTCGGGGAGCCCTACTACAATCTAAAAGGGGGGAAATAAATAAGTAAAATAAATACCTAACTATTACAATTTTGGCATTTAAATGCCCCTCCAAATAATTACAAATTAAATTAAAATAAATATATAAAAATTAAAACAAATAAAGCGAATAAATGAAATGAAATGAAAACATTCAAAAGACATGCAATTGAACACATAAAGTCACATAAGTGCACATAGGGTCAAATAAAGTGAAAATAAAGGATAGAGTGTACCTCCCTTGAGTTGGGGCCCTAATGACATGAATTTACTTATTTACCCTCCAAAATAATAAAAAGGGTCAAGGCATCACTTTAATTAACAAATAATCACAAGAAATGGAAATAAACATGAGAATGAATCAATCAAAACATTCAAATAAAAGTAAACAACTCCTAATCAACAATTAAAACAAACAAGAACTCAATTGAAAGAAGTAAAGAAGTTTTAGGGGTCAAATCACTATTATTGCAGATATTAGGAGTCTAAATTAAAATAAAATGAATGGCTTAAGATGCAACCTATCAAAGCCAAATGCAAAAATTCATGAAAAACTGAATAAAAAACCTTTGTTACTATTAAACCACAAAATACCCCAAAATTTCACTAAAAATCCGGATTAAAATCATAAATTTCTCAAAACTGATAAACCTCAAAATTTCATCCCAAAACTCATGAATATTCTGTCCAAAAAATCAAATTAAGCATGCCAAGCAAAAACAACATGTTAAAGGGGCAAAATTGATTAAATTTTCCAAATATTTGGGTCATAGTAGAATAAGGGGAAGTTTGAGGGGTAAAAATGTAATTTTTGGAAACTATTGCATGCATGGTTCGAAACATAATATGATTCTGCAGCCGAAAAGAAGGTTTCTGCAATTCATATTCCACAGCTTTCTGCAACTTCGCGTGTTTCTTTCTTTCGCTAATTTCTTGAGCTGCAATTTCTGGGTTTCTAAATGCAATCTTTTCGTTCAACCCAACTAACGATTTTACCCGCAACATCTTGGATCGAAGTAATGAAATGACCAAGCATTCTTTCTTCTTTTTGAATGCAACAATTCAGAGACCCAAGAGCATGCAAATGCCGAACACGTTCCTACAACCTCCTTGATGCCTTGAATCTTTACCAAACCTCATACAGCAGATATTAGCAATAATTTCAAATAGGAAGACAACCTCAGATTCTCATTAAACTCACCCCAATACCTTATTATGCATACAAGAGGACGAACAGTAACATGGGGAAAGCTTTGCAAATTCCCAGCTCATTCAAAAAATTTCCATCAGTGGTGGATTTATCTATGGAGGTTCACTCCACCAATTGATATTCTCACGTGTTTTGCATCATGAAAAGGAAAGCAACATGAAAAGGTCTTGCTCTATGGTAAACCAAACCATAATCCCCAAAACAAAGCTCTTGAAGCAATCAACGAGACTACGCATTAATACAAGAAAGCAGCTACTTGAGCAAATGAGCAAACAAGGAGAAATAAAATGGATACAGCCCAACAAAAGGCAGCAAGCATGCGTAGCTACGGGAACCCAAATCCTATCAATTTGCTCATGCAATCATCGAAAACATTTTCTGCATTTTCCATCCGCAGCTTTTACTACAGCTTTCCTTTATATTTTGGAGTTTAACAAATTCATGCACTAGTCATTGACAATACCAGAAAACAAACCCAGATCTCTGTTAATGTTGCTATGAAACCCACGAAATGAGAGCAACAAGCAAAGAAATCAGCGCATGCGAACTAGCTTTAGCAAGACTGCATTTTTCTGGCAGAAACTTAGACTATACATTTCCAGAATGTATATCAATACTGCTATAACAACTTACATATTGCAGCTAGTGGTTATACCACACATTGTTACTTTAAAATGCAGCAAATGTATACAATGGCTCACTATCTGATAGCAAACTGACCCAAACAACAAATTCAGGCCAAACCAAAACCTCGGCCATCCCAAGACCAGAGCTTTAGCAATGTTGCTGCAACAAGCCGAGAACCTCGAGCTCATTGCAGCAGATTTTTGTGCGCAAATATCAGTTAAACACCATATGAACTCAAACATTAAAATCCTCAACCATTTTTCCTATTCCACAAACATAAAACCTTTAGACTTAAGCATAAGAAAAACAAAACATGCAAGCCAGAAACTTTTCACGACTTCACAAATCGAAAGGAGGCTTCTTAGTCCGTAAACCCCATCAATAATAATCAAGATTGTCATTTTAGGGCAGTTTATCGAACAATAAGTGGACATGAAAATCTCAACAATTCTCTACTCAACCGAAGCTGCAACTAGTATTAAAATTGTCAGAAACAAAAGAATCTCAACTCCATCAACCCGTAAAACATGTAGACTAAACATTCAGAGATAACCAACGGGAACATTGTCATGAGTAAAGTGAAGGAGCTCATGCTTTGAAAGCTTCAAAATCTGAACTTGGAGAGAAACTAAGACTTGAAAAGAAAAGGACAACTTACAGCGCTTTCTTTCTCGTTGAGATTCGCAGGTGATGACGGTAAAACGAAATGGTGATACTCTTTACTATAGACGGTAGCTTCAATGGCTTCTTTGGTTTCTTCTTTTCCTCTACTCTCCCTCAAGCTCTTTCCTTTTTCTTTCGGTTTCTTCCTCCTACCCAAGCCTTTTCTTCCCGTTAGTTCCAGATCTTCCTCCTAGGCTCTCCTCTCTTTTACTCACGAGAAAACCTCTCCTTTCAAACCCCAGCCGTTTGTTTTCACTCTCCAGCCGTCACCAGATTCCTTTTCTTGTTCCGCCACTCAAAAGATCCTTCATTCCTCAGTCTCGGTCCCTCTCTTTTCTCCTCTTCCGGAAACTCTTTTTTTTTTTGTTCCCTTGCCCGTAGCCTGTTTTCTCTCTTGCTCTTCCAAGTTCTCTCTCTCAGCCGCCACCTTTAGATTCTATCTCCCTCATTCTCCTCTCTTGCTTTCTGGTTTTTTCCTCTAACTCTCTCGGTCTCTCCCTCTCGCTCTATCACGCTACCTCCCTTTTTCTCCAACCCTTGTTTTTTCTCCATTTTTCTTTCAGCCGCCACTCTATTCACTACTTCTGTCCTTCATCCCTCAGCCGCCACTCACTGCTGTCTCTGCTCTCAACCCTAGCTGCATTTTCCTTTTAAACCTTCCAACACTTGGCTGGACGATGCGGATGAAGCCACTTTTCATCTGTTATTAGAACCGTTTGATGGTTCTTGATGCCCAAGACAATTGAATCTTTTAGCTCAAAGCCATATGGCTTGTACTACACCAATCCAACGGAGCTAAAATGAGAAAAAAAAATAATGAGAAAGAGCTGGAAAAAAAACGCGGTGGCCATTCCGTTTTGTACTGGCTGAAGCCAAAACTTGAAGGAAATGGCGCGCGTGGAACTTCTTTTTTTTTTTTTTTAACAAAATTAATTTTAGTTCTTTGTTTTCTTCCTTTTCTTTTCTTTTTCAATGAACGAATGAATTAAAATTAATTAAAAGATGATTTTCTAAACAAAAATGAAAAATAAGATGAAAATAAACAAAAATCAAAACAAAATCAATTAAATGAAATAAAAATGCTAAATTTTTTTGTATTTGATAAAAGAAATGATTTCCTTCAATACGAAATAAAAATTAAAATTAAAATGAGTAAAATAAACAAAAATATGAATAAAATGAATAGTAAAATTTTGGTGTCTACAGATATGAAGCTTTCACTCTTCTCTTTTGATACTCAAGAAGGTCGGCCAAGGAAGGAAATAAAAGGCCAAGATGGTTTAAATTATTAGCTAACCATTTGGTCAAACAAAAATACTTGGCTAGGGTTTGGCCACATAGCCCTCTTCATGTCCATAACTTCTCTTAATCTTTTGACTAATGCTAATTCAACCCTTCCAAGTGCACCAATACCTATTTAATACCCAAACCTATCATTTAAAGTCCTTACCACTAATCAAAGCCACTTAGAAAAAGATAATTGGTGAAGTATAAAAAAAATCAACTCAAGCAAATATTTTACTTCAAGTCAATGGAAATGAATTGCAATATATGAAAAATGTTTAAATACATGGGAAATGTAATACAAGGCATATAATAAGTGATTTAAATTATAGAGCAAAGTAAGTAATTTGGGGAAAATTGGATTTTAAGGTGAGGGTTCTCACAGATCTCCAAATGATTAGCTAAGTGTGGTTAAATTTTGAGGTGAAATGGTGAAGATTTGGTGAAGAAATGAAGAAGAAATTTGAAGAACTTTGGGTGGCTTTTCTTCTCCTCTTGGCCGGCTGTTCTTGAAGCTTAGAGAGAGAGAATTTGTGTTGTAATGAAGCTTCCTTAAGAAGCTAAAATGAGTGGCTAAGATTGCCTCAAAAGTCAACTCTCTCCCCGCGCGCCTACACGCGCGTTTCATGCTCGATTCCACTCGAACTTGATTCACTTGTGCACTAAACCTCTAATGCACTTATATTCATAGTAATATCATTCACTCTTAATAGTTTAGAAATAATTTCTAAAATCCTCCAATTAGTCGTGCGTGCGAAAACGCGAACTCTCTAAGAAATTCTTATAACGATAGTATAAATAACTATCACTTGAATATTTAAAATTAAAATAACCATTTTAAGACTAATGTACAAGTCTCCAATTTTTCAAATTTATCGCATTCTCGAATCGATTATTATATCCAAACGCGCATTCACTATTCACACTTAAAGAGTTTTCAAAAATTAAATTTTGAAACGAGTCACTTTAAAAATATAACTAAGCTATAGATCCATTTAATTAGGTCTAAAAAGGTTAGAAAATAATATTCGGAATATTTGGCCAAATAAATAATTAAATAAACTAGAATTAGCAGTTTAAAATAAGAAAATTTACGAGTCCTCACATCCTCTCCTCCTTAAAAATATTTCATCCTCGAAATTTACCTTGATTGGCCAATAGGTCTGGATACTTTCTTCGAATCGTTTCTTCAATCTCCTAAGTTGCTTCCTCTATTCCATGATTCTTCCAAACAACTTTTACCAATGGTATCCGCTTATTTCATAATTCCTTCACCTTCCTATCCAGAAGCTTTACCGGTTTCTCCTCATAGGTTAAGGTCTCATCAATCTCGATACTTTCTGGTTGCAAAATGTGAGAAGAGTTTGGATGGTACTTCTTAAGTATAGATACATGGAACACGTTGTGAATTCGAGACAAACTCGGTAGCAATTCCAACTTATAGGCCACATTTCCTACACGTTGGATAACCTTATAAGGCCCTACAAACCTCGGTTGTAATTTTTTTCCTTTCCCAGACATTAAACTTGCTTTTAGAGGTGTAATATTAAGAAATACTTGATCTCCAACTGCAAATTCTAAATCCTTTCTCCGATTATCTGTGTAACTCTTCTAACGATTTTGAGCGGTCTGAATCCTCTGGTGTACCAACTTTACATTTTCATTGGCTTTCTCAATCCAAGGTATTGTAGTCGGATCAAAGATCTTACGTTCGTCTATTTCATCCCAACAAATCAGAGATCTACACTTCCGACCATACAGTGCCTCATACGGAGCCATTTGAATAGAAGAGTGAAACTATTATTATAGGCAAATTTCACCAATGTCAAAAATTTACTCCAATTCTCCTCAAAATCCAAAACACAAGTTCTCAACATGTCCTCAAGAGTTTGAATCGTCCTCTCAGACTGTCCATCGGTCTAGGATGATAAGTGGTACTAAAGTTCAATTTAGTCCCCAACACGTCTTGCATCTTTTGCCAGAATTTTGAAACAAATCTTGGATCTCTATCGGACACTATACTCACAGATATCCCATGTAACCTGATGATCTCATCCAAGTACAACTTAGCTAATTTCTCCAATGGGTATTTCATGTTAATTGGCAGAAAATGAGCCGATTTGATCAATCTATCAACTATCACCCAAATAGCATCATGGCCTCTTTGTGTCCTTGGTAACCCTGATACAAAATCTATTGTGATATTCTCCCACTTCCACTCAGGTATCTCCAAAGGTTGTAAAAGTCCTGATGGTTTTTTATGTTCACCTTTAACTTGTTGACAAGTCAAACAAGTTTGGACAAATTGGGCAATTTCCTTTTTCATGCTCTCCCACCAATACAAACTTTTCAAGTTTTGGTACATTTTATTCCCTTCTGGGTGTACCGTAAATTTCGATCGGTGTGCCTCTTCCAAAAGTTCCTTTTTAAGTCATTCATCCTTTGGCACCACTATTCGATTTCGAAATCTCAAAATACCATTTGATCCCAAGTTAAAATCCGACTTTTCTCCCTTTTTGACTTTCTCCACCCATTTTTGCATTCCAGGGTCCTTTTCTTGAGATTTTTTGATACGTTCCAACATAATGGAATTCACTACAATATTTTCCCAAAATTACTTTTTTCGGATCAAGTCTAGGATTCCAATAACTAATTTCGTCTAACAAGTGTAATTGCTTAATCATCAAACAGGCCACTTGTACTTGACGACTCAAAGTATCGGCCACTACATTGGCCTTGCCTGGATGGTACTTTATCGTACAATCATAGTCCTCCAAAAATTTCATCCATCTACGCTGCCTCAAATTCAGTTCCTTTTGAGAAAACAAATATTTAAAACTTTTGTGGTCAGTAAAAACCTCAAATGTCACTCCATACAGGTAATGTCTCCATTTCTTCAAAGCAAACACTACAGCTGCTAACTCCAAATCATGAGTCGGATAATTCCCTTCATGCGGTTTCAATTTCCTAGAGGCATAAGCTATTACTTTGTCATTTTTCATTAAAACACATCCCAATCTTTCTTTAGATGCATCTGTGTAGACCACAAAACTATCCTTCCCATTCGACAGAGCTAACACAGGCGCTTTTGTCAAACGTCTTTTCAACTTCTGGAAACTCTCTTCACACTTAGGACTCCATATAAACTTCCCACTTTTCTTGGTCAACTCAGTCATGGGTCCAGTAATTCTAGAAAAATCTTGGATAAATCTCCGGTAATACCCTGCTAGTCCTATGAAATTTCGAACCTTAGTAGGGTTTTCCGGTCATTTCCACTTTGAAACAGTTTCAACTTTGGATGGATCCACTTTAATCCCATCCTTAGAAATTATGTGTTCCAAGAATGTCACTTCTTTTAACCAAAACTCACACTTGCTAAACTTAGCATACAATTGGTGTTCCCTCAAAGTTTGCAAAATAATTTCCAAGTGTTTCTCATGATCTTTCACATTCTTAGAGTACACTAAAATATCATCAATAAACACCACCACAAATTGATCCAGATAAGACTTAAAGACCATGTGCATTAAATCCATAAAAGCAGCAGGTGCATTCGTTAATCCAAATGGCATTACTGCAAATTCAAAGTGTCCATACCTCGAGTTAAAAGCAGTCTTGGGTATCTCTTTCTCCAAAATCCTCAATTAATAATAATCTTGTCTCAAATCTAACTTGGAGAATACTACCGCTCCTTACAATTGATAAAACAATTCATCAATATAGGGCAACAGATACTTGTTCTTAATGGTAACATCATTCAAGTCTCGGTAGTCTATACACAACCTTAGACTCCCATCTTTCTTCTTAACAAACAAGACTGGGGCTCCCCATGGTGAATCATTTTCCCTTATAAAACCCCGTTCCAACAAGTCCTGCAATTGTAATTTCAATTCCTTCAATTCGACTGGAGCCATCCGATATGGCGTCTTAGAGATAGGTGCTTCTCCCGGAACCACATCAATCTTAAAAGCTATTTCCCTTTCCGGGGGTAAGGACTCTAACTCCTCAGGAAAAACATCCGAATAATCTTTTATTACAGGCATGTCCTCCAATCTCACTTTATCACTAGGAGTGTTGATTAGAAAAGGCAGATATTCTTGAGCTCCTTTACTTAACATTTTTCTTGTTTGGATCCCTGAGATAAGTGCAGATGAGACTAATCTCCCCCATACGTTCAGTTTTAAGGTTGCCTCTCCCGGAATGCACAATTCTACTATCTTTGTCCGGCAGTTCAATTGGGCATTATAACGGGTTAGCCAATCCATTCTTAGGATCACATCATATCCCTTAATTACTAAACCTATCAAATCTGCCAATAGTTTTCGTTCCCCAATCCAAATTTCACAATCTCTATACATCAAGTTAGCGATTAGACTTTGGTCCCCAATAGGTATTTTAACCTCCAAATCATACGGTAACTTAATTGGTTTCAAGTCTATTCCATTCATGAAATTAGGGTTTACAAAAGAATGCGTCGTACCCGAGTCAATTAAAACCCTAGTTAAGCGGTGAAAAATAGGGATCATACCTTCCACCACCTCAGTCGCATTCGGTATCTGCTGATGATCCAGTGCATAAAGCCTAGCCGGTACTTTTGGTCGGTTTCCTCCAGCACTAGTCTGCTTAGAAGTTGACTTTTCTGGTCTTTGTGTGTTACCTCCTATCTTTGGCGCTTTTGGACAACTTGCAACTTGGTGTTCGACACTACCACACAACAGACACTTTCCAGACTTCCTCCAACAGTCATTCTCAGAATGATTGGATTTTTCACAATACCCACAAGTAACGTGACGGGCCACAGTCGAACCAGTAGAAGGCGCTCCCCTAACTTGAGTCAACCCACTACGCCCTCCTCTAGATAAAGCTCCCCTCGAAACTCCAGTAGTCCTTATTCCTCCCATTCCTCTTCCAGTTTTGAAAGGTTGAGTATTCTTACTAGTCTGCCCAGAAGTACGACTAGAAAAGTTCCTCTTCCTATTGTGAAAGTCTCTCACTTGCATTCTTGCACTTTCAACCCCTTACGTTTTCTCTAAACCCTCAGTAAATGTAGAGATTTGGGTTGCGGCCAATCCCTCCTAAATTTCCACATTAAACCCTTGTACAAATCGTCTTATGCGCTTTCACTCATTAATCACTAG
This sequence comes from Coffea humblotiana, assembly GCA_023065735.1. NCBI lineage: Eukaryota > Viridiplantae > Streptophyta > Magnoliopsida > Gentianales > Rubiaceae > Coffea > Coffea humblotiana. The sequence goes on from CM041211.1 coordinate 19,295,018, forward strand.
CTTAGGGGCATACTTGAAAAGTTTAGTGAATTTCCCTTCATACACCGCTACACTAAGGGTTCCTTGTTTCAACTTAATGAATTCATCCCCCCTCTTTTCTTGGATTAAGGGTGGAAGAAATTTCTAATTAAATTCCCTCGTGAAATTCTACCAAGTCCAAGGGGTTTGAGTTCTCTCCCATTTTCCTTTTATCAGATCCCACCAAGCACGTGCTATTCCTTCAAATTGAAAAGCCGCGAAATTCACTCGCCTATCCTCAGTATAGTCTAGAGTGGCAAATATATTGGTCATTCTCTTCAACTAGTTCTCCGCTAATTCAGGGTCGGATTCACCAGTAAATTTAGGCGGGTTGAAATTCAAGAACCTTTCTAAGGTTCTATCTTTTCCTCTATCTTATCCCCCAAGTTGGTTAAACGGTCCAGGACCTTGCCTATCAGCTAAGCGTTCTAGGATGTCAGTCATCCTATTGATGGCAGTAGCCACTTGATTTCCCTCTATATTTTCCTGTCCTTGGGTCGGTCCAGTTGTCGATCCCTGATCATCCCCATGAGGTTGGGCCTGTCTAGTTCCTCGCCCATGGTCTCGACCACTTCTTAGTCCTTCCATTATTCTACACGTGTCTAGTGCAAGAAATAAATTAATTACGCAAGAAAAATCATAAACAAGAACCAAGCAAGAAAAGTCGAAAATAAGAACCAAACAAGAAAACATTAGAATTAACAATATTTTATATTCATTAACACTTCAAGTTCATACAATTAGCAAGTCAGGGGCAATCAAAAAAATATAGCACACAAGTTCCACAAGAGTACTTTTAGTCATAGGAGACTAAAGTAAAGCAAGTGTGTGACAGCCCCACCTCCCCCTAAGGCGAACCAAAAGGTTTGGCGGACTGCCTGCCCAGCTCTCGCCAGGACTACGAAGTCGAATCACACAAACCCTAACTTACGCGCGATAGAATCCAAAACCATAGAATCACAACATCTCAAATGATTACACTTATACATATTGTTACATCAAAGTCTTGAACAAAGTAACTAAAATACAAGCCAGGGTATCCATATCGGTCAAAATACAATTAGGGTTTCAGTTGCAAAAGAGCTTAACAAAATACATATACAATAGCTCGCCCCTTTTCTTCAAAATCATGATTTCGAAATTGGTCCCCTATAAGAAAAACAAAGATAACGGGAACGAGGTGAGCTTGCGCTCAATGAGGTACCAAGAATACAAGTAGTCATGGATCATGGCATTTCACGTATCAATCATGCAGTTATACACACCAGATAGGGAAATAAATAATCATTTCCAAGAGAAAGGATACAGGTGGCTCTCAGGAGCCAAAGTTCCCATTGTTTCATCGGAGCTTGATCAAATAGTAGTTGACACTCCGTCAACTTTCAAATAAAGTAACCCGTCCAGTAGAGCACCACTTTAACGCCGATTCCGTCCACAAAACATACCCCTCACCGGGCCCGAACACCTCAGCAGTACAGTGGGTGGTAATACTCGAGTATACCGGAAGGTCGAGGAGATACACTCCACTCGACAAACAGTGACCCGAGGGTCGTTACCTCGTCTACCAGCCCTTGCTGGCTCGACTCGAGTAACTTCCACTAGGGCTTTGAGCTCAGTGATTACAGTACAGTGGTGGGGCTCATGCCCAATATTCAAGTCAATCGCAGTGCAGTTTCACAGTTTCCAGTCAAACACAGTGCAGCACAATGGTAAACAGTTACACAGTAAGAGGACGAGAGCGGTAAAGTACACCCTCGCCTCGTTCCCGCAGTTCACAGTTGAGCAATTTACAGTTTCAAAGACATATAGTCACTTAAGCACTTAAATCATGCCATAGTACACTCACGTTTCATACGAAGCATACAAAAGTCACAGATAATCAAGTTGCAAGTTGCAAGTACAGATGAATCAGATAAGTACCAATTTAAGGGGATGGTACACTCACCAGTTCAAGTGCAGATACTTCAAAAGTTTTTCCCCCAAAATGACTTTAATCGCCAAAGAAACCCTAAAATAACCGAAGTAGCAATTAAGGTTTTCACATCCCAAATTCTAGTAAATGAAACGCACAAGTGAGGCTCGACTATGAGTCGTATGCCTATCCAAATGAACTATGAAGGCAAAGTTGCAAAAGCGTGTTTTCGGAACGAAAAGGTAACAGGAGGACCTAGGGGCTTGAATGACCTAAAAGCCGTTCATCTACTAAGAATCAACTCAAAGTTGAAGGAACCAAGCGGCCTAGAAAGTTGGGCAGCGTGGCCCTTTGTGTTTACCAAATTTCCAGCCATATATGGCTTCATTATTTTCCTCAATCAGCCCCAGAAACACACACAAATAAGGTTACCACAATAGCCCTTCCATAGGCTCCAAAATCATCCCAGTATAACACAAGTGCAATAGTGCAAGCAAATATCAATTTTGGAGACAAAAGCTAAATGGCAGATTTGGTATCTCGTAGCATTTTAGTCATAACCGAAGCTATGGTTATCGAATCGGGGTGAACCTTATACCATTTCGAATCTAAGACAGAGGGGAACAACTTTTATGAAGGCCACTTAACCTAATTTATAGTTTATCTAAGTCGAATTTACCAAACACAGATCCAAAAGTTTAAGATCAGTCTAGTTATCAGGCACTGACTTTAACCAGCAATAACTCAGGCTACACAACTCCGATTCAGTTGATTCTAAAGCCATTAGAAAGCTAAGATACAAGGCTACAATTCTTAAGAAGGCATAAAAAGTTAATTCATTCATCTTTCCCAGTCAAACGAGCCAATTACAGAGGCTGATTATCATTTCCGGACAGAAACAGGGAAGCAGGGGTAAATAGTCATTTCACAGGCTACCGTGGCTCCGATTGAGCTGAAATTTTACAGGCATAATCTACACTTAATTCTCTACAACTTTCATGTTTTGAGCTAAGGCCAATTCGGCCTCCATCCTGGACGAACAGAACTGGTCAGAAACAGGGCAATATAAGAACCCTAATCTGGAATTTTCCCACATAAAGCTGAAATTTCCGCAATTAACCACAATTAAAGCACAATAACTTCAATTCCATACCATACTAAGCCACCAATCCAAGCCAACCTTAGTCATCATATGAAAAACAGAAAAATTCCCAAGAAAATAAGAAATTCACCTAACTTTACTTTAAACCACAAATTCATCCATAAACTAAGCTCCTTAACCGATATAAAGCCACTACTTTGCAATTATTATGGACAAAATTGAAGTTCTAAGCAATATACCTCAATCACCAAGAAAGGTAGCAACTTAGGGCTTCTCTTTGCAAAATCACTCCACAAGCACCTTTGATCTTCCTTAATAAGCAATTCCTACGGAGGAAATCGGATTTTTATCGGTTGATTTGCAAGATTTGGACAAAGAAATTGGAAGAAAAGTTGGAGCTCTCTTTTCTTTTCTTGCTCTCTGATTTTCGGCCATAAGAGGAAAGAAATGAAGATGATTTTGGTCAATTTTTAGCTTTAGTAAAGTTGTAAGAAAGTTAGGCAAAACTTGGCCCAATAGAAATGCGACACGTGTCACCTTTTTTTGATCTTTTCCTTATCCTTTAGCTTACTAATGACTAAGCATCTAACCAACCTCTGATTATCTCTTAGCACTCAGTAATTAAATGCCTTACTGCACAACTTAACCTAATTGGCCGAATTTCTCTCACTTAACGCCTTAGCGGGTCCCACATCCGCTATTTGCTCCAAATCTCTCGTGAACTCACTTCTACTAGAAAAATGACTTAAATACTATATTTACTTATAAACATGTATAAAATGAATATAATAAAGAAAATATAGAAAATGTGTGCACGGAAACCGATAAAACCCTAAAACCGGATTTTTTTTTGTCTTCCTCGAGTTCTCACAAAGTGTCTCAAAAGAAAGCCGCACAGTTATGCAAAATACAATGGTTTCAGCACTCGCATAACCCCAACTAATTCTAACCTATCCCAATCAAAAGGGTCAAAAGAGTCAAAAGAGTGTCAATCACTAGGGTCTAATCTACAGTAGGACTATCAGGCGAAACCTCCTCCTCAAGATCCTCCTCCTGATCAAACCTCGGAACAATATCCATCATCTCATCGACTAGCCTAGTGGCATCCGCCAGGATCCTGGAAACCCGATCACGGACCTCCTCTCCTAACCTAGTGAGTCGAGCCCTAGTACTCTGGAACTTCTCACGAGTAACGGCAGCAGTAGCCACCTCGCCCTTTATCACCTCCTCAAACTCAGCGATCCTCTAGCCCTGAGCACTAACCACCTGTCAAAACTCATCTACCTCTGTCTGTAACTCTAGGTTGGCGTCCACCAACTAACGACGCTCGTTGTCCAAGACTAGAACCACATGGTTCGGGTAGGCAAAAGTCAACCTACACGAACATCGGGGATACCTAGTAGCAGGTGAGTAGCATAACTCGAACTCCTCCACCAAGAGCTTCGGTAGTAATCGGGCCTAGGAGGCTCTACGTGACCATTCGGCATGGCCATTCCCATTAGCTGAGACCCATTTTCATTTTCCATCCCTGCAAAACAATTACACTTTTTGGGTTAGAAACTTAATCACTAACTCGTACGAAAGTCACTTACGGCATGCCTAACTTAGTCACTAATTTTCCCCAAATATCCCTTAAATATATGGCTAAATCATTCTGTCTCAGGTCTTAAGGATAGAGTATTTAGTAGGTCTCCCATATAGATCTCTGAGTTAGTGCTCTGATACCAACTGTGGACGCCTCCACTTGTCCCTAAGGCGAACCAAAGGGTATCGCGGGACGCCTGCCTAGCTCTCGCCAGGACTCAAATGCAAATCGATTCAAGCTTTAACTATAAACAACCAATAATACAAGTCTAATGAATAAAGTCGCTTCCATAGCCAATATTCAATAGTACACCATGAGTACAAAATACATCAATCATCCAAATATTACATTAGATTCCCAAAGGTTACATCAAATCCCAATTTATACAATAATCCAGGGGTCTAACCATGTACATTAAAAACCCTACTACAAAAGTACATCACAAGGGGGTTTTCTTCAAATTCACTCCAATCCATCCCTGTTAAGGAAAACAAATCTACAGGGTGACCAAACGCTCGTGAGGCCAAGAAACACACATGCAAGCACATTGTCCAATTAACAAACCCATTTAACGATTAAACAGTAATATGCAAGAAATTAGCAATTCGAGCAATAATATGTAAACAGAAACAATTCAAGGATATAGGAGCTCTCAGGAGTTATTTTTTCACTTGCGCGATCTAGAACCTTCACGAATTGACACTCCGTCAATCGGGTAGGTTTTGTCCGTAGAACTTCACTTATCATGTCCCCTTTCACCTTACATACCTCTGTATTGGGCCCGCTATCATTTGTTTGAGGTGATACTACTCGAGTATGCCAAGCAAGACCTCTTAATAGGTCAAACGTTTGTTTTTCTCATGGTTCGCCCAAGGAGCTCGACCAAGCCCATGCCGGCTCGAGTCCAAGGTTAGTTAGTGAGATTTGGGCGTCCCCCATGTACCTTTGAGAGTCGAGAAGATTCACTCCAGTGACGTATGCAGCCATAGCATACAAATTCATGTCATTCAAGCATTTGACATATCCAAACATTTGATAATTTCAAGCATTTGATAATTTCAAGCATGAGTTATTCATTTCAAATGAGAACGAGTGCGATAAAGTACACACTCGGTTTCATTTTCAAAATCTCAATTCATGGATAACAAGTAAGCATGTATCAAGTTCGCAAAAGTTCAAGTAAACATGCACTTGACACTCACCAAACAATTCAAGTAGTATAGCACACTTGGGGTTCAGGCGTCCACCGTGGAATCCTCTTGTAGGTCCTCGCGAGTGCCTGAGCAATTAATAATGAACCACTACTTAGAAACCCAAATTATCACAAAAGGCTGCACACTTGTGCAATCTAGAGAAATCTTACGAAAATGAGCCTTAACTTACTCAATTTCAAGGTTTAAAGGTGGTATTTAGATGCACAAGGAAACTAATTTCTTTTCTTGAAAACAAGTCCAAAATGGTCAAGTAGTAACGAAAGATAGGCAAGAGTCTCGAAGACTCAATTCCCTTCAAGTTGAAAATTTTCAGATTTGAGGTATATTTTTGGAAAAATCATAACTCACTCTCCGAAGGTCCAAAATTGGAAAACTTGATACCGTTGGAAACTTCTTCCAAATTGCTAAAAGTCCCTAGAAGACACTTTTCCATGATTCCAAATAGAAGATACTCAAAACTTAGCTCAAAGTTGCTGCCTTAAGCTTACTAAGACAGTTTTGGGTTGATTTTCGGCTAACTTTGAAAATTCGGAAAACATCACAGAATTTGATCTAGCCTCTGTAATTTGGTACTAAATTATAGTTACAAGTAAGGTTTAAAACACTTCAAACAGAATAAGAATCGGAGTTTTGAGCACCAAGATATAGCAGCTCAAAGTTGGTGCAAAAACGAAGCTCACTGGACAAATTTCCAGATTTAAAGCTGGAACTTTGTGACTCTAGTTGGGCATTGAAATGGACTCAGAATGGCACCAAATTTGGCAGTATCATCCTACCATATAAGAGCTATTCCTATGTAAAATTTCATGGAAAAATCCATTCGGGAAGCTAGTTAACCAAAGCCACTAAAGTCTTCTAAAATTTCCAAGGCAATATGCCTTGCATTTTGTTCTTCCCTTTTCCAAACATTTGGCCAATGAAATTTCCTCAAACATGGTTCATCTTTGAAGACAAGGTCTAAGAGACATCCAAGATGCATTTGGTAGGTGGATAACACCAAAAATTTCGAAATATTAAGTCCCAAATCAAAGTGGTCACAAGTCAATCCAAAATGAGGGTTTTCAACTCTGAGTCAGTTTCGAATTTTGGCCACAACTCACTCAATTCAACTCAGAATTGAGCATGATCACTGGCGTTCAAAACTATATTCATAAATATACAATTTCTTAGAAGAAATCAGTTTCAAAATAGGTCCACAACTAGCTCATATTTGAGTATCAAGTCGCTGCTCAAAACAGGGCTCAGTGCAGACGAGAAACAGAACAGTCAAATTTGCAAGGTTGGTATGGATCCCTCGGGCGGAATCAGAACATGCATTTTATACCGTTAGAAAGCTGGGTATGCCTAGTTTCTAGTGCCACAAACGACACTCAATTTTGACATCGGAGCAAAAATATATAGCCGAAACAAAAATACTGCCAGGGCAGTGACGGGAAATTTTCCAGATTTGCTGTCTTACGAAAATTCAACATTTGGCCAACCAAATCATGGAAATTTTTGATGAAACTTTCTAGACATCTCATACAACATATAAAAATCATAACTAAGCCATTAGATCCACAAAAATTCGCCCTAAAGGCCACGGACAACACAAGGGCAGAATCGAAAAAATTCCATCTTCACTACTTTGAACTTTCCTTCAACAATACAACCTATTTCCACTAGTTTAACCTCTAATCCAACATTAAAACTCATCAAATCAGGCCAACAAGTCTTAGTGGGAATTCATAGAGCCCACACAACAATTTTCAACATCAATCAAGCTACCCACATGATCATATGAACTTATAAGTGGCAAGACTACTTCCATAAACCAAGATTTTCAAGGTTGATCGTTGCTTACCTTAGTTGATGATTCTAGCAGAAATTTTAGGCCTCCTTAAGCTCAGCAAAACCGTGGAAAGTGAGCTCTTTTCCTATCTTAATGTGATCTCCAAGTGATTAGCTAAGTGTGGTTATATTTTGAGGTAAAATGGTGAAGATTTGGTGAAGAAATGAAGAAGAAATTGAAGAACTTTGGGTGGCTTTTCTTCTTCTTTTGGCCGGCTGTTCTTGAAGCTTAGAGAGAGAGAATTTTTGTTGTAATGAAGCTTCCTTAAGAAGCTAAAATGAGTGGCTAAGATTGCCTCAAAAGTCAACTCTCTCCCCGCGCGCATACACGCGCATTTCGTGCTAGATTCCGCTCGAGTTTGATTCACTTGTGCACTAAACCTCTAATGCATTTATATTCAGAGTAATATCATTCACTCTTAATAGTCTATAAATAATTTCTAAAATCCTCCAATTAGTCGCGCGCGCGAAAACGCGAACTCTCTAAGAAATTCTTATAACGATAGTATAACTAACTATCACTTGAATATTTAAACTTAAAATAACCATTTTAAGACTAATGTACAAGTCTCCAATTTTCCAAATTTATCGCATCCTCGAATCGATTATTATATCCAAACGCGCATTCACTATTCACACTTAACGAGCTTCAAAAAATTAAATTTTGAAACGAGTCACTTTAAAAATAAAACTAAGCTATAGATCCATTTAATTAGGTCTAAAAAGGTTAGAAATAATATTCAAAATATTTGGCCAAATAAATAATTAAATAAGGTAGAATTAGCAGTTTAAAATAAGAAATTTTGCGAGTCCTCACATTAGAAGCCTCATCACTTAATTTCCCAAGTAGATCTCCACAAACATTCAGGATAGACTCAACTCTAGACCTCACCTTCATTACTCCCCTAACTAGTCGCTCCTGGGTTTCTCCAAGTTGCGCACAAAGATCATTGGCCCTTTCTTGGCCCTCAATCACATCAGCCCCAAGTTCTTTAATCCGATCAACTTGCATTTTTATAGTTTCCCTTAATTGATTCTGTGAGGACCCGAATTTTTCCTTTCTTTTAATTCTATTTTATTGGCTTATTTAATTATTTATTTACCCGTTTTCTTCGAATAATTTATTTCAACCATTTTAAAACCATTTACATGGAATACTGTCCCATTTATATTTTAAAACGTCCCGTTAGCAAATTTAATTTTTCGGAGGTTCGTCTATTAAGAAATAGTGAATACACGTTTTTCGAGATAATATTTGAATCGAGAGTGGCAATAATTCTAGAGAATTAAGAATGAGTAATAGTAGACTAAGAAAAGTCAATTGATGGATTAGAGGTAAGTGAGTTAAAAATTTAAACTTATACCGCGAGTGCGTCGAAAGTTTCCCGAAAGTCGCGCCTGTACAAACTAATTGGAGATTTGAGGAATTAATACTTGTGAAGACTCATGTTTTTATTTCAAAAATAGTTATTTTTAGGATTATTTACCCTAGTATTAGTGAGTTTATATTATCGTTACAAGAATTTCTTTTAAGTTTCGCTTTATCGCGCGCGAATTGGAAGTTCGGGTATATCGAGCCGGAACGACTAAGTGGAGATTTAAGAAATTAATACTAGACTACTAAGAGTGAATAATTATAATGTTAAAGGAAGTACATTAGAGGTTTAGTGCACAAGTGAAACAAATCTGAGAGAAAACGGATATGAAATGCGCGCGCGAGAGTCCTATTCATAGTTGACTTTTGCTCAAATTTTAACCACAAACACTCAAACTTCTCCAAGAAACTTCATTCATCAGCACACTCTCTCTCCCCTCTCCTCAAGTGGCCGAAACTCTTCAAGGAGAAGAAGAAGAAAAGCTCTTCACCATATCACTTCAAATCTTACTCCAAATCCTTCACAAATCACCATCCAACCTCAAAATCACTTGGGAATTCACTTAAGCTAGAAGAAAGACTTCATCTTGGCGGTTTTCTTGGAGTTTTTAGTGATTAAAAAATTCTGGTTTCTCTCAAAGCTAGGAGGTAACCATCCAACACCATCCAATCTTTCATTCTTTGCTTTAATGGGTTTTATTCTTAGCTTTGAAGCTTGTAGCTTCATTATTGTTGTTGTCACTTGGGTTGGAATGGTTCATGTGAGCTCTATGAATTCCCACCTTAGTTGTATGGGCTGATATGATGAGATAATGCTAATTTGAGTTGTTTAAGTGTTGGTTAAGATGATTATGGTTATAGAATCGAAGGAAAGCTGAAGGAAAACTTCGCATGGTTGCTGACCGAAATCTGTCATGTTTGTGCCATGCATTTAGTTCAAAATTTTGATGCTAAAATGACTTTGAAACTGATGTATATATGTTGTGTATGGTGTGTAGAAATTTTCTACCAAAATCATTTGGATTGGTTGGATAAAAATTGAATTTTTGGCAAGAACAAATCTGAAAAATTCGTGTAGCAGTGGTCCACTGGCAGTGTTCTTTGATTGAACATATCTTTTTGTACAGATGCCAAAATTGAGTGCCGTTTATGGCATTTGAAACTAGACAGTTGTATCCTTCCAACGGTATAAAATTCACTTGCTGGTTCTAAATGAGTGAGCCGTAGTGAGTCGGCAAAGTTGCTGCCCTGTTCTGTTGGCCTATCCGAGAGAAAGGTAGAAGTTGCATTTTGTGGCTCTATTTTCTATCACATAGGAATTTATTTTGAAAACAATTTGTTCTGATGAAATGTAGCCTTATGATTCTATTTCCAACACCACTAACCATTCTCAATTCCAAGTTGTATGGAGTGAGATATGATTCAATTTCTAAACTGCGACAAAACTGGAAAACCCTTTTTTTGGGCTGGCCAACTGGTTTGGTTGCTTGTGAGATGTTTTATTTTGAAATTTTGATGTCAACCAGCTATCAATTGCTTATGAAATGTTTCTTAGACCTTGGTTTCACAAATTAACCAAAATGGGACTGATTTCATGTTGCAAAGTATTTGAAAAGGGAAAGAAAGCAAGAAGACAGATTTGTCTTGGAAATTTCTTGAACTTGGGTAGCTTTGTTAACTACCTTTTCGTTCGATTTTTACATGAAATTTGATAGAGGAATAGCCCTCATATGGGAGTTTAATTGTACCAAGTTTGGTGTCATTCTAAGACCATTTCGATACACAAATGATGTGCCAAAGCTGTTCTTCAAATCTAGAAAATTGACCGAACAGTCTTCAATTTTGGCCAACTTTGAGCTGCTATATTTTGGCACTCAAAACTACGAATTTAGTTCCACTTGTTGTGTTTGAAACTTTGTTTAGAACTCTTGTTGTATTATGAATTTCAGAGGCTAGTTCACTTTCAGTGAATTTTTCCGAATTTCCAAAGTTTGCCAAAAAACATGATCGAAACGGTCTCGTGTGCTTATATCAGCCACTTTGAGCTAAAATTTAAATGTCTTCCATTTAGAATCTTGGAAAGGTGTCTTCTGGGAACTTTTAGTACTTTGAACCAAGATTCCAACGGTATAAAGTTTTCCAATTTGGACCTACTGTGTGCAAGTTCTGATTTTCTAAATTTGGCGTGCAAAACTGAAATTTTCCGACTCGATGGGAAATGAGTTTTGGAAACTTTTCTCTTACCTTTGGATAATGATTGATCATTTTAAACTCGACTTCATTGAGGAAATCAGTTTTTCTTGTGTTAATAAATCCTCACTTTCGAACTTTTATTTTGAGTAGTTAAGATTCTTTGTTTGAGGTATTGACTAGTCTAAATGAGTGTACTTTCTCTATCGATAAATACATGGTTTGTGAGTGAGAATACTTGTTAATTGTCCAGGCGCTCAAGGAGATCTGCAAGAGAATCTCGAAGTGGACGCCTAACGACTTATTTGCTCGTTCACTCACTCTTACCTTGACTTGGTGAGTGTTAAGTGTGTGAAAAATTGTTACGTGCTTAATTGTTATTATTGATTGAGTATTTTGAATATGCCGAGTCGAGTGTGTACTTTATCGCACTCGTTCTCATTTAAGTGAAGTGAAATTGAATTGCTTGAAGTGAATTGTCAAGTGTATTAAGTGAAGTGTTGAAATGGTTAAATATGTTATGGTTGCATATGTCGTTGGAGTGAATCTCCTCGAATCCTAGTGATAATGTTGGGGGGACGCCCAAATCTCATCGGCCGACTTTGCGACTCGAGTCGGCATGGGATTGGTCGAGAAGTTTGGTGAGTCATGGGAAAAATGTATAAGCTTGATCTATTGGAGACATCTCGCTTGGCATACTCGAGTAGTATCGTCTTATATAAAAGAAGTGCGGGCCCGGAGTAGGGGGAGTAACGGTGAACGGGGAAAGTGTAAGTGAAGTTCTACGGACTATAACCTACCCAATTGACCAAGTGTCAATTCGTGGAGGTACTAGATCGAGCAAGTGAAAAATAGCTCCTGAGAGCTCCTGTATCCTTATCAAGTGTGTTTTATTGTTAAATGTGAAGTACTTGAATGTTACAGCTTTCATTCTTGTTTAAGTGTTATTGTTATTTGAACTACGTGTTTTGCATGTTTTCTTGGCCTCACGAGCATCCGTTCACCCCGTTAGATTTGTTTTCCTTAACAGGAGCTGAACTGGAAGGGATTATGGAAAAACCTGCATGATTGATCTTTTGACTAGAATTTTGGAATGTATTTGTCTAGACATCTTTTTGGGAAGTTGTATATTTTGAAAAGTTGATGTATTTTGAACTTGTGATGTAAGATTGAATATTTATGTATGGAAATGATTTCATACCTTTATTTCGACTTTTAGTATTAGTATTGTACTTTAAGTTTGAATTGGAATTGTATTGAGTCCTGGCGAGAACTGGGTAGGCGTCCCACCGATACCCTTTGGTTCGCCTTAGGGAGAAGTGGGGGTGTCACAGATTCAATTCGGTTTCAAGCCTAGCATTATCATCCTCTAGCGCCTTCCTTTCCTTAACAACAGCCAAAACTACTTGATTGGGATAGGCGTAGGTATGTCGACACTCACAACGCTGGTTGCGGTTAGCTGGATTCCAGTGTATGACAACTCATCCTGGTTTGATCTGGTACCTAATCATCGATAATGTAGCATGGGGTTGCTCACCAACCTGACTACCACTAGGGCCACTAGGTCCATCCATCCTACACAAAGTATAGATAAAAGTTTAAGTACTCTTAACTAAAGGGAAAATGATTACATATAATCCTTAAGGTCGAAAATTTCTAATACGCCCAGGCCAATTCAAACATAGGCTCTGATACCACTTGTGACAGTCCCACCTCTTCTTAGGGCGAACTCTAAGGATTAGCGAACTGCCTGCCAAACTCTCACCAGAACTCAGTTAACCAATAAACTAACAACCCAAGAGAACTAACGAGATATCTTCAAAGTAAATGGTACAAACCATAATGGAAATATAATCGCCATTCCAACTACCCAAACTTAGAATATAGAGCTTAAAGTGAAACTTATAACTCCAAACTTAATTTACATAATATGCGGCAAACTTACAAATTCAAGCTTACAAGAGTCAAAAGTAATGTCTTCTAAACAAAAGATTTACAACCCAAAGTACAAATTCAAAATAAGAGTTAGGGCTATGCCAGCTCTAACCACAGTCTCATCCCAGATCTATTAAGGAAAACAAAGGAGTGGGGTGAGCTAAAGTTCAGTGAGGTTCCAAATAAACATGTAAGCACATGACCAATTAAAAGCGTAATACAAATGAGTAAACGTAGTATAATACTGGAACAAGTTAATCACAATTCAATTCAAGGATACGGGTGGATTCCAAAAGCAAAATCCACTTAAGCTTGATCGTTTCGAAAATCCGTTGAGTCTCTGTCAACGTTTGTAATTAAATAATAGGGCAAAAAATCTGGATGGCCCTCAAACTATTAAGTTAGTTAGCTTTTAGCCCTCTAACTATTAAGTGTATATTTTTGCCCCTTCAACTTGTAAAAAAGTATATTTTTCACCTTTTTGACTGGAGATAATTTTAGGAACCTCCCCAAGATTCATGTAAATATTACTTGGCACTCCTAGAGTTTCAAAATCATCATTAACCTCCCTTAAAACCATACTTTTTTATAATAATTTCACTCTTGTATCATTAAAATAATCATTTCATGAGAGAGATATATTTTTCTTCCAATTCTACTCTTTTGTGTTGTTTTATATTGAATTCTCTACCAAGTTGATGAAAATATAATATTTACATGTTTTGCCTAAAACTTTTATTTTCATAATGTTTTACCTCAAAATTGTTACAGTAGTGAAGATAATTTTAAAAATTTGTGTTATTATAATTACTAATGGTCCTATCTCACTACTGTGGGAATTGAGTGACATATCTAAAACTTCAAATGTGTCAAGTGATATTAACATAAATTGCAGGAGAGGTTTCTGAAAATATCTCTAGCCAAAAGGATGAAGAGCATACCCTTTTATAAGTTCGAGGGGCAAACGTATGTCCTTAACAGTTGGAGGGTTAAAAGTCAACCAACTATAGACTTTGAGGGCCATTCTGTTTTTTTGCCCTAAATAATATAATATCCGTAGAACACCACTTTCTCCAAATCCCATCCACCAGTCAACCCCTTTACCGGGTCCGAGCATCTCAAACAGTACGATTAGGTAATACTCGAGTATACCAGTTTCCAGATTACAGTAAACAGTTCTCAGGGTTCATCAGCCTTCTCGACCAAGCCCTTGCTGGCTCGATACTACCGACTCACCTATGAGGTTGGGTACCCAAACAGTCACAGTAGTTGATGGGATATCACCCAAACAACACACATATAGTCAAATATAGAGAAATCACATCTTATAATATCAGTATCTAGAGCCTTAGTGGAATCGAAAGAGATCGAGTGTGATAAAGTACACGCTCACCTCGAATTTGTCAAATCAAATGTTTAGATCAAACAATCATAGATCAAGTATTTTGATATCTCACATAGACAGGTAACAAGCAGTGGAACACTCACCTGTTAAGAAATGCAAAGCTTATCCATCAAGTTTCGTGGTTACCCTCACCTCCATTTCCCAGTCCTAGGGCAATGAGTGAAAGTCGTTAACATTCTAGATTCATTTTCCAACCCAAACATAAGTTCATTAGGTGACCAAGTGGGTTGTTGATCGACTCAATTTATCATACAAGTTAGACCAAAAATGTAGGAAAAAGGTCATAAGAAAATGAGTTTGACAAGTGCAAGAAAGTTGAGCAAAAGAAAAATCTCATTCAAGTTCAAAAGAGTCTTCACGGGTAAAACAGTACACACGCGCGGTCTCGGGAAAACGGCCATATCTCACTGTAGAAAAGTTAGAATCAGGTACCATTGGTGGCGTTGGAAACTAGACTCGAAGGGTTTTCCAATGGTATAAAATGAAAACTCTAGTTCCTCTCCTATCAATACTAGAGGTTCGAGGAAGTTTACTGATTTTTCTGTTCTGCTCAGCTCAATACATTGACAAAAATTACCCCATTCCTCCTTTCTAACCTCATTCACTTTGGCTCAAATTCATCCAATTCAATCTCGTAAAGTTCATAATACAGGGGTCAAGTTATATAGCACCAGTTAAGCTTAAATTCAACACACAACATGATAAAATGAATCAATGCGGTCCAGCCAACATGGAGAATCAAAACAGTCTACTACCTTGCCGAAACAACCAATTTTCTTGCTCCATTTCACCTCAACTCACACATAAGCTTAAACCAATGTTTAGCCAAGTTTCTCAAGCTTAACTAAGGTTCAATAAGTCACAAAGATCAAGGGGAAACCTCCACTCCATGGCTGGACAGCAAGGAGAAAAGAAAACAGTCCCCAAATTCACATTCAACACCAACCTCCATCCTTTCATTATTTTTAACTTAAACAACATGTCAAGAGTTATTTCTAACTTTAAGAGGGTTCATAACATGTTAATACATCAAGGAAAAATTATAAACAAATCTTAGGCAAAGAATCAAACACATGGCATGCCATACATCCAACCCAACTTCCCCTTACTTAGCTCAAGGAGTTTAACCACAAACAACATCAACTCAACTTCTAGTTTGTCATCAATGCCTTAAACACTTGATATTACACAATAAAGTTAAGATTTAAGAATCATTCACCTTTCTTAAGTGATGCTTGAATCATCCAAAAGTCCACCAAAACAAGAGTTCGAAGCTTGAATCACACACAAGCCTTGAAGATAGTTTACTCAACTAACTAAGGTACCTTCTCTTTTGGTTTTTGTTCAAAGTTCAAGCTAGGGTTTCAAGCAAGAAAATGGAGTTTTTTCTTCTCTCTTTGGAGCTTGAGAGAGTCGGCCAACACAAGAAAAAAATGGAGCCAAGAAGGTTTAAATTTTGCTAATTTCCTTGGTCAATTGAGTTGAGTGGTTAGGGCATTGACACTTGGCCCAATCTTGGCCATTCCTTCCCTTGAACTTTGCCAAATAATTTTTCTTCACTCCAAGTGTTTCAAATGTCTAATTAGCACCCTTAAACTCTCACATAAGGTCTCAAACACAATTTAAAAAAGTATTTGGTCCTAATGCATATAGTGAAATAAAATGATACCACTTCAAGGAGATGTTACAATTCATGTAGAAGGCAATGCAAGGAAATGTTATAATTTATTTAGTCTTAGAGCAATGCAAGTGATTTAGAAGAATTTATATTTTTAAATGAGGGTTCTTCAAGTATTCCTTAGGTTTAGCAATTCTTGAACTAATGTTAAATTTCAATTTTCATTGTAAACTTAACATCTTAAAATTAGCACAATTAATAGCCAGTTAATTATCATGATTAGAGGAGCAAAAGTGCTAAATAACTTGCTCAAAATAATAGCATCAAATGGCCAAGAAATTATCACAATACAATCATAGAAAGTTCAACGAAAGCTCAAGGCATAAACTTAGAAAGACATAATAAAAATAAAATCGAAAACTTAC
The DNA here is from genome assembly GCA_023065735.1 of Coffea humblotiana. Taxonomy (NCBI): domain Eukaryota; kingdom Viridiplantae; phylum Streptophyta; class Magnoliopsida; order Gentianales; family Rubiaceae; genus Coffea; species Coffea humblotiana. The sequence continues at coordinate 19,311,627 of CM041211.1, forward strand.
ATTTTAACCATACTTAAGAATCCAATATAAAAGACAAAGAGTTGTAGAAGAGATAATGATGCGAACCTATCCGAAGGTATGAACTCGTATCCTACCAAACTCTGGACCTAGACAAAGAATCAAGATTATTTGCGGAACTCTTGACCCCTCTAAATCACGAAACTATGAACTAAGAATGTTTCTTAACCCACAACTTAATAATTTAACAAACCAAAGTTGTTTGTAAAAGAATGCCACAATCAAGTGTATACTTGATTGATAAGTTCGATTTGAATACTCTCAAGAAAAACTCTCAAGTATTTAAGAAAGGCTCTCTTGGACAAGAGAAAAGTCATAAAACTCACGTTTATTGCTGGAAAATCTGATTACCTTAAATGTTAAAGAGGGAAGGCTATTTATAGTCTCAAAACAACTCAAAACCCTAATGTGAGTTGGACTAAATTATTTATCTAGCTTAACCAACTAAAATTCGGCTACTAAAAGGACAAATCTGGCCGAATTATTTAACTAAAATAAACGACTAAAATAGCAAGGAAAAATGACTTTTTAAACCCTTGCTTAACAAGATCAATTAATCGACACAGCTAGCAAAATAACTTAGCCAACTAGCTTGCTTCTAACTCTTCACGTGCGACCAACAAAGTAACACATGGAAACTATTCAAGTTGGAAGCCTTCAATGGTCCTTGTGTCATCACCAACTCAATCTTGAGTTGTGCAAACAAGTGCTTGTAGTGAATCTCTAAACTTTCTTGCACAAGCTCCTGTAATCGGACCACTTGGAACTTGAAAAACTTGATCACTTGAAACTTGATCAGCTTTGAACCCTTTGGACCATTCATCATTCCCCTACTCTTAAAGGCGATTTCTCCCCAAATCAAGCTAATCAGCTGCTTAAAAAGGGCTCAAATCACCACTTGGAATGGTCCATCACCTCTTGGAAGAAGTTTATTACGTCTTTGAGTTGGAAAATGTTCCTTCCTCATATGGATCCAAACCCAATCCCCTGGTTCGAATACCATTTTGCGACGTCCCTTATTTGCACTTTGAACATATTGAAGAGTTCTTTTCTTCATGTTAGCACGAACCTTCGCATGCAAATCACGTACAAATTCTGCCTTTTTCTTACCTTCTAGATTAACTCTCTCATGAACAGGTAAAGGAGACAAATCCAAAGGTGTGAGAGGGTTAAAATCATAAACAATTTCAAAAGGAGAATATTATGTAGTGCTATGTATAGTGCGATTATAAGCGAACTCAACATGTGGTAAGCAATTTTTTCAAGTTTTAATGTTCCGTTTAATGATTGCTCACAACAAGGTAGATAAAGTTCTATTAACTACTTTAGTTTGACCATTAGTTTGTGGGTGACTAGAAGTAAATGTGAGGACTCGTAATTTTTATACTTATTTATTTATTTATTTATTTTATCGAATTATTCACTTATCCATTGGTTTACCCTAAAATGGTTATTTTTATGATTAAGTACTCAAGTATTAGTTAGTTATACTATCGTTATAAGAATTTTTTAGAAATTTCGCTTTACCGCGCACAAGTTGGAAGTTCGCGTTTTCGCGCGCGCGACTAATTAGAGGATTTTAGAAATTATTGTTAGACTACTAAGAGTGGACAATAATAGTGCTAAAGGAAGTGCATTAAAGGTTTAGTGCACAAGTGAAACAAACCCGAGAGGAATCGGGCACGAAACGCCCGCGTACGCGCACTATTGGAGAGTTGACTTTTGTGCACTTGAAACTTACACCTACCAAGCTTCTCCAAGAAGCTTTGCATCAGCCATCTCTCTCTTTTCTCCCTCAAAGCAGCCGAAACTCTCAAGGCAAGAAGGAGCAAAATTTTTCTTCATCATCTCACTCAAATCACCCATCCATTTCACTTCAAATTTGCTACACAAACTCAAAACCACTTGGAGACTATCTTGGACTAGGAGAGGAGCAACTTATCCACGGTTTCTTGGAGCTTTTTAGTGGCCGAAATTCTGGTCTTCAACATCCAAGAAGGTAGCAAAACATCTAACCCTTGAAACTTGATTTTTGAGAGTTATAATGGACTTGGAATCTTGTAGCTTCATGTGGGTAACTTTGTTTGGTTGAAAATCATGTGAGTGTGTGAGGACTCGCAAATTTTCTTATTTTAAACTCCTAATTTTAGCTTATTTAATTATTTATTTGGCCAATTGTCCCGAATATTATTTTCTAAATTTTTTAGACCAAATTATATGGATCTATAGCCCAGTTATATTTTTAAAGTGACTTGTTTCAAAATTTAATTTTTGAAAGCTCGTTAAGTGTGAATAGTGAATGCGCGTTTGGAAATAATAATCGATTCAAGGATACAATAAGCTTGGAAAATTGGAGACTGGTACATTAGTCCTAAAATGGTTAATTTTTTAAGTTTAAATAGCCAAGTGATAGTTAGTTATACTATTGTTATACGAATTTCTTAGAGATTTCGCGTTATCGCGCACAAGTTGGACGTTCGCGTTTTCACGCGCGACTAATTGGTGGATTTTAGATCTTTATTTTTAGACCATTAAGAGTGAATAATAATAGTATGAATATAAGTGCATTAGTGGTTTAGTGCCCAAGTGAAACAAACTCGAGCGGAATCGAGTATTAAACGCGCGCGTGTGCGCGCGGAGAGAGAGTTGACTTTTGGCACCTTTTGACCAACAACTTAAGCTTCTCAAGGAAGCTTCATTTCAGCCACAACACTCTCTCTCTCTTGTTCAAACAGCCAGCCACCAAGGAGAAGAAAAACAACTCCAAGCTCTTCAAATTTCTTCTTCATTTCACCTTTAAATCTTCACCAAAATCACCTCAAATTTTACGTACAACTTGCTAAACACTTGGAGAGCAACTCAAGCTACAAAAGAGCTTCAAATCCACGGTTTTTCTTGAGCTAAGGAGGACCGAAATTTCTGCCTTGAACATCTAGGAAAGTAAGTAACGATCAACCTTGCAAATCTTGACTTATGGAAGTTGTTTAGCACTTATAAGTTCATATAATCATGTGGGTAGCTTATTTATGTTGGAAATTTGGTGTGTGGGCTCTATGAACTCCCACTATGGCTTGATGGACTGATTTTGTGAGTTTGGATGTTAATAATGTTGGATTGGTGCTTAAATAAGTAGAAATAAGTGATATTATGGATGATAGCTCAAAGGAGGTGAAGGGGAGAATTTTTCCGTTTCTGCCCCTGTGAATGTCCGTGGCCGTTAGGGCACTTTTTGTGGTTCTAATGACTTGGTTATGATGTATACATGTTGTGTGAGATGTGTAGAAAGTTTCATAAAAACATTTCATGATTTGGTTGGCCAAATGATGTGTTTTCAGAAGTCAGCAAAAACTGGAAATTTTCCCATAACTGCTCTGGCAGTGTTTTTGTTTTGGCTATAACTTTTTGACCCGACGTCGAAATCGAGTGCCGTGTGTGGCACTGGAAACTAGACATTCCCAGATTTTCAAAGGTATAAAATGCACGTTATGATTCCGCCTGAGTAGTCCATACCAATCGTTTGAACATGACTGTCCTGTTTCGCGTCTACACTGGGAGCAATGTTTTGAGCAGCCAATTGATGCTCAAATATGAGCTAGTTGTGGACAGATTTTGAACATGCTTTCTTCTGAGAAATTGTAGCTTTATGTATCTAGGTTTCAACGCCACTGACCACACTCAATTCCAAGTTGAATTGAGTGAGTTGTGGCCGAAATCCGAAACTGACCCAATGTTTTGAAACCCTCTTTTAGCTAGTAAATGTCTAAATCTTGATCGGGACTTGTTGTTTCGAAATTCTTGGTGTCAATCACCTACCAAATGCATATTTTATGTTTCTTAGACTTTTTCTATGCAAATGGACCGTGTTTGAGATACTTGGTTGACCAAACGTTTTGAAAACGGAAAACGGAACGACCAAGGCAGAGTTACCTTGGAACTTTTGAAACTTTGGTGATCTGGTTAACCAACTTTCCATGCGTATTTTTCCATGAAAATTGATAGAGAGATAGCCCTCATATGGTAGTATAATACTGCCAAATTTGGTGTGATTCCGAATCCGTTTCGATGCCCAACTAAAGTCACAAAGTTCCAACTTCAAATCTGGAATTTGTCCAGTGAACTTCATTTTTGCACCAACTTTGGGCTGCTATATCTTGGCGCTCAAAACTCCAATTCTTGTTCCGTTTGTTTTTTTTTTAAACTTGTATTGTAACTCTAATTGAGTTACAAATTTAAGAGGCTAGTTCAAATTCTATGAATTATGCCAAATTTTCAAAGTTGGCCAAAAACCAACCCAAACTGTCTTAGTAAGCTTAAGGCAGCAACTTGAGCTGAGTTTTGGATATCTTCTATTTGGAATCATGGAAAAGTGTCTTTTAGAAACTTTTAGTACTTTGGAAATAGTTTTCAACGGTACCAAGTTTTCCAATTTTGGACTTGTAATGAATGAGATACGATTTTTCAAAGATCTCATATCAAAGCTGAAATTTTCGAAACTTAAGGGAATGGAGTTTTTCGAATTCTTCTTTTCCCCTCGATATCACTTGAACGTTTTACACTTGATTTCAAAGGTGAAAACTCAATTTCTCTTGTGCTTTAAAACCACGCCTTTGATCCTCGATTTACGAGTAAATAGGGCTCGTTTTCATAAAATTTTCTTAGATTGTACAAGTGAACAATCTTCCTTAATAATTGAGGTTTATGAGTGATAGATTATTATTAATTGCTCAAGTACTCACGAGGACCTTCAAGAGGATCCCACGGTGAACGCTTGAATCTCGAGTGACATTCCTTCTTGTTTACTTGGTGAGTATCAAGTGCATGATTACTTGAACTCCTGTGAACTTGATACTTGCTTACTTGTTATCCATGACTTGAGATTTTGAAAATGGAGCCGAATGTGTACTTTATCACACTTGTTCTCATTTGAAATGAATAACTCATGCTTGAAATGCTGGAATATATCAAATGCTTGAAATTACCAAATGTTTGGATATATCAAATGCTTGAATGACATGAATTTGTATACTATGGCTGCATACATCGCTGGAGTGAATCACCTCGACATACAAATGTTACATGGGGGACGCTCAAACTCATAGGCCGACCTTGGGACTCGAGCCGGTACGGGCTTGGTCGGGAATCTCGGTGAGCCATGAGAATTACATGATAAGCTTGACCTATCGAAGAGGTCTCGCTTGGCATACTCGTGGAGTATTGCCTTATAAATGTTGTGCGGGTCCGGTGCGGTGTACGGTGGACAGATATGAGAAGTAAGTGGAGATCTACGGATTGGAAATACCGACCCGGTTGACGGAGAGTCATCGCGGGAAAGTATACGAATGACCCTGGCAAAGCAAGTGGAACTTAGTTCCTGAGGGCTACCATATCCTTGAATTGTTTCTGTTTACATTTCATTAAAATTCTTAATTACTCGCACTTTATCAATTGACCTATTATTTGGGCGTGCTACTTGGACTATGTGCTTGCATGTGTGTTCTTGGCCTCACGAGCGTTTTGCTCACCCTGTAAATTTGTTTTCCTTAACAGGGATGGATTGGAGTGAACTTGAAGAAAACCCCTTGTGATGTACTTTTGTATTAGGGTTTTCATTGTACCTGGTTAGACTCTCGATTTTTGTAAAAATTTTGGACGATTGATGCATTTTGTACTCGTGGTGTACTATTGAATATTGGTTATGGAAGCGACTTTCTCTATTAGACTTGTATTATTGGTTATTTATAGTTAAACTTGAATCGTATTGCCTTGAGTCCTGACGAGAGTTGGGCAGGCGTCCCGCGGATACCCTCTGGTTCGCCATAGGGAGAAGTGGGGGCGTCACAGAGTGGGCTCTATGAAATCCCACAATGGACTTGTTGGGCTGATATGATGATATTGGATGTTATTTATGTTGATTAAGTGTTAAATTAGTGGATATAAGTTGAAAAAGTGGAAGGAAAACAAAAGGGAAACTTGCAAGAGCAAGGGGCCAAATTCTGCCCTGTTTGTGCAAAGGCCTTGGTTCGAATTTTTTGTGGTTCAATTGCCTTGATTTTGATGTAGATATGTTGTATAGGTTGTGTGGAAAGTTTCCACCAAAAATCACTTGATTTGGTTGGGTAAAAGTTGCATTTTCAAAACATGTTCAAACCTGGAAAACGTGTGCAGAGGTACTCTGGCAGCGAACTTTAAACGACCGTAACGCTTTTCTCCGATGTCAAAATCAAGTGCCGTTTGTGGAATTTGAAACTAGACACTTTCCGTTTTCTAATGGTATAAAATACAACCCCTGATTCAACTTGAGTGCGCCGTACCAGTTCTTCAAAGTTATCTATCCTGTTTCGTTGCTCTGCTAGAGAGTCAATGAGGTGCTGGGACTTGTTGCTTAAATTTGAGCTAGCTATGGATAGAATTTCAAAATTATTTCTTCTGATGAATTGTATCTCTATGAATGTAGTTTCCAATGCCACCAACCATGCTTAATTCCAAGTTTAATTGAGTGAGTTATGGCCTAATTACAGACCTGCACCAGAGAAAGAAAACCCTAATTTTGGGCTAGCCAATAGCTTATTTCGAATTGGGACTTGTTATTTTGAAACTTTTGGTGTTAATCACCTAACAAACGTAACTTAAATGTTTCTTGGACCTTTGCTTCATAAATGAACCTTGTTTGAGATGATTTCCTTGGCCAAAGGTTCGAACAAAGGAAAATGGAAGCCTAAAGCAGAATTGCCTTGTATAATCCTAGAACTTTAGTGGTCTTGTTAACTGACTTCCCGTACGAATTTTTCCATGGAATTTGACAGAGGAATAGCCCTTATATGGTAGTGTAATTATACCAGATTTGGTGCCATTCCAAGTCTATTTTGATGCCCAACTAGAATCCCAAAGTTTGTGTTTCAAATCTGGAAAAAATGCCCAATGGTCTTCATTTTGAACCAATTTTGAGCAGCTATATCTTGGCGCTCAAAACTCCGATTCTTGTTCCGTTTGTTTTGTTTTTAAAATTTGATTGTAACTCTAATTGATTTTCAAATTTAAGAGGCTAGTTCACATTCTGTAAATTTTTCCGAATTTCCAAATTTCGCCAAAAACCAACCCCGAATCTGTCTTGGGAGTCCAAATCAGCAACTTGAAGCCAAAATTTGAGTGTCGTCCATTTTGAATCATGGAAAAGTACCTTCTAGGAACTTTTAGTACTTTGGAATTAGTTTCCAACGGTACTAAGTTTTCCAATTTTGGACCTACGAAGAGTGAGATATGATTTTTCCAAAAATGTATCTCAAATATGAAATTTTCAAACTTGACGGGAATTGAGTTTTAGAGACTCTTCCCTATCCTTCAATACTAGTTGACCATTTTGGACTTGTTTTCACGAAGGAAATCAGTTTTTCCTTGTGTTATTAAACACTACTTTCGAACATTGAATTTTGAGCAAGTAAAGCTCTATTTCGTGATATTTTCTTAGATTGTACAAGTATACAATCTCTCACTTGATAATTGGGGATTCTGAGTGATAATGATAGCATTCAAGGGGACCTTCAAGAGGACCTCACAACGGACGCCTAAGTACTCGAATTGTGCAATTGTACTCTCCTTTTGTCAAGGTGAGTGTCAAGTGCATGTCTAGTTGAAATTATGTGAATTTGCAAGTTATGTATAGAATGACTATAACCGTTGATTTGAGTGTGTACTTTATCGCATTCGTTCTCATTTAAATGAATCATGATTGAATTGATTGAAATGAAATGAATGATTGAATGAAATGAAATGATATGCTATGGCTGCATAAGTCGAGTGGGGTGAACCTCCTCGACTCTTAGTGACACTAGTGGGGGACGCCCAAATCTCATCGGCCGACCTTCCGACTCGAGCCAGCATGGGCTCGGTCGAGAAGCTTGGGGAGTCATGGGAAACGTGTATAAGTTTGATCTAATGGAAAGATCTTGTTTGGCATACTCGAGCAGTATCGCCTAAAACAAAAGACAGGCGGGCTCGGTACAAGGGTATGTAACGGTGATCGGGGAAAGGATAAGTGAAGTTCTACGGATTATAACTTACCCGATTGACGGAGTGTCAATTCGTGAAGGTTCTGGATCGTGCAAGTGGAAAATAACTCCTGAGAGCTCTTGTATCCTTGAATTGTTTCTGTTTACATTTTCTCGATTGAATTATTAATTACTTGAATATTACTGTTTTATTTGTTAAATGGGATTGCTACTTGGACAACATGCTTGCATGTGTGTTTCTTGGCCTCACGAGCAATCGCTCACCCCGTAGATTTGTTTTCCTTAACAGGAATGGAACTGAGGTGAAACTCGGAGAAATCATTGGGATGAACTTTTGTAATAGGGATTCGGTTGTAATCGAATGGACATCTTTTGGGCGGTTGTATGTATTTTGAAGATTGATATATTTTGTACTTGTGCTGTAAGACTGGATATTTGGTTATGGAAGCGACTTTTCTTTATTAGACTTGTAATAACGGTTATTATCGTTAAGTTTGAATCAAATTGTCTTGAGTCCTGGCGAGAGTTGGGCAGGCGTCCCGCGGATACCCCTTGGTTCGCCTTAGGGAGAAGTGGGGGCATCACAGTAAAAAATAACAATTTAGTACCTAGTTTACACCACAAGGTTTTTCAAAAGTAGGTAAGGAACTTAACATCTCTATCAGACAAAATTGTGTGAGGAACTCCATACAAATGTATAATCTCACAAAAAAAAAAGTCAGCCACATGTTTAGCATCATCAGTTTTGTGACATGGGATAAAATGCGCAATCTTAGAAAAATGATCAACAATAATGTATATTGAGTCATGGCCTTTCTTAGTTCTCGGCAAACCAAGTACAAAATTCATTGACAAATCAACCCAAAGTTCAGTTGGAATGGGTAATGGAGTATATAAACCATAAGGGTTTACCTTAGATTTTGCACAATGACATGTCATGCACCTTTCAATATGTCACTCAACATCCCTTCTCATCTTTGGCCAATAGAAATGCTCTTGGAGAACCATCAATGTCTTAACAATGCCAAAATGACCGGTAAGTTTTCCTCCATGTGCTTCATGAACCAAAAGAGTGTGCATTGAGCTCACTGGAATGCACAACTTGTCCTTATAATACAAGAACCCCTATGAGATGAAATAATGCTCACGGACATGCCGTGTGTCAATTTATCTAGTTTAACTACATGGTACTTTATTTATTTAGTCATCTATTTGTTTATTTATTGATTTGATAATGATTTTGTTTTAATACTTTTATTAAATTTTACATGTGAAAATTAGTGTGTGGGGTAAAATGAGATTTTTCCTTTTAATGGGATGTGTAAGGAACTTTTGGAAAAAAATGGGGTTTAGTGCAAAAAGACTTGGGATATTTTGGAGCTAAAACTCTAGAAGATGACAAGTGTTACCATAGGAACCAAGTGAGACTTTTGACCAAAACCTTTCTTACCATTTATCTTCCATTTCTTGCCTTAGAAATATCAAACAAACAACAATAGGGAGAAAGAGAGAGAGGGCCAAGAGAGTGAGAGGAGAATAGGGAGAAAAGCTTCACTACATTTAGCTTCAATCTTACTTGGATTTTGAGGGAAAAGGAAGGAGATAACTTGGGGTTTTCGTCCATCTTGGCTTAAGCTTGGAGAGGAGAAGATTTGATGGTTGGAAGTTCATCTTGGTTGGAAAGCAAAAGAGGTAAAATGCTAGATTAACCTTCTTTCTTTGTCTTATGTTGAAAATAAGGTTGATTGTTGGATAAAGACATGATTTTGGTGGTGAATCTTGGTAGTTTTTTAGGTTGATGATGCTAATACTTCATACTTGAGTTCTAGGGTTTGAGTATGCATATGATTATGGTATGATTATGATGGCTATCTTGTTGTAATTTTGGCTACATATGTGTCTATTGTTGTGTTGGTGATGAAACCCTATGAAATTACTAGATGGTTTGGGCTGAATTTGGGGACAATTAGTTGGAGGAATGTTGGAAAAAAAATTGGGAAAATTACTGTTTGCTGGCAAAATGAAAGGGCTGAAGTTGTAACCTTAATTTCGAAATTTTTATCATGATTCTAAGCTTGATTTTGCTCAAAATACTTTATACTACTTTAACCTACAAGCGTGTGCTGAAATTTGACCAAAATCATGCACTTTAAGTGGCTTAAACTTCACATTTTTTACCAAAACCATGGCTGGAATTTGCTCAAGGTGGCTGAATGAGAGGGAGAGAAGTTTACTAGCTTTACACTTGGTTTTTTGTGGTAAAATTTTCTTGTTAAGGCCTAGATACTTGAATATACTTGAACCTAGTATAAATGAGGAATTTGAGAGCAAAATGATTGGTTTTAAGGGTTGAAAAACCACACTTTTCCAGCCTATAAACCAAATGGATTTGGGCGGTTTGAACTTCATTTGGTGGGCAGTTTTGAACTTCAATTGGTGAATGAAAATGAAAAGAGTTTGGCACTACCATTTACTTAACTACTAACCTAGCGTAAACAAGGATAATTCCCCTTGAATTGCACTAGAATCATGTGATTTGAGGGTTGAGATAACTTAGTTGGTTTGGAAGTGTTTTCTTTTGAATATTGTGGCTTGGAGTAGTGGATCTCATGGCACTTATATACTTTATTTTAGGACTTGAAGGTGAGGCTGGAAGTGCTCCTGAGGTGAACACTTAAGCTCGTTGCCATGGTGAGTGTTCTAAGTGCGTGAGAAATGTATATGTGCAATGTTTCTCTTCTTGAATGACGTGCTTGTTTGGTTGAGATACTTGCTCTTGAATGGATAATTTTGGGATGAGTATGTACTTTATCATACTCGATCGTTCGTGGCTAGTTTCTTGATAATGATATGAAATGAACTTCTTCATTTGTGCTTGACTTGTTGGTCGTGTGGGTGGTTATCCCATCGACTCTCTCGCATGCTTGGGGTCCCAAACCCCATTGGCTGGTTGGTCGAGTTGAGCCGGCAAGGGTTTGGTCGATGAGATCAATGAACCATGGTTCTTGTCACTTGAACTTGCACTTGAGCCCTTGAACTTGAACTGGTATACTTGATTATTACCCCTCTTGAATTTTGACGTGCGGACCCGGTAGGAGGTTGTACGGTGGATGGAGAAAGACATGAAGTGGTGGAATACTTGATAGTATTTTGGAAAAATGTTGACGGAGTGTCAACGGAATTTTGAATCTTGATCAAGCTCATGAGAGCCCCGTATCCTTTTAATTGAATATGTGAAACCCTAATTGAAGTGTACTTGATCTTGGTTGTGACGAATTATGATTTTGTGGCTTGAGTTTGATATCATTGCTTGCATGATGCCGCGCCCCATTTTTTGAAAAATAAAGGAAAATAAATGAGTTTTAAGAAAAATTGATTTTTGATTGATATTGATTTGGAAAATGATGTGTTTTTTGATTTGTTAGAAAATAAATAAGGAAAATAAAATGGGTCTTAATGGGACTTTGAAAATGCGACGATTTGACCCAAAATAATAGTTTAAAAAGGGTTTTTAAATAAAAAAATCGGAGTCGCCACTTGGTATTGAGTTGAGGTGTACCAAGTCACCTAAAATGAACTTTTTAAATAAAATTATGGAAAACCCTTTTTAAACAACTCCTAAGTCTACGGAAATCAGAGAAAAAGATTCGGGAGTCACATCTGAAGAGAGGGAAGGCAAGGATAAAAATCCAAGGCACCCTCTCAACCTAGCCAAGGTTAGTTGCGTGATTTAGTCAAGGATTTTCTTATTTTAACCTAAAAATTTATCACATTTTGGAAGTACTATATGAATGCAAACCCTAGACCTAAGAGGGTATCGGGGGGTCAAAATATCTCTTCGAAATTATTTGATGCAATTCGCATTAATTGCGACGCCCAAAAGTAAACTTTCGAAGAAGTCACGAATAGTGCAAAAATATGAGAGTCAAAGAGAAATGAAAAGGAAAAATCAAATAAAAATAATAAAATAATTATATAAATATACATGTCCTAAAGGAATGCATCATGTTGGGTACGGGAGACTAATGTTCGTGATTCAATTTTCCCTTTAATAGATGGAATACGAGCGTGCTAAGGCTAGAAAGCCAAACTCGTCCATATCCCATATTTAAGGGGTTTTTCCTACCTAATCAAGCAAATGACCTAACCTAATTTCTATTTCCCTAAATAAAATACAAGTCTAATGTCATGTTTTCATACAAAGGGGCAAGGAATATACTTATAAGGAAAATATGGGATAAGGGATATACATATAAGGGAATATGGGATAAGGGATGTACATATATAAGGAAAGTATCATACAAAAATGGTAAAAATCCTAAAAGTAAAACATGCATGATATGAAGTGATTTCATCACGCAATTATGATCTAACGCTCGAAGGGCTTCTAAGGGTCTAGCATTGGACTAGCCTATATTTCTACTTTCTCACTAGCGTTGGACTAGTGATAAATCGGGAAAAGAGGCCACAACTAGCGCTGGACTAGTGTGGTGACATCATGCATTCATTTATAACCAAATAAATCATGTAAAACTAATAAAAAGCAAATAAACACATAAATCCACATAAGCACGTAGCAAATAAGCATGATATCTAGATGCAAAGTCCTAGGAAAGCAGTAACACATAGCACGTAAGCATGCAAATCACACAAAACAAAAAATAAAGTAGATAAAGCCCTAGCTATTACATCAGGGGGGACCCTACTACAATCTAAGGGGAAAAATGAAATAAATAAAATAAATACCTAACTATTACAATTTTGGCGTTTAAATGCCTTACAAATAACCAAAAATTAAAATAGAATAACTATACTAAATTAAGTAACTAAAATGAATAAATTAAAGAAAAACATCCAAAAGGCATGCAATTACACACATAAAGTCACATCAGTGCACATAGGTTCAAATGAAGCGAGAATGAGGGATAGAGTGTACCTCCCTTGAGTTGGTGCCCTAATGGAGTGAAATTACTTATTTACCCTCCAAAATAATAAAAAGATCAAGGCATCACTTTAATTAACAAATAATCACATGAAAAGGGAGGATGAATATAACATTGAATCAATCGGCGCACTTAAATGAAAGTAGACAAACCATGTCTACGAAGTTAAAACAAGTAAGGACTTGATTGCGAAAATTAAAGAAATTTAAGGGGTCAATTTATTATTAAATACTAGGGGTCTAAAAAGGAAGACTTAAGATAAAACATGTCAAAATCAAATGCTAAACTTCACAAAATGATGAATGGAAACTAATTTATTAGGATCAAACGACAAAAATAGCTAAAATATTATCAAATGGAAATCAAAATTATAAATTCTTCAAAATTACTAAACTTTCCCTATTTCATCCTAAAACTCATGAAAAATCTGCCCACAAATCACATGGAAGCACACCAAGGAAAAATAACATGTTAAAGGGGGAAAATTGGTTAATTTTCAATTTTTATGGGCCTTAGCAGAATAAGGGGAAGTTTGAGGGGTAAAAATGTAAATTATTGGGAACTATTGCATGCATGGTTCAAAGCATAATACAATTCTGCAGCTGAAAAGAAGGTTTCTGCAATTCATATTGCACAGCTTTCTGCAACTCTACCTAGCATCAGATCATTTCCAAACTCACAAGAACCCAACCATAAATTCATCAACCCAATTACCACTAAATTCCATCCCATTTTCTCAACACTTTTCAAAAAGATTTATCTATCCAAAAATCCCAACAACAAGCATCATACAATCTGCAAGAATGAGTTTGCATTAAGCATAGCAAGTATCATAGGATGGGGTTTGCCGTTCCATAAGATCAGAGCACTATTTTAAAGGAGCAAAACCCACGTTAAAACATTAAACAACAAAGTTCCCCACCCTTTGAGAAAACAGAAACAAGTTCTGAAGAAAATTGGTGCTAGAAACGAAACAAATGGAAACGGGAGCAAGAAGAAAGTAACGAAGGAATGAAGAAACAACTCTGCAACTACAAACCAGCCCACTCTTGCTGTGTGTATTCTGGATATAACTAACACTTATCAAAAGGATTTCAACATCCCAACCAGTTAGTCAAAGAAAGGCATGAAACCAGGGAACCCATGAAGTGAAAGAAGCGAACGAGAAAGCAGCGTATAAGAACTATCGAAAGGCCTGCTGTTAGACCACACTTTGCTGCAATAAATTGCAGCAAACGCATACTATGGCATTACCATCCAATAACAAACAGACCCAAAAGCATAATCAAGCCAAACCAGAACCTCGCCTACCCAAAATCCAGTTTTTCTACTTGCTGCAGCAAGCCGAAAGCTTCGAGCTTGTTGCAGCAGATTCTTGTGCCCAAATCCCAGCCACACGCAATCTAAGACTAGGCAATAGAATCATCAAACATTCCTCTTACTTTTTGCCCATAAAAACTCCCATATTTACACACCAAAAATCAGAGGAAAGAGCATGCAAGCATCGAAATAGCATTTTGAAATTTTCCAGCCACAATTAGCTACACTCCTAGTGTTTATCAGATGTAATTTTTCATCCAAGTACGGTCAGCCTCCCAACCAAACAGCAAAGCTATGATCTCAAACAAGAAAAAACGAAATTCAACGTTCAAACATGCAAAAATTCAATCCCAGAAATGCAACCCTTTCCTCAGAAGCTGTCCTCTTCAGTTTTATGGGCTTCGAATGCAATCTCTTTCTGGGTTCATTTATCAGTCAAGAAACAAGAAACTCTACCCATAATCACCAAGATTTGACCCAGAAGAGGACTACAAAACCCCATCCTTTACACAACACTTCAGTACCTAAACACAAACATTCTAACCGAACCATTAATCATCTTGCGCAGGAAACAAAACAGAAAAGAAAGATTCGGGTAGAAAACCAGGAAAAATCAGTACAGGCTTTCGAAATAAAACTGGATTTAGAGCCACCAAAAAACGAAAATGGCGTGGTTGTAATGCCAGCCCTGACATCTCATCATCCTCAAACCATCAAAAACCCACTCTTCAGAGTATCAGAGATCACCAAAATAAAACCCACGGACCACATTTATTTCATTTTCGTGGAAAAAAAAACCCAAAAGCTGACGGCTTTTTAGGTTCACCAGTTCTCATTCACACTAATTCAAAACACACCCCATGACCAACATACAGCCACTCACAAACGGAAAAAACAGAATCTTTAGTGAACATGAAACTGAAGAGGAAGAAAATAAACAACAAAACAGCAAAATTTCACAATAAAGGTCACGAAATACATGCTTTGAAAGCTTCAAGAATCTGTGTTTGAAAAGATACTGGAATTTAAAGGAAGGGGGTAACTTACAGTGAATGATGCTTTCTCTCGGTGAAGATGGTGACGGTCAGGAAGATTAACAGCTCCAGTGGCTCCCTTACTTCGTGAGGAAGTAGCACCAGACCTCTTTTCCTCGTTGCTCTCTCTCCCACTTTCTCCCTCGTTTCTCTCTGGTTTTCTCTTGTTCCTTCTCTAAGCCGTAGTTCTCTCTCGCTCCCTTCGTTATTTTCTTTTCTTCCCCCAACTCTCAGCCTGCCACCTCTCTTTTGCTCTCGGTCTCTCTCTTTTTAGCCGCCACCCCCTAATGCTCGCGTTTTGTAGCCTTCTTATAGGCACCCAATACCCTCAAAACCTAGCATCAATGGTAGTTGTTTGCTCTCTTTTCCTGTGGTATTTTTGAGCCGTTTGATCCTTTTATTTTCTGAATATTGTTGATAAGAATCCCAGGAAAATGAGGTGGCCAGAGTTTGGGAGAAAAAAACCAGAAAATGAATGGAGAATGGGCGGTGGAATGGAGCCGCAATGCTTCTGTACCATCCGTGGGCTTTCACACCCTTTTTTTTTCCTTCACAAAACTGATTTTAATTCCTTGCTTTCTTCCTTTTCTTTTTTTTTCCATGAATGAATTAATTAAAATTAACTAAAGATGATTTTCTAAACAAAAATGAAAATAAAACCAAAAACGAAAAAATTTAAACAAAGTCTACTAAAATGAAATAAAAATGCTTAAAAATGTCTAAAAATCATGAGATTAATAAATACAAACTAATCATCAAATAAAAATAAAAATAGAATAAAAATTGATTAAAAATTTGGTGTATACACATGACCTCCTTGGAACCTCATGGGGTGAAAGCTCACCCCTTTTAGTTTTGTTTTCCTTACAGGAGGCAAGCGTTTGGACGAGTAACTAGGAAAGACCGGGTTTGGTCGAAATCTTTTGTTTGGCACAATTGTACCAACTTTTTTTTTTTTGTAAGTTGGGAATTCAACTATTGTAAATGGATCTAGTAATGTATTTTAAGGATTATATTAATTACAAGCTTATGTTTTTGGCCAATGTTCGTTTGTATTATCGATGGAAATGTGACTCTTGTTTTAATAGGTTTGTTAATAAGTTAGTACTTGAATCCTAATGAGAGTTGGGCAGGCGGCCCGCTGATCCCTTTGGTTCCCCTTAGAGGAAGGTGGGGTCGTCACACCGTGGCAAAGAAATGAAGATCTCACTAAAATCCGAGTTAGTTGTATAAAGATCTTTAACGAATTCAGAGCCTAGCAAATTAGCTTCTAATGTAGTAATATGAGTATACCTCCTAGAAAGTGCATCAGCTACTACCTTAGACTTACCTGCCTTATGCTTTATCGCAAAAATGAAACTGTCTATAAAGGCTATCCATCTTGCATGATCCTTACCCAACCTAGTTTGAGGCTTGATATGCTTTAGCAACTCATGGTCAGTGTGCAAGATGAACTCCTGTGGTCAAAGGTAATGTTGCCAAGTTTGAATTGCTCAAACCAATGCCAACAATTCTTTATCATAAGTTGAATAGTTCACTGAAGCTTCATTCAACTTTTCACTTAAACAGGCAACTGGTCAACCTTCTTAAAGTAGAACAGCAGCTGCAATACCTATACCAGAAGCATCACACTCAACTTCAGAGGTTTTATCAAAGTTAGGTAAACTAAGGACAGGTGCGTGTGTGAACTTGTGTTTAAGTAATTGGAAAGACTTAGCTTGTTCTTCTCCCTAATGAAATTGCACATTTTTCTTGACAATGGAGGTAAATGGTGCTACAATTGTACTAAAATTCTTGACAAAGTATCGATAGAATCTTGTCAAACCATGAAAACTCCTTACCTCACTCATAGTAGTAGGAATCGGCCACTCACTTATAGCCTTTACTTTGGTTTGATCAACTTGTATTCCCTGTTCACATAATCTAAAAATACAAGTTGATTAGTGCAAAAAGTGCACTTCTTAAGGTTAGCGTAGAGCTTTTTCCTTTCGAAGTACATTTAAGATAGATTGCAAATGTTGGACATGCTCATCTAAACTCTTACTATAGATCAAGATATCATCAAAGAAGACTACCATAAATTTTCCTATGAATGGATGCAAGACAGTATTCATAAGTCTCATGAAAGTATTAGGTGCATTGGTTAAACCAAATAGCATGACTAACCACTCATACAATCCATGTTTTGTTTTAAATGTAGTCTTACATTCATCACCTTCTTTCATGCGAATTTGATGGTAACCACTTTTTAAATCAATCTTAGTAAAAATTATAGCACCATGTAATTCATCTAGCATGTCATCAAGTCGAGGTATAGGATGGCGATACTTTACCATTATGGCATTAATTGCCCTACAATCAGTGCACATTCTCCAACCTCCATCTTTCTTAGGTACAAGTAGGACTGGTACCATGCATGGACTTAAACTTTGTTGCTCCTTTGTTTCCTCAGGATTAGTCATATATGGTGCCTTATTGGGTAATGAAGCTCCAGGAATGAAATCAATTTGATGTTCAATTCCTCTTAAAGGCGGCAATCCACTTGGTATTTCCTCAGGAAAAATATCTTGATACTCCTGCAAAAGGTTAGTAACAATATTAGGCAAGGAAGCATCAAATTCATCAGTGATCAATGTGTCTTTGCAAACCAAAACAAGCAAAATCTGGTTAGAAAAAAAAACTTTTCTCACATCTTTAGCTATTGCAAGCATGCTGGTTTTCTTTTCCTTTTTAAGCTCAAGGGCCGAATATTCATTTCCCTTTTTATCTTGATTTTTCTTAGCCAAATTTAATCCTTTTTCTTTGAATTTTTCTTTTTATTTTTACCATACATGTTATACTCTTTTTGTAAACTAATTTGGTCCTTATGCACTTGTTAAGGTGTAAAAGGTGAAAGTGTTATCTTTTTATTATTATGCATAAAAAAGTATTTATTCAAAAATCCATAAAAAATGACTCTTTTATCAAATTGCCAAGGATGACCCAAAATAATATGTGCAGCTTGCATTGGTACTACATCACACATAACTTCATCTTCATAACGACCAATACGAAAGAAACTAAATATTGCTTAAGAACACGTATCTCACCACTATCATTCAACCATTGAAACTTGTAAGGTCGGGGGTGTTCACTAGTTGGCAAATTGAGTCTCTCTACTATCAATGCACTAGCAATGTTAGTTCAACTCCCTAGATCAATCACCAAGTTGCAAACTTTGTTATTCACATGGCATCTTGAGCAAAAGATATTCTCTCGTTGAAGCTCTTTCTTACTAGCTTGAGTAGCTAGTGCTCTTTTTGCCACCAATTCAACTTTATCACTTATTGGTATCTCTTCCAATTGCTCATCTTCCTCAACTAATGGAGGCATGCCAGTGTACTCCTTTTCCTCATCATTAGTGATAATATCTCCATTAGGAAGCACAATCATGGCTCTTTGGTTTGGACATTGACCGGTGATGTGACCGACCCCTTGGCATTTCCAAAACTTAGTGTCTCGATTCCTAGGTTTTGAAGTTCATTTACTTGTTTTGAAGCTCCCCTTGAATCGGACTTAGGAGCATTTGGTCGAAGGTTGGAGGACACTTCTTGCTTCGGCCTTGGAATTGTTGCATTACCAGTGAGCTTATCAGCTCTTCTAGATTGGAAATTTCGTTGGTTTGGAGTAAAACTAAGGGTATAATTTCTGGTTGTACCCCTCCTCTTGAGCCTTCACTCAATTTTGATTGCCTTCTCTGTGATAGCCCCACCTTCCCTTAGAGCATACCCTAAGGGTTAGCGAACTGCCTGTACAACTCTCGCCAGGACTACTAAACCAAAACACACATGAACCCTAGAGATATACGTACTCAATCAAAACACTTAAAATACAAGAACAAGCCCTTATATATATACATTGGAAAGTTCCACGATTCAATTTGTATTACAAGCCAAAATATACATAAGGTATCAAATTACAATTAGGGTTTACTAGTACAGAGAGCTTAATCAAAGAATATCTATAACTAGCTCTACTTTTCTCTCCAAAATCACGGTTCCAAAATATTGTTCCCTGTAAGGAAAACAAAGGTAACGGGGGTGAACTTTCGCTCAATGAGGTACCAAAAAAAAATCAAGCAATCAAGAATCACGAAAGTACACTTGAAATCTGTGACGACCCTACCTCCCCCTAAGGCGTACCCTAGGGTTTAGCGAGTCGCCTGCCCAACTCTCGCCAGGACTCACTCACTCATAACTCGAGACAATAACTTACATCCATAGTATAATAAATAACACAACAATTCAAACTTAATATATACATTGATATTCAAACCCAGATACAAGGTTTCGACAAACCAAAATACTTTAAAGTGTTTACAATTCAAGTACAATCAACCCTAGTCGGGTGCTAGCGTGAGTGCAATTACAAAATTCAAAACTACTAGACTACGCTAGTCTTTACACGTCTCACGCCTCGCTCGTACAGCTGTAAGGAAAACAAAACTAACAGAGTGAGCTAAAGCTCAGTGATGTTCCAAATAGCAAATTGACCATTAATTAACAGTAAATGTATCATAATAGTGAAATAGCGAGCATAACAAGTCAAGAAAATGAGCAATACACCTTGTATAGCCAACATTCCATATTCAGTATTTCATGTAAAAGGATACAATTGCTTTTGTAAACCAGTTCCACCATAGCTTGATCATATAGTAGTTGACACTCCGTCAACTTTCAAGTAAGGTAACTAGTCCAGTAGTACACAACTTAACTCCAATCTCCATCCACCAACCAAACCCCTTACCGGGCCCAAACTCCAAGATAAACACTGGTGGTAGTACTCGAGTATACCGATTAGTCGAGGAGATAACACTCCACTCGACAACACTAACTACCCAGGGTTCGTTATCTAATCGACCAGGCCCTTGCCGGTTCGACTCGATTAACTAGCCACAGGGTTTCTGGAATTCCAGACAAGATACAATTCATATGCATGTATATCAATTCAATTAAAATCAACGAACAAGAATAAATCACATTAGGGCAAGTGCGGTAAAGTACACTCTTGCCCTATCAATCCACTAATATATCATGTAATCACATTGGTAACGTATTAAACACAAGTGTCAAGTTCAATCAGGTATTTGGAAGCACTCACCAAAAGATGTAGTGCCTTTACGGGTCACGTTCGGGTATTACACCATGTTTGGAGTCCAAATCTGCGATAAAACATTGTTTAAGTGTGAAGACTCGCAAAATTTATTATTTTTTTAAACTCCTAATTCTATTTTATTTAATTATTTATTTGGCCAAATATTCCGAATATTATTTTCTAACCTCTTTAGACCTAATTAAATGGATTTATAGCTTAGTTATATTTTTAAAGTGATTCGATTCAAAAATTAATTTTGAAAGCTCGTTAAGTATGAATAGTGAATGCGCGTTTGAAAATAATAATCGATTTGAGGATACAATAAGTTTGGAAAATTGGAGACTTGTACATTAGCCCTAAAGTGGTTAAACTTAAGTTTAAATATGCAAGTGATAGTTAGTTATATTATCGTTATAAGAATTTCTTAGAGATTTCGCCTTATCGCGCGCAAATCGGAAGTTCGAGTTTTCACGCGCGCGACTAATTGGAGGGCTTTAGAAATTTTTTCTAAACTATTAAGAGTGAATAATATTAGTATGAATATAAGTGCATTAGAGGTTTAGTACACAAGTAAAACGAACTCGAGAGGAATCGAGCACGAAATGCGCGCATGCGCGCGCGGGGAGAGAGTTGACTTTTGGAGCTTTCTTAGCCACTCATTTTAGCTTCTAAAGGAAGCGTAATTGCAACACAAAATTCTCTCTCCTAAGCTTCAAGAACAGCCGGCCAAGAAGAAGAGAAACAACTCCAAAGTTCATCAAATTCTCTCTTCATTTCTTCACCAAATCTTCTCCATTTCACCTCAAAATTTAACCACACTTAGCTAACCACTTGGTGATCATCTTCAGCTACAAAAGGAGCCTCATTTCCACGGTTTTGCTAAGCTTCAAGTGGCCGAAAATTTCTGCTAGAATCATCAAGAAAGGTATTCAACGATCAACCTTGAAAATCTTAGTTTATGGAAGTAGTATTGCACGTATAAGCTCTTATGATCATGTGGGTAGTTTTGATTTATAGTGAAAATTGTTGTGTGGGCTCTATGAATTCCCCACTATGATGTTTTGGGCTGATTTGATGAGTTTTAATGTTTTTAATGTTGGTTTAGTGCTTAAATTGGTAGAAATAAGTGAGATTATGAAGGATAGTTCCAAGGAGGTGGAAGGAAGAAATTTTTCGATTCTGCCCTTGTGTTGTCCGTGGCCTTTGGAGTGAATTTTTGTGGATCTAATGGCTTATTTATGATGTTTATATGTTGTATGAGATGTGTAGAAAGTTTCATCAAAAAATTCCATGAATTGGTTGGCCAAATGTTGAATTTTCGTAAGACAGCAAATCTGGAAAATTTCCCGTCACTGCCCTGGCAGTATTTTTGTTTCGGCTATATCTTTTTCCTCCGATGTTGAAATTGAGTGCCGTTTGTAGCACTGGATACTAGACATTCCCAGATTTCTAACGGTACAAAATGCATGTTCTGATTCCACCCGAGTGATCCGTACCAACCTTGTAAATTTGACTGTTCTGTTTCTCGTCTGCACTGAATGCCTTGTTTTGCACAGAGACTTGATGTTCAACAATGAGCTAGTTGTGGACAGATTTTGAAAATGATTTCTTCTAAGAATTGTATCCTCATGAATCTAGTTTTCAACGTCACTGACCACGCTCAATTCTGAGTTGAATTGAGAGAGTTGTGGCTGAAACCCGAAACTGACTTAGAGGTTGAAAACCCTCTTTTTGTCTAGTTGATGCCTTAGCTTTGATTGGGACTGGTTATTTCGAATTTCTTTGGTGTTAATCGCCTACCAAATTGCACCTTGGATGTTTCTTAGACCTTTTCTTCATAAATGAATGATGTTTGAGGATTTTCATTGGCCAAATGTTTGGAAAAGAGAAAAACACAAGTACAAGGCAGATTGCCTTTGGAATTTTGGAAACTTTAGTGGCTTTGTTCACTAGCTTCCCGAATGAATTTTTCCATGAAATTTGATATAGGGATACCCCTCATATGGTAGTATTATACTACCAAATTTGGTGCCATTTCAAGTTCATTTCAATGCTCAATAAAGACCCAAAGTTTGTGACTTCAACCTGGAAAATTGCCTAATTGCTTCAATTTTTCAGCAACTTTGAGCTACTATATCTTGGTGCTCAAAACTCTGATTCTTGTTCTGTTTGTTTGATTTTAAACCTTGTTTACAACTCTAATTAATTTCCAAATTTCAGAGGTTAGATCGAATTCTGTGATTTTTGCCGAATTTTCAAAGTTGGTGAAAAATCAACCCCAAAACTGTTTTGCAAGCTTAAAACAGCAACTTGGAGCCAATTTTTGAATATCTTCCGTTAGGAATCATAGAAAAGTGTCTTCTAAGAACTTTTAGTACTTTGGAAGAGGTTTCCAACGGTACAAGTTTTCCAATTTTGGACCTACAGAGAGTGAGTTATGATTTTTCCAAAAATACACCTCAAATCTAAAAATTTTCAAACTTGAAGGGAATTGAGTTTTCGAGACCCTTCCCTGTCCTTCGACACTACTTGACCATTTTGGACTTGTTTTCAAGAAGGAAAACTAGTTTCTCCTTGTGTGTCTAAACACCACTTCTGAACCTTGAAATTAAGCAAGTTAAGGCTCATTTTTGTAAGATTTCTCTAGATTGCACAAGTGTGCAACCTTTTGTGATAATTTGGGTTTCTAAGTAGCGGTTCATTATTAATTGCTCAGGCACTCACGAGGACCTTCAAGAGGATCCCACGGTGGACGCCTGAATCCCAAGTGTGCTATACTACTTGAATTGTTTGGTGAGTGTCAAGTGCATGAATAGTTGAAACTATATACATTCGATACATGCTTACTTGTTATCCATACATTGAGATTTTGGAAAATGGAGCCGAGTGTGTATTTTATCGCACTCGTTCTCATTTGAAATGAATAACTCATGCTTGAAATTATCAAATGCTTGGATATGTCAAATGCTTGAATGACATGAATTTGTATGCTATGGCTGCATACGTCGCTGGAGTGAATCTTCTCGACTCTCAAAGGTACATGGGGGACGCCCAAATCTCACTGGCTAACCTTGGACTCGAGTCGGCATGGGTTTGGTCGGGCTCCTTGGCGAACCATGAGAAAAACAAAAGCTTAACCTATTAAGAGGTCTTACTTGGCATACTCGAGCAGTATCGCCTCAAACAAATGACAGGCGGGGCCGATACAGGAATATGTAAGGTGAAAGGGGACATGATAAGTGAAGTTCTACGGACAAAACCTACCCGATTGACGGAGTGTCAATTCGTGGAGGTTCTGGATCGCGCAAGTGGAAAATAGCTCCTGAGAGCTCCTATATCCTT
Source organism: Coffea humblotiana (assembly GCA_023065735.1). Taxonomy (NCBI): domain Eukaryota; kingdom Viridiplantae; phylum Streptophyta; class Magnoliopsida; order Gentianales; family Rubiaceae; genus Coffea; species Coffea humblotiana. The sequence goes on from CM041211.1 coordinate 19,335,423, forward strand.
GAATTGTTTCTGTTTACATATTATTGCTCGAATTGCTAATTTCTTGCATATTACTGCTTTATTCGTTAAATGGGATTGTTGTTTAGACAATGTGCTTGCATGTGTGTTTCTTGGCCTCACGAGCGTTTTACTCACCCTGTAGATTTGTTTTCCTTAACAGGACTGGATTGGCATGAATTCGAAAAAAAACCCCCTTGTGATGTAATTTTGTATTAGGGTTTTTAATGTACTTGGTTAGACTCGAGATTTTTGTATAAATTGGGATCGGATGTAACTTTTGGGAATCGAATGTAAGATTTGGATGATTGATGCATTTTGTACTCATGGTGTACTATCGAATATTGGTTATGGAAGCGACTTTCTTCATTAGGCTTATATTGTTGGTTATTTATAGTTAAGGTTGAATTGTTTTGCCTTGAGTTCTGGCGTGAGTTGGGCAGGCGTCCCGCGGATACCCTCTGGTTCGCCTTAGGGAGAAGTGGGGGCGTCACAGTTGGTATCAGAGCACTAGGTTAGAGATCTATATGGGAAACCTGTTAGATACTCTACCTTTAAGACCTGAGATAGAATAACTTAGTCATATTTCAAGTGATACTTGGGCAAGTTAGTGGTTAAGTTAGGCATGCCGTAAGCGATATTCGTGCGAGTTAATGATTAAGTTTCTAACCCGAAAAGTATAATTGTTTTGCAGGGATGGAAAATGAAAATGGGACTCCCACAGCTAATGGGAATGGCCATGCGAATGGTCACGTAGAGCCTCCTAGGCCCATCTACTACCGAGTTCTTGGTGGAGGAGTTCGAGTGTGCTACTCCCCTGCTACTAGGTATCCCTGATGTTCGTGTAGGTTGACTTTTGCCTACCCGAATCATGTGGTTCTAGCCTTCGACGACAAGCGTCGTCAGTTGGTGGATCTTAACCGAGACCTGCAGGCTGAGGTGGATGAGTTTAGACAGATGGTTGGAGTTCAGGGTGAGAGGATCGCTGAGTTAGAAGAGGTGATAGAGGGTGAGATAGCTACTGCCGCTATTACCCGTGAGGAACTCCAGAGTACTAGGGCTCGACTTATTAGGTTAGGTCAGGAGGTCCGTGATCGGGCTTCCGGGATCCTGGCTGATGCCACTAGACTAGTGGATGAGGTGATGGATGTAGTCCAGACCTCTGATGAGAAGGAGGATCCGGAGGAGGATCCTGAGGAGGAGATTCTGCCCGGTAGTCCTACTGTGGACTAGGGCCCTAGTGATTGACCCTCTTTTGACTATTTTGACCCTTTTGATTAATGTAGTTAGGTCAGTTGGGGTGATGCGAGTGCTGAGACCATTGTATTTTGCATGACTGTGTGGCTTTCTTTTGAGGCACTTGTTTTACTTTAGTCTTCTGTGACTAAAAGTACTCTTGTGGCACTTGTGTGCTATATTTTTGTGATTGCCCCTGACTTGCTAATTGTATGAGATTGAAGTGTTAATGAATGTAAATTATTGTTAATTCCAATATTTACTTGCTTGGTTCTTATTTTCGACTTTTCTTGCTTGGTTCTTGTTTATGATTTTCTTGCGTAATTAATTTATTTCTTGCACTAGGCATGTCTAGAATAATGGAAGGACTAAGAAGTGGTCGAGACCGTGGGCGAGGATCTAGACAGACCCTGTGACAGCCCCACCTTCCCCTAAGGCGAACCAAAGGGTTTGGCGGACCGCCTGCCCAACTCTGCCAGGACTACGGAGTCGAATTACATAAACCCTACAAATGCACAAAATACTTTTTCTTCCTCGGTCAAGTTTCGCGCTCGCTCGATTTCCCCAATGGATACAAGAAACGTTCACCAGAGCCATAAAACGTATCATCTCAACAAATACACTGAATAGACATGATTAAGCACTTAAATACATATATACATCGGAGCTTCAACAAAATAACCTGAAATACAAGCCATAGTATTCATTCATCGTACATATACAAAAATACGACTAGGGTTTTGTTACAAAGGAGCTCAACAAAATCATATACATCTACTAGCTCAACTTTCTTTTCCAAAAATCATGATTTCCCTAATAGTATTCCTGTAAAGAAAACAAAGTAACGGGAACGGGGTGAGGTTACGCTCAATGAGGTACCAAATGTATAAGGAGTCACGAATCATGGCAATTTCACGTATCAATCATGCAGTTATACACACCAGATAGGGAAATAAATAAACACTTCAAATGAAAAGGATACAGGTGGCTCTCAGGAGCCAGAGTTCTCATTGCTTCACCGGAGCTTGATCAAATAGTAGTTGACACTCCGTCAACTTTCAAATAAAGTAACCCGTCCAGTAGAGCACCACTTTAACGCCGCTTCCGTCCAACCAACAACCCCCCACCGGGCCCGAACACCTCAACAGTAACAGTGGTTGGTAATACTCGAGTATACCGGAAATCCAGAGTCTTCAATACCCAGAGATTTCCTAGAAGTGGACTACCGTGGTTCATCATCTAATCGACCAGGCCCTTGCCGGCTCGACTCGAGTAACTAGCCCTCGGTCTTGAGCTCAAGGTCATAGAATGGTCGTTGGACTCAACCATCCAAACGACATCAACAAATACAGCGAACAAGTACAGACTTATACAGTATATAGGAACCAGAATAAACAGATGAGAGAAACGAGTGTGATAAAGTACACCCTCGTTTCGTACAAAGTATACAGAAGTCACAGATAATCAGGTTGCAACTTGCAAGTACAGATAAATCAGATAAGCACCAATTTAAGGGAGTAGTACACTCACCAGTTTAAACAATAACTTCAAACGTTTCCTCTCGAAGTACTTGGATCACTGGCACGTCCTAAACCACCAAGGTAAAACAATTGAGACTCGATTACGAGTCATATGCCTAACCAAGTAAATTACCGAACCAATACAAAAGTATAGTTTTGGAGTGAAAAAGTAGTAGTTGGTCCTAAAGACATGAACGATCCAAAAACCCTTCGCTTCTACCCAAAACCATGTCTACAATGATCTACTAACTCCAAACTTAAGGTGCAAAATGAAAGTAAGAATAATTTGAGGAAAACAGGATTTTTCAGTTTTGCGCACCATCGCTTGAAAAATCATATCTCACAATTCTTAAGTCTAAAATTGATAAAATTTATACCGTCGGAAAATAGACTCAAAGGGGTATAATTTCTCAGAAGACACATTTATGAGATTCAGATCATAAGTCAGTCAAATTCGAGCCTCAGGTCGCAGCTTCATCCAGTAAAAGACAGAACAGGTACGTAATTTCAGTCAACTTTGGAAAATCACCATAATTCGTACAAACAGAAACAGGGTCTAAAATTTTCATGGTTTATAGATCTATGAATCTAGTTTAAAACTCAACAAATGGAACCCAATTCTGATTTTTCTACAACAAGATATAGTCAAATTCCCAAAACTGCTCAAGGATTCCTGCGAAACTTTTGACAGCACTTCCCTTGTTTTTCTTTTACTTTTCCAACCTAATCAACACCCAACTCTCATCTCATTTCAGCCACAATTTCACACATAAACCACAAGCTATTAAACACACCTCATTAGGGTCTCAATACCCTTCAATTACAACCAATTGGTAGCTCGAAAACTAACCCTAATCATGCTCAAAATTAAAAACCCTAATCTGAAATTTAAGTATACAAGCTGAAAATTTCCTTTGGCAAGTGAAACTAGCACATACAAGCTCAATATTACACATAACAAATCTATCAATCCATGGTTAACCATCAATCATCACATGAGGGCAGAAATTTCACTCTAAAATCTGAAATTTACCATAAACCTACTTGAACCACCCTTGAACTTTCTCACAAAACCACATATTTAACAATTTTACCCCACCAATTAACAATCAATTGAAGTAGAAAGGAAGTTCTTGGCAAGATACCTTAAAACCCCCAAGAAAATTGGTAGATTAGAGCTTTCCCTTCCAAAACCACTCCACCAACCTCTTGAGATCTCCTTAGAAGACAACTTTTATGGAGTAATTTGCAACTCTATTGGTTAAAACTCAAGATTGGAGCAAGAAATTGGAATGAAAGATGAAGGTTCTCTCTCTCTTTTGCTCTCCAATTTTCGGCCAAGAGAAGGAAATAATGGATTGATTTTTGGTCAAAATTGCTATTTTAGTAAAGGTAAGAAAGTTAGGCAAGTCCTCTTCGAATCAAATTGCGACACGTGGCACCTTTTTATGTTTTAAGCTTATCTTCTTGCTCTCCAAGCTTAATCCATCTAGGTAACCTCTAATCAACTCCTAACACCTAGTAATTTAATCCCTTTATGCAAAACTCAACCTAATTGGCCGAATTTATCTCACTTAACGCACTAGCGGGTCCCACGTCCACCATTCACTCCGAAAAATCTCATGAACTAACTTATACTAAGAAAATGATTTAAAACCCCTATTTACTCTTAAAAATATCTAGAAAATTTATAGAATAAATAAAATATAGAAAACGGTGCAAAGGAATAAAATAATGTCTAGAAATAAAGAAAATTTTCGGGTTCTCACAGGCCCAATCTTATGGGGATGACCAGGGATCGGCAACTGAACCGACCAGGGACAGGAAAATATAGAGAAAAATCAAGTGGCTATTGCCATCAGTAGGATGACTGACATCCTAGAACGCTTAGCTGATAGGCAAGGTCCTGGACCGTTTAACCAATTTGGGGGACAGGATAGAGGAAAAGATAGAGCCTTAGAGAGGTTCTTGAAGTTCAACCCGCCTAAGTTTAATGGTGAACCCGATCCTGAGGTAGCAGAGAATTGGTTGGAGAGAATGACCAATATATTTGCCGCCTTAGATTATACAGAGAATAGACGAGTGAACTTTGCGGCATTCCAATTTGAAGGAATAGCATGTGCTTGGTGGGATCTGATAAGAGGAAAGTGGGAGAGACCTCAGACCCCTTGGACTTGGGAGAACTTCACGAGGGAATTTAATGAGAAATTTCTTCCGCCTTTGATCCAAGAAAAGAGAGAGGATGAATTCATTAAACTGAAACAGGGAACCCTTAGTGTAGCGGACTATGAAGGAAAATTCACTAAACTTTCCAAGTATGCCCCTGAGCTAGTGATTAATGAGCGAAAATGGATAAGGCGATTTGTACAAGGGTTTAATGAGGTTTTAGAGAAAGCACAAAGGGTTGAAAGTGCAAGAATGAAAGTGAGAGACTTTCACAATAGGAAGAGGAACTTTTCTAGTCGTACTTCTGGACAGACTAGTAAGAATACTCAACCTTCCAAGACTGGAAGAGGGATGGGAGGAATAAGGACTACTGGAGTTTCGAAAGGAGTTTTATGTAGAGGAGGGCGTAGTGGATCGACTCAAGTTAGGGGAGCGCCTTCTACTAGTTCGGCTGTGACCCTCACGTTACTTGTGGGTATTGTGAAAAACCAAACCATTCTGAGAATGACCGTTGGAGGAAGTCTGGGAAGTGTCTGCTGTGTGGTAGTACCGAACACCAAGTTGCAAGTTGTCCAAAGGCGTCAAAGATAGGAGGTAACACACAAAGACCAGAAAAGTCAACTTCTAAGCAGACCAGTGCTGGAGGAAACCGACCAAAAGTACCGGCTATGGTTTATGCACTAGATCATCAACAGATACCGGATGCAACTGAGGTGGTTGAAGGTACGATTCCAATTTTTCACCGTTTAGCTAGGGTTTTAATTGATCCGGGTGCGACGTATTCCTTTGTAAACCCTAATTTCATGAATGGAATAGACTTAAAGCCAATTAAGTTACCGTATGACTTGGAGGTTAAAACACCTACTGGGGACCAAAGTCTAGTCGCTAACTTGATTTATAGAGATTGTGAAATTTGGGTTGGAGAACGAAAATTATTGGCCGATTTGATAGGTTTGGTGATTAAAGGATATGATGCGATCTTAGGAATGGATTGGCTAACCCGTTATAATGCCCAATTGAACTGCAGAACAAAGATAGTAGAATTGTACATTGCGGGGAGGCGACCTTGAAATTGGACGTACGAGGTAGGTTAGGTTCATCTGCACTTATTTCAGGAATCCGAGCTAGAAAAATGTTAAGTAAAGGAGTTCAAGAATATTTGGCTTTTCTAATCAACACTCCTAGTGATAAGGTGAGACTGGAGGACATGCCTATAATAAAAGATTATCCGAATGTTTTTCCTGAGAAATTAGAATCTTTACCCTCACAAAGGGAAATAGTTTTTAAGATTGATGTGACTCCGGGAGTAGCACCTATCTCTAAAACGCCATATCGGATGGTTCCACCTGAATTGAAGGAATTGAAATTACAATTGTAGGACTTGTTGGAACGGGACTTTATAAGGGAAAGTGATTCATCTTGGGGAGCCCCAGTCTTATTTGTGAAGAAGAAAGATGGGAGTCTAAGGTTGTGTATAGACTACCGGGGCTTGAATGATGTTACCGTTAAGAATAAGTACCCGTTGCCCCACATTGATGAATTGTTTGACCAATTGCAAGGAGCAGTAGTATTCTCCAAGTTGGATTTGAGACAGGGTTATTATCAATTGAGGATTTTGGAGAAGGATATACCCAAGACTGCTTTTAACTCGAGATATGGATACTTTGAGTTTGCAGTAATGCCATTTGGATTAACGAATGCACCTGCTGCTTTTATGGATCTAATGCATAGGATTTTTAAGCCTTATTTGGATCAATTCGTGGTAGTAATCATTGATGATATATTGGTGTATTCTAAAACTGTGGAGGATCATGAGAAACACTTGAGAATTGTTTTGCAAACCCTGAGGGAACACCAATTATATGCTAAGTTTAGCAAGTGTGAGTTTTGGTTAAAAGAAATGACTTTCTTGGGCTACATAATTTCTAAGGATGGGATAAAAGTGGATCCAGCCAAAGTTGAAGCTGTTTCAAAGTGGAAACGACCAGAAAACCCTACTGAGGTTCGAAATTTTATTGGACTAGCAAGGTATTACCGGAGATTTATCCAATATTTTTCTAGAATTGCTGGACCCATGACTGAGTTGACCAAGAAAAATGGGAAGTTTATCTGGAGTCCTAAGTATGAAGAGAGTTTCCAAGAGTTGAAAAGACGATTGACAAGAGCGCCTGTGTTAGCTCTGCCGAATGGAAAGGATAGTTTTGTAGTCTACACATATGCATCTAAAGAAAGCTTGGGATGTGTTTTAATGCAAAACGGCAAAGTAATAGCTTATGCCTCTAAGAAATTGAAACCGCATGAAGGAAATTATCCGACTCATGATTTGGAATTAGCAGCTGTAGTGTTTGTTTTGAAGAAATGGAGACATTACCTGTATGGAGTAATATTTGAGGTTTTTACTGACCACAAAAGTTTTAAATATTTGTTTTCTCAAAAGGAACTGAATTTGAGGCAGCGTAGATGGATGGAATTTTTGGAAGACTATGATTGCACGATAAAGTACCATCCAGGAAAAGCCAATCTAGTAGCCGATGCTTTGAGTCGTCAAGTACAAGTGGCCGAATTGATGATTAAGGAATTACACTTGTTGGAGGAAGTTAGTTATTAGAATTCTAGATTTGTGCCGAGAAAAGTAATTTTGGAAATATTGTAATGAATTCCACTCTGTTGGAACGTATCAAGGAATCTCAAGAAAAGGATCCTGAAGTGCAAAAATGGTTGAAAAAGTTAAAAAGGGAGAAAATTCGAATTTTAACTCGAGTTCAATTGGTATTTTGAGGTTTTGGAATAGGATAGTGGTGCCAAATGATGAAGGACTTAAAAAGGAAATTTTGGAAGAAACACATCGATCGAAGTTTACGGTACACCCAAGAGAGAATAAATGTACCAAGATTTGAAAAGTTTGTATTGGTGGGAAAGTATGAAAAAGGAAATTGCTCAATTTGTCCAAACTTATTTGATTTGTCAACGAGTAAAGGCCGAACATCAAAAACCTTCAGGACTTTTGCAACCTTTGGAAATACCTGAGTGGAAGTGGGAGAATATCACAATAGATTTTGTATCAGGGTTACCAAGGACACAAAGAGGTCATGATGCTATTTGGGTGATAGTGGATAGATTGACCAAATCGGCTCATTTTCTACCGATCAAATGAAGTACCCATTGGAGAAATTAGCTAAGTTGTACTCGGATGAGATTATCAAGTTACATGGGATACCTGTAAGTATCGTGTCTGATAGAGACCCAAGATTTGTTTCGAAGTTCTGGCAAAAGATGCAAGAGGTGTTGGGGACCAAATTGAACTTTAGTACCACGTACCATCCCCAGACCGATGGACAATCGGCAAGGATAATTCAAACTCTTGAGAACATGTTGAGGACTTGTGTTTTGGATTTTGGGGAAAATTGGAGTAAATTTTTGACATTGGTGGAATTTGCCTATAATAATAGTTTTCACTCTTCTATTCAAATAGCTCCGTATGAGGCACTTTATGGTCAGAAGTGTAGATTTTCGATTTGTTGGGATGAAATAGGTGAATGTAAGATCTTAGACCCGACTGTTGTCGCGCCCCATTTTTCGCGATGGAAAAAAAAGTTGGTTTATAAAAGATGTGACTAAAAATAAATGAAAAATGACCTAAAATGGGACTTTAAAAAATGCAACAATTTGGGTCCAAAATTTAGTCTAAAAGGGTTTTTAAGAAAAATTAGGAGTCGCCACTTGGTATTGAGTTTTGGTGTACCAAGTCACCCAAAAGTACTTTTTTGACAAAAATAAAATAAAATAAAATCTTTTCGACAACTCCAGGTCTTTGAAAAACAAGAGTAAATGGATTCGGGAGTCACAGTTGAAGAAAGGGAAGGCAAAGGTTCGATTAACTCAAACCTAAGGCACCCTTTCAACCTAGTCTAAACTAGTTGCGAGATTTAGTCAAAATTTTCTTAATCTAACCCTTAATTTTATCACATTTGGATGTTTTGTGACAGCCCCACCTTCCCCTAAGGCGAACCAAAGGGTTCGACGGACCGCCTGCCCAGCTCTCGTCAGGACTCGTTCACTCACATAAAATAAAATAAGAAAAGCCTCGAGAATAAGCGAGAACAATACCCAAACTTGAACCATATAAATACATTCATCTCAATCTCAACCACAAGTACAGTTCCAAATGTATACCAAAGCTCTGAATTCACGATACAGTCCACCTTATCCAAGCACTAGAGCGGAAATAAAAGCCAAAACAAAACAATTCAAAACAAACTAGGCTATTATATTCTATACAGGCCCCTCGCCCATGCTTGCTACCCCTGTAAGGAAAACAAAAGGCGTGGAATGAGCTAAAAGCCCAGCGAGGTTCTATATACACAACCAAGCAATTAAACAAGGACATAAAGCATGTAATAACAAGTAATCCAGATAACATTTACGATATAAAGCAATAGTAACACATACAAGAAAAGGATACCTGCTCACGAGGAGCTATTAGTTCGTTCGTTCATTCATTCGCCTAATATTTTCCTTATTTCTCCGATCATTAAAACATTGTTTGTAAGTGAAAACTCCTTCATTTTCTTGTCGTTCGTTCATTCATTTCATTCCCCAATCTCCGCCAACTTCGTGGTCATACTCGAGTATACCAAACATTCACCCAGGGTCACTAATCGCCCGACCGAGTCCACTTCTGGCTCGAGTCGACCAGTAACAAAGGGCAGGGCCCAGTTCAGCCCGAAGGCTTACATTCATGCACAATTAACATTTAATCATTCAATCATTGAAAATTTCATGTTCGCTTAGGTCGAGTGCCGATAAAGTACACACTCGCCTAGCAAAAATCATTTTAGCAATCATTGAAACCATTTAACATTTAATCAAACAATCCAAATAGTCATAACACGTCACATAATCATAAGAAACAAAACGTATACAGAACACTCACCTAAACAAGCAAAATAACGTCCAAAGTATTCCTTCCGGATAACACCTTAGTCACCAAGGAACCCTAAGAGTAATCAAGAAAACACATTACGGTTCAACCATCAAAATGTTTGGTGAATCAAAGAAAATCCGAATAACTAATAGTACAATGTATAAGTATGATTTTGGAAGTAAAAGAGTGCATTTAGTCCAAAAGACATGAGTAAAATAGTTGTAAAACTTATGTCTGCTCTTAAAATTTGAAATCGCCATTTGAGTGCAAATTTGGGCAGCACGCCCTTTGTATTTATCTATTTTCCAGCCATTTATGGCTTCATTATTTTCCTCAATCAGCCCCCAAAATCACATACAAATAATCTCATTACAATAGCCGTTAAAAAGGCTAAAAGTCATTCAATTACAAAACCAAACTAGAAAAGGGATCGGGATTAAGGTTTAAGACAAGGAACAAAATGACAGGTTTGACATCCTTTAGCGTATTGGTCACAACCGAAGCTACACCTATCAGATTGAGGTAAACTTTATACCGTTTCGAAGCTAAGACATAGCTCTACAATTCTTATGAAGACACCGCAATCCAGTTCTCAACGTAACCTAGTCAAATTTACCCAAACAGACCCAGATATTCCAGTTCAAAGCTCACTGTGAAATTCAACTAGCAGTCCTGATTTATTCAGTCATATCTCAGCACACACAACTCCGATTCAGTTTATTCCAATGCCATTCGAAAGCTAAGATACAAGGCTACAATTCTTAAGAAGGCATCAAAAGCTAATTCATTCATCTTCCCAGTCAAAAGAGCCAATTACAGATGCTGATTTCCAGTTTTGGTAGAAACAGGGCAGCAGGGGTAAAATAGTAATTTCACATGTTACAGTGCTCCGATTGAGTTGAACTTTTACAGGCATAATCTACATTCAATTCTCTACAACATTCATGTTTTTGAGCTAAGTCCAATTCGGCCTCCATCATGGCCGAACAACACTGGTCAGAACAGGGCAGAAAAATTCACTATAAACTAAAAATCCACATATCACTACTCATAACCAAGAAATGATGCACAAAACCACCAAAGTGGCAACCACAAGCCACTAATTTCCATCTATTAGAAGCAAAGAGGGGTGTTCTTAGCAAATTTACCTTAGAACCTCAAGGAAAGTGGTAGCTTAGTCTTTCTCCTCCAAATCAACTCCACCAAAGCCCTTAGTTTCCCTTAGTGGTCACTTGTATGGAAGGGTTTGCGATTTGGTCGGTTGGACTCAAGATTTGAGTGAATTTGGAAGCTAGAAATGGAAGAAGCTCTCTCCTTGTTTTTCTTGTCAAGAGGTTTCGGCCAAGGCAAGGGAAAAATGGAAGGAAAATTGGTCGAAAATTGGTTTTGGTAAAGGTTAATCTTCTTGGTCAAAAGTCCAACTCCCAATCGGTTTGCGACACTTGGCCCTTTGAATGGTTTTAAGCTTATCTTCTCACTTCCAATAATTCATCTATCTAGCTAACCTCTAATCATCTCCTAGTACCATGGAAAATAATATCACTTAATACTTCAGCGCCTAATCGGCAAAATTATATCGCACTAGCGGGTCCCACGTCGAAAAATGCACTTCGAATTAACGTACACTAACTTATACTAAGAAAATGATTTAAAAATTATACTTACTTGTAAAATGTATAAAACATTTAATATTTTCAAGGACAGTATAAAAATATGGGCGAGGAAATAAAATAATACTTGAAAATGTGAAAATTTTCGGGTTCTCACATGTTTCCTACATGAATACAAATCTAAATTTAGAAAATATCGAAGGGACAAAATGTTCATTCAAGGGTTCAATTGATACCAATCGCATTAGTTGCAAAGACCAAAATAATTCTTTGAAGGAGTCACGAGCATGCATGAATGAAATTCAAAGAAAAGAAAAGAAAACTTAAATTATATATCTAGATATAAGTGGCCAAAGAATAGGAATGCAACATAATAGGTGCGGGAGACAAAAATCTCGTGACATAATTTTCTTATACAGGGATCGATGGGGTATTTAAACTAAAGAGTTATAATCACCCATTTCCCATGTTCAAAGAATAATTCTCCTAATATGAACAAGCAAATGAACTAACTTTATTTCTACAATTTCTTAAATGAGATGCAACTCTAAATGATATGAGGGTAAGGGATAATATAATAGGCAATATCATGCAAATGAGAAAAGATCCTAAATGATAAAAATATGCTTGAAAATGTAATGAATATCACACAAAAGATGAATCTAACGCACGAATGATTTAAGGGGTCTAGCGTTGGACTAACCCATTTCTAAAAATCCTTACTAGCGTTGGACTAGTGTGGTGACGTCATGCATTCTTAATATATAGTAAGACAAATAAGCATAAATTAAAACAAATAAACATATAAGAGCACGTAACACATAACACGTAAGCATAATATCTAGATGCAAAAATCCTAAAAAAAAGCTGATAAAGCATATAACACATAAAATCACATAAACACGCAAAAACCTATCTATTACATCAGGGATCCTAACTACAATCTAAATGGGGAAAGTATATTAAAATAAATCTAGTTATCCTATCTATTACATTCTTGAGTTATTTAAATGCCTCTCAAACAATTATAAAAATTAACTAAACAAATATAAGAAAATTTGAATCAAATAAATAAAGCATATAAAAATATATAAACACATAGGAACACGTAGGAGCACATAAAAACACGTAATTGACATTTAAATAATAATAGAGGTAACTCCCTTTTGAAGTGGTGACTAAATGGAAGTCAAATTGCCCTATTTATACTCAAAATGAACAAAGGAATCAAGGCACCAATTAATTGAAAATAATAATAATGATAAAAACACTAAATTCACCTTAACATGTCAAACGCAAAGAAATTTAATAACATCTAGAAATTACGAATTAAATATACTCAAAAGTAGCATAATTAGATATTAAAAAAAAGAAGCAATCATAATAAAAATAGTCAAAATTCACTAGGGATGGAATTGCAAAAAATTGAAAAACTTTTGGGGGCCAAATATAATTTCTCCAAAATTTAGGGGTCAAAATTAAATGAAAGATAAAGTTTAGGGACCAAAGTGAAATTAACTTAAGGGCCTATTGTGAAAGCAATTTAAAATGTTCTGGGCCAAAGTAAAACTACTCCAAAGATCAGGGGTTAAAGTGCAAATTTCGTTTCTGACTTGGGCAAGAAAAAGGCCATCGGGCCATTCTCTATTTTCTTTGGGCCACGGCCATTCAGCCCAATCGAAAGTTCAGGAGAAGTGAGCAGGCCATGTCCGTCTTTATCACTCAAACCCAACCAAGATAAATCATGGGCTCTGACCTCCTAAACCAACCGAAACCCAAAAGAAATTAAACCAAAATCCATTCCCAAAACTCAACAAAAAAAAAAACTCAAGCCCACCAAAAAAAAAAAAAAACATTAGCCCATTTCTTTTTTCTTCTTTCTTTTCCTTTCTTTTCTTTTTTTCTTTCTTCTTCCTCCCCTTCTTCTCTACCGAGGAGCTGAAGCTCCCTTCTGGCTGGCGGCTATGGTGGCAGCTGGTGGCGCCGCCGCCGCCGGACCACCGTCGCTGCCGGTCGCCGCAACCTCTCCGGTCACCAAATTTTCTCAAAATACACCTCCCCACTCCATTTTTCGCGTAGATTCCATTTCCGGAGTTAGTTTTTACAAAAAATGACCCGAAAGTGGCCCAAAAATGCTACAAAACAGCCCAGTTTTTTTTTTAAAACACCATAAACCTTCACCAAAAATTCATAAAAATTATGCCAAAACCCTCCTTATAACCTCTACATTACAACTATAATCTTAGTTTGACAAGTAAACAACAACAAAATGATGCATTAAGTCAAAACAGCCCCAAAAATGAAGAAAATTATTTTAATGCTTATAAGGCTAAAAAAACTCCAAAATTTTGGATAACTAAGCATTTGCAGGCTTGTACTAGCCGATGGTCATCCATTTTAGCAAAACATACACACCAAATTCACTCCTTTAATTCGTTTTTCATTTAGACATTTTCTCAAACATTTGGCATGTATTTACAAAAATTATTTCCTTTTCCTTAATCTAGCTCAAGCCATTTCTCAAATTTTTCACCAATACAACCCAACAAAAACCAGTAAAATAAAGCAACAAAAAAAGTAACCACACATACATTCAATCTAGTTAATTGAAAAAAGAAAAAACTGGGAAAAAAGGGATAGAAATACCTCAATGAAGAGTTTGGTCCCTTGGCCAAAGTTTTTGATGAAATTGTCAAGCCTCCAATAGCCTAACCGATCGCTGCCTCCCTTGTTTGACTTGTCGGTAGTGTGTGAAATTGAGAGGGGGGAAAGGGAGAGGAGAAACCGAGAGGGAGAGGGAGTTTTTCCCTCTTTTTTTTTTTGTCTCCAGAGGCAGAGGGCGAGAGATGTGAGGTTGGAGTTGTTTTTCTCTTTTTGTGGCTTGTCTATTGAGAGTGCCGTGAGGGAGAGAGTTTTCTGTTTCTCTTTTTTTTTTGTGTTTTCCCAGTTGAGAGCCTAGAGAGAGCCGAGAGAGGCAATTGAGGGGAGTTGGTTTTCTTCTTTTCTCTTGTCTTGTCAGGGAGAGAGCCGAGAGACGTATGTTTGAGCCAAAAAAGTGGGAGTGTTTCTTGTCTCTTGGAAGCAAAAGAAAAGGCCGAGAGATGTAGTGGGAGAAAGAGTGTTAGGTTGGTCAAAAATTCATGATTTACCAAATGACAAGAAAGGTGAAGAAAATTGGAGTGTAGGAATGGGTTAAGTGTATTTGGTAGGGAAAATGATTAGAATGATTTTTCATTTTTTTTTTATTTTTTGTTTTTGTTTTTCTTTCTAAAATAAACCTGTAAAAAATGAGAAAAATACACATTAAAATGTAAGAAAATAAATAATTCATTAAATAGAAAATTTCACGAAAATATTAAAAATTGACAAAAATTTGGTGTCTACAACTGCAATACCTTGGATTGAAGAACCTAATGAGAAAGTAAAGTTGTACGCCAAAGGATTCAGACCGCTCAAAGTCGTCAGAAGAGTTACGCAGATAATCGGAGGAAGGACTTGGAATTTGCGGTTGGAGATCAAGTATTCCTTAAGATTATACCTTTAAAAGCAAGTTTGATGTCTGGGAAAGGAAAGAAGTTACAACCGAGGTTTGTAGGACCTTATAAGGTTATCCAACGTGTAGGAAATGTGGCCTATAAGTTGGAATTGCCACCGAGTTTGTCTCGAATTCACAACGTGTTCCATGTGTCTATGCTTAAGAAGTACCATCCAGACCCTTTTCACATTTTGCAACCGGAAAGTATCGAGATTGATGAGACCTTAACTTTTGAGGAGAAACCGGTAAAGTTTCTGGATTAGGAAGGTGAAGGAATTACGAAATAAGCGGATACCATTAGTAAAAGTTCTTTTGGAGGAATCGTGGAATTGAAGAGGCAACCTGGGAGATTGAAGAAGCAATTCGAGAAAAGTATCCAGACCTGTTCGCCAATCAAGGTAAATTTCGAGGACGAAATTTTCTTAAGGGGGAGAGGATGTGAAGACTCGCAAAATTTTATTATTATTTTTAAACTCCTAATTCTAGTTTATTTAATTATTTATTTGCCAAATATTCCGAATATTATTTTCTAACCTCTTTAGACTCTAATTAAATGGATTATAGTTTAGTTTATATTTTTAAAGTGATTCGATTCAAAAATTAATTTGAAAGCTCGTTAAGTGTGAATAGTGAATGCGCGTTTGGAAATAATAATCGATTCGAGAATACAATAAATTTTGAAAAATTGGAGACTTGTAACATTAGCCCTAAAGTGGTTAAACTTAAGTTTTAAATAATCAAGTGATAGTTAGTTATATTATTGTTATAAGAATTTCTTAGAGATTTCGCCTTATCGCGCGCAAATCGGAAGTTCGAGTTTTCGCGCGCGCGACTAATTGGAGGACTTTTAGAAATTATTTCTAAACTATTAAGAGTGAAAAATATTAGTATGAATATAAGTACATTAGATGTTTAGTGCACAAGTGAAACGAACTTGAGAGAAAATCGAGCACGAAACGCGCGCGCGGCGCGGCGGGGAGAGAGTTGACTTTTGGAGCTTTCTTAGCCACTCATTTTAGCTTCTAAAGGAAGCTTAATTGCAACACAAAATTCTCTCTGCTAAGCTTCAAGAACAGCCGGCCAAGAAGAAGAAAAACAACTCCAAAGGTCATCAAATTCTCTCTTCATTTCTTCACCAAATCTTCTCCATTTCACCTCAAATTTAACCACACTTAGCTAACCACTTGGTGATCATCTTAAGCCTACAAAAGGAGCCTCATTTCCATGGTTTTGCTGAGTTTCAAGTAACCGCAAAATTTCTGCTAGAATCATCAAGAAAGGTATTCAACGATCAACCTTGAAAATCTTAGTTTATGGAAGTAGTATTGCACGTATAATCTCTTATGATCATCGTGGGTAGTTTTGATTATGGTGAAAAATTGTTGTGTGGGCTCTATGAATTCCCACTATGACTTGTTGGGGCTTATTGATGAGTTTAATATTGTTAATGTTGGTTTAGTGCTTTAAATTGGTAGAAATAAGTGAGATTATGAAGGTAGTTCAAAGGAGGTGGAAGGAAGAAATTTTCCGATTCTAGCCCTGTGTTGTCCGTGGCCTTTAGGCGAATTTTTGTGGATTCTAATGGCTTAGTTATGATGTTTATATGTTATATGAGACGTGCTAGAATGTTTCATCAAAAAAATTCCATGAATGGTTGGCCAAATGTTGAATTTTCGTATAGACAGCAAATCTGGAAAATTTCCATCACTGCCCTGGGCAGTATTTTTGTTTCTGCTATATCGTTTTGCTCCGATGTCCAAATCAAAGTGCCATTTGCGGCACTGGAAACTAGAAATTCCTAGTTTTCTAACGGAATACAATGCATTGTTCTGATTCCACCCGAGTGATCCGTACCAACCTTGTAAAGTTGACTGTTTCTGTTTCTCGTCTGCCACTGAATGCCCTGTTTTGAGCAGCGACTTTGATGTTCAGGAATGAGCTAAGTTGTGGACAGATTTTGAGAATTGATTTCTTCTAATAATTGTAGCCTCATGAATATAGTTTTCAACGCCACTGACCATGCTCAATTCCGAGATGAATTGAGGAGATTTGTGGCCGAAAACCCGAAACTGACTAAGAGGTTGAAAACCCTCTTTTTGGCTAGTTGATGCCTTAGCTTTGATTGGGACTGGTTATTTCGAATTTCTTGGTGTTAATCGCCTACCAAATTGCACCTTGGATGTTTCTTAGACCTTGTCTTTCAAAAATGAATGATGTTTGAGGATTTTCATTGGCCAAATGGTTTGGAAAAGAGAAAAACACAAGTACAAGGCAGATTGCCTTTGCGAATTTTGGAAACTTTAGTGGCTTTGTTCACTAGCTTCCCAAATGAAATTTTCCATGAAATTTCATATAGGGATAGCCCTCATATGGCTAGTATTATACTACCAAATTTGGTACCATTTAGAGTTCATTTAGATGCTCAAATAAAGACCCAATATTTGCTGACTTCAACCTGGAAAATTGCCCTAATTGCTTCAATTTTTCAGCAGCTTTGAGCCTACTATATCTTGGTTCTCAAAACTCCAATTCTTGTTCCATTTGTTTGATTTTTAAACCTGATTTGCAACTCTAATTGAGTTCCAAATTTCAGAGGTTAGATCGAATTCTTGCTGATCTTGCTGAATTTTCAAAGTTGGTGAAAAACCAACCCCAAAACTGTTTTTGCAAGCTTAAAACAGCAAATTGGAGCCAATTTTTGAATATCTTCCGTTTAGGAATCATAGAAACATGTCTTCTAGGAACTTTTAGTACTTTGGAAGAGGTTTCCAATCTCGGTACCAATATTTCCAATTTTGGACCACGGAGAGTGAGTTATGAATTTTCCAAAAATACACCTCAAATCTGCAAAATTTTCAAAACTTGAAGGGAATTGAGTTTTCGAGACCCTTCCCTATCCTTCGACACTACTTGACCATTTTGGACTTGTTTTCAAGAAGGAAAACTAGTTTCTCCTTGTGTGTCTAAACACCACTTTTGAAACCTTGAAATTGAGCAAGTTAAGCATTTTTGTAAGATTTCTCTAGATTGCACAAGTGCTGCAACCTTTGTAATAATTTTGGGTTTTTAAGTAGCCGGTTCATTATTAATTGCTCAAGTACTCACGAGGACCTTGTGATTGTACTTTTGTATTTAGGGTTTTTAATGTACTTGGCTAGACTCGGAATTTTTGTATTAAATTGGGATTGGATGTAACTTTTGGGAAAAAATGTAAGATTTGGATGATTGATGCATTTTGTACTCATGGTGTTGTTACTATCGAATATTGGTTATGGAAGCGACTTTCTTAATTAGACTTATATTGTTGGTTATTTATAGTTAACCTTGAATTGTTTTGCCTTGAATTCTGACGTGAGTTGGACAGGCGTCCCGCGGATACCCTCTGGTTAGCCTTAGGGAGAAGTGGGGCATCACATTAAGAGCTTGAAAATTAACTAAGGTTCGAAATTTAAACGTTTCGTTTAACGAGAATCAAGTAATTGAAACTCATTTAGAGAATATTCGGTAAAACTCTTGCTCGCTCTTCAAACTGTGAAACTTTGAAACAATTATACTTTGAAAATACCATTGGAGTTCGAAGAACAAGGAAAACGTATTTCTATTAGTCGTAAATTTTATTTTCCAAGGGTACAAGTTTCGGTCGATTTCTAACTTATATACCTTTATGAAAGAAGACTTGAATATCCTAGACGATTCAATTGATATTCGTTTCTCAAATCCTTACTCAAATCGCACGTACATCTACCTAGCCTCTCGAGTTGCCAAATTTGGGCAGCACGCTCTTTGTTTACCTATTTTCCAGCCATTTATGGTTTCATTAGTTTTCTCAATTTCAGCCCCAAAATTATACACAAATAATATAACCACAATAGCCTTTCAATAGGCTCAATGTCACTCAATTTACAAAAACAATTGCTAAGCCAATTGACCGGAAATAATGTTTAAGATAAAAACAAAATAAATAGGTTTGATATTTCTTAGCATTTTGGTCACAACCGAAGTTACACTTATCGGATTGGGGTACACCATATACCGTTTCGAAGCTAAGACAAAGGATTACAACTTCCATGAAGACACCTCAAACCCATTTCACATTTGATCTAGGTGGAATTTGCAAATTATAGAACCAGAATTCATTATCAGTCTGGTTATAAGCACTGGATTTAAATGGCAATAAATTCAAACTACAAATGTCCGAATTGGAGGTGTTTTTCAGATGCGGTTAGAAAGCTGAAGCAATAGGGGTTAAAACCTTTCATGTTTTGGCCAAAGGCTGAATTGATACAGATCAAAGTGAAAAACAAATCCAAACATGTGAAATCTCAAAATTGCCCGCGGAAAAGAACATTTGGCAGTCAGGGGTATTTCAGTCATTTAATATGTTACAGTCTCTGATTGAGCGGAAATTTTACAAGAAGCTATATAACACCATTTCCTACAACTTTCATGTTTTGACCTAGGCCTAATTCGGCCTCTAACATGGACGAATGAAGCTGGTCAGAAGCAGGGCAGTTCAATGCTTAAAGCTGGAATTTAATGCATTCAAGGTATAAACTTTCATGTCTTGAACCACTACTCCAACTTCCTATCTAAGCTTATTAACATCATATGCTATATAAACAATAAGAAACACAACTGAACAACTCAAACCCTAGCTCAAAAATCCACCATAACTATCAAAACTACTTAAATAACCATCATTAGCCAAGAGTATAAGTTGTTATACAAATTTAAACAAGATTAAGGGAAAGAAAAAGAAAAAACAGCCTTGATACCTTGCCAAAGATGTTTACAAGAGAAACCTCAACCTTTCTTTCCAAACCTTTAGCACACCAAGCTTCCCAAGTTCCCAAATAAGAGGTTAATCGGTTTAGATTTTCGATTTTCACTCAACTAAATTAGAAATCAAGATTGAATGAAGTGGTTTTTTTTCTCTCTTGTTTTTCTCCCTCAAGTCTCGGCCACAATGAAGGAAATGAGGCAGAAATGGAGCTCCAAGAAAGGATAAGAAGCTAAGACTTGAGTTGGTCAAGGATGGTTGGATGACTTCCAAGTGTCACCACAAGATTTCATCTTGAATTTTTCTTCTTTTCCTTCCTTTTTAGTCAAGAATTTCGGCTCTCTCTCTCTAGGGTAATTAGGACTGATATTTTTTCACTAATGACAATGGAATTTAAGTTAATAAAGTGGTGGTCAAGTGGTGTGTTCACTGGTAACAAACGGTACCCGTCGGTTCACACCGTTTCTTCTTAACTCGCATGTACTAGGGTTTTTACTTACAATTCACTAACTTATTATTATTACTTCTAATCACACATTTAATATCATCTAAAACTCACTCTTAATCACTAAATTTAGTACACCCTCCGTACCGATTACTCACACTGCGAAAAGATGTAAAAACCCTAGTTTACCTTAACGATGAAAGAAAAGGGGAAGCCCTTGGTTCCATGATTAATTGTAACTATTGGGGAAGTGAATGAGTAGTAAAGTTATTGTGAAGTAATAATTTCCAAATTTAAGGGAATTTTAAGAAAAATATAAGGGATTTTACAAGTCCTCACACTCTCTCCCCTTAAGAGAATTTCAACCTCGAAATTCATACCTTCAGTTGTAAACAGCTCTGGATACTTTTCTCGCATGTCTTTCTCTAGTTCCTAAGTTGCTTTCTCCACTTCATGGTGTTTCCATAGAGTCTTAACCAGTGGAATTTGCTTGTTTTTCAAGTCCTTCACCTTTCTATCCAGTACTCGAATGGGTCGTTCGTCATAGGTCAAAGACTTCGTCCAATTCAATATTCTTCTGGTGGTAAAATGTGAGTCGGATCCGGATGATATTTTTTAAGCAAAGAAACATGAAAAATATCATGGATTCGAGACAAACTACCTGGTAATTCTAGTAAGTAAGCCACATTTCCTATTTGTTGGATTATACTGAAAGGTCCTATATACCTCGGTTGCAATTTTTCCCTTTTCCTGCTTTAATTTTTCCTTTCAGTGGAGTAAGGAGTAACCCTAAGAAACACTTTGTCTCCTATCTCAAACTCCAAAATCCTTCCTCCGATGATCGGCATAGCTCTTTTGTCGACTTTGGGCCGTTTGAAGCCTCTGACGAATCACCTTTACCCTTTCGTAGGTTTCCTCAATCCATGGTTATTGTGCCGGATCTATGATATTTCTCTCTCCTATCTCATGCTAATGGATTGGTGATCGACACTTTCGTCCATACAATGCCTTCATATGGGGCCATTTGAATAGACGAGTGGTAACTATTGTTATATGCGAACTCAACAAGGTTAGATATTGTCATCCAACTCCCTCAAAATCTACGATACGGCTCTAGCATATCCTCAAGAGTTTGAATGGCCTCTCAGGTTGTCCTCGGTTTGAGGATGATAGTGTGCCCCTATAACTCAATTTAGATCCCTAGAGCCTCTTGCAATTTCTCGCCAGAAGTGGGATATAAATCTGGGGTCTCTATCGGATACGATATTCAATGGTACCCCATGTAGTCTCACCACTTCCATCCATATAGAGTTTGGCAAATTTCTCCAAAGAATATTTCATATTAACTGGCAGAAAATGTGCGATTTTAGTTAAGCCGGTCTACTATCATCCAAATCGCATCATGACCTTTTTGACTTCGTTGGTAACTTTGATACGAAATCCATCGTCATATGCTCCCACTTCCATTCAGGGATCTCTAAAGGCTGCTAACAGACCCGACGATTTTTTTATGCTCAACTTTTACTTGTTGACATGTAAGACACTTTTGTACAAATTGAGCAATCTCCGCCTTCATATTATCCACCTGTGAGGACCCGATTTATTCCCTATTTTCTTACCATAATTATTTATAATAAGTATTGATTTGTGTAATTTAAATGACCAAGAAGTTTTTTTTTTAAAAAAAACCTAAATGTATAAATCCTAATATATTTTCTCGAAACTCTAGCTATGTGTGAAAATCAAACATTTGTTATTTTCTCAATTTTATGTGTGGTTGTGCATGCACACTCGAGTTAATTAAGACCTTGAGTGATTAGTAGCCTAGGTAAGTATGATTAAGCATTATTGGACTAAGTTGGATTTATACACTATGGACTTAATTGATAGGAAATGAAATCATTTGGGGCCAAGGTGAAAAATCATTGAAATGCTAGGGTGGCTTGACATAAGTTGACCAACCTTTGACCAAGCCTTAAATATCTCCTAAAGCTTATCATTCACCAAACTTAACATTTGAGAGCGTGAGAGAGAGAAACAATCGGGAGAAGGAAAGAACTGGGAGGAAAGGAGAAAAAAATTGAAGATTCATCCAACTTTTGATCATCTAACTTGGAGTTGAAAGCTAGGAGAAGGTGATTGGACTTGGGAACTTCCAATTTCATCAAGAACATAAGTCAAAGAGGTATTTTCCTTTTATATGGAAGCTGGAATTTGGGGTTAATTTGATGAACATGATGGATTTTGTTCTTGTTTTGGTTCAATTTATGATCTTTGATGCTTGTGAGATGATTCTATGGATTGGAATGGTTGATTTCTATGTGTATGTGCTTAGCCATGAATTTGGGTTAGGATTTCTTGATTTCATGATTTCATGATGAAGATGGATGGTATGGTTATTGATTTGAGGAATTGGTTCTTGGTTGATCTTGTAAATTCATGGTGTGAATTTGTTGATTTCTTGCTCTTGAAAATCCGGCCAGCTTGGTGTTGTTAGTTAGGATTCATGAGTTCATGTTTGTTTAGTTGTTTTCCTTGTATGTTATTGTGTACTCGGAATATTTCCATGAAGTGGTTAGTGATTTGGGTGTTGGATTGGCCACAAGGTAAGGTTGAAATTCAAGTTAGGGAGGGTTAATGTTCTTGGCCTACTTTGGTATGTTTAATAACCTCAATGGTTGATTGCTAGTGTGTTAGTAGTGCATTGGTGTTGCCAATTGATGATAATGTGTAAATTGGAGTTGATTTGGAACCAAATTTGAGGAGTTGTGAGCATTGGGATATTGTATGAGTATGTGAATGTGTGTGAGCCGAGGGTTATGCTGAGTGTATAAGTGCTGCCTTTGCATGCTTCTGATTGCTTTCGAGTCATTGGATTGCATGCGCGTGAATTGGTTTGATTTGGAACGTTTTGGGCGCGAGAGTCTGAAAACAGGGGAGGTTAAAACAGCAAATTTGGCACTGTTTTTCGTATTGTTCCATTGTGAATTGGGCCGAACACAAAAAATTGTAGCCCTATCTTCCAGTTTTCCAACGCATTTGGAAATTTCTTCAATCGCATCTTTGAGTGCTGAGTTATGGCCAATCGAATCTGGCCTAACAGACCTTTTGATATTAGAAACTGGAAACTGTTTTCTTGAAATTCGACCCAGATGGAGTGAAATCTGGGCAGAAATGGTCTTTCATAAAAGTTGTAAACTTGTTCTCTTAAGCTTCGAAACGGTACCCTCGTACACTTCAATCCGATACTTGTAACATGAGTTATGAGTAAAGGCGCACAGGGTGTCAAAACTGCCTTACATCTTTTTAGTGTGTTTTTTCCGTTTTCAGTCCGTTCTCATCCGTTTTTTTATTCCGCGCCCATGCGTATGCTTTCGTTGCTATTTTAAGTGTTTCTACACGTTGTTTTGGTGTTTTAGTAATTGTTGGGTGATCTTTTGGCTTTAGCTTTCACAGGAGGTGACGAGGTTGAGGAGACCGGGGAGCCTTTCTGATCTGTTTGCTTTTGTATACTACTGTTGGTGAGTAAATAGGACTTTATATGTGATTATATTATGAAATGTGGTAAGTGGCTGCCTTGGACGAGGGTGTACTTTATCGCACTCGGCCAAAGCTCCATATGTGGTTCTTGAATGCATGTGCTATGTGATAATATGATCTGTGAAATGTGATATTGCTATTGACAAGTGACCAAGTGGATGGTTTGATCTCAAGGGATGCCTTTGAGATCTCGAATGTATATGTTGCTCTCTGACCACTTAGATGGTCTGATCTCAAGGATTGCCTTTGGGGTCTCAATGGTGAATGTTATTCTCCCGACCAAATGGATGGTCTGATCTCAATGCCCTATGAGATCTCAAATGTTACTATTGCTCAAGCTGCTATGCACTGTAGACTGGCCAGAGTGGGTTGATAAGGTGGACGGTAGGAGTATAAGTGGGGTCTACAGATTATCGGTTGACGGAGTGTCAACGGCAGATCATGCGTGGAAATTGAATGGCTTTGAAGCCACCCGTATCCTTATATTGTGATGTTACTTTTGCTATTGATTTGAAATATCTGTGGAAAGGTGATTTATGTGTGTTCCCCCCTCTAATTATTCAATAAGCTTTATGCTTACCCCTTTTCCATTTGTTTTCCTTAGCAGGGGGCCCAAAGCGGGGAATTACACGTGGGAGCCATAGCGTAGCCTTTTAGTTTTAGTACTTGCTTTGGGTTGAAGTTTTGGCCATGTATATTATATTTTGGATAGTGATAGCGGGTGTGAGAAACCTTAACGGAGTTACCCCCTGACTCTCGTGGTCTTGTAGCGGATATTATGTATAATATATATATAATGTTCATATCGAACTTTTTGTGAGAATTTGATCTCTTTCATCGTTTATCGTTATTGAGTCCTGGTGTGAACTGGGCAGGCAATCCGCTAAGCCCTTTTGTACGCCCTTGGTGCGCGGTGGGGTCGTCACACCACCAATACAAGCTTTTGAGATCATGGTACATCTTACCACTACTTGGATGCCCACTGTATACCTTAGAACGGTGAGATTCCCTCCAAAATCTCCTTCCTCAGTTCTTCATTCTTAGGTACCACGACACGATTTCGAAATCTTAAAATCCCATCAGACCCTTGGTTGAAATCAGGCAATTCTCCTTTCTTTACTCTTTCCACCCACTTTTTGTACCGTTGGTTTTGTCATTTGGCCCTCTTTAATCCGTTTACAACAGTGTCGACTTCACCTCAATAATTTCCAAAAATAACTTTTCGTGGCTCCAGACGAGGGTTCCATTCACATACATCCTCCAACAAGCTCCACTCTCCCACCATTAAGTTTGCTAATTGAGCCTTTCGGAGCATCTGCTACAACGTTGCCTTCCTGGATGGTAATTAATCGTACAATCATAGTTTTTCTAAAAACTCCACCCACCGACGTTGTCTCAGATTTAGCTCTTTCTGAGAGAATAAGTATTTAAGACTCGTATGATCCGTGTATACCTCAAATGTTACCCCGCATAAATAATGCTGCCTTTTCTTCAAAGCAAACACAACTGCCTGCAAGTTCTAAATCATGGGTTGGATAGTTTTGCTCATGAGACTTCAACTCCAAGATGCGTAGGCAATGACATTTGTATTTTGTATTAAAACACACCTTAACCCTTCTCTCGAAGCATCGGTATAAACTGTATAACTATCCTTCCCGTTGGGCAAACTAGCACTGGAGCCATGGTCAATTGCTTCTTTAAGCTCTTGGAAACTATTCTCACACTTAACATCCCAAATGTACTTTCCTTGTTTCTTTGTCAATTAGTTAGGGGTCCCGCAATTCTCCGAAAAATTCCTTTATAAACTAACGGTAGTACCCCGCTAGACCAAAAAGTTTCGTACTTCAGTAGGATTCTCTGGCCGTTTTCATTTAGCTACAGCTTCCATTTTGGCCAGTTCCATAGTAAGTCCATCCTTTGAAATTATATGGCTTAGGAACGCCACTTTCTCTAACCAAAATTCCACACTTGTTGAACTTGGTGAACAACTAGTGCTCTCTTAGGGTTTGTAATACTATTCTCAAGTGTTGTTCATGCTCCTCCCTTATCTTTGAATACACCAGGATATCGTCAATAAACACCACCACAAACTTATCCAAATAGGGTTTAAACACTCGATGCATTAGATCCATGAATGCCGCTGGGGCATTAGTTAAGCCAAAGGTATTACCGCAAACTCGAAATGCCCATATCGAGTGTTAAAGGCCGTTTTTGACACATCCTTCTTTCTAATTCTCAATTGATAATACCCTTGTCGAAGATCCAATTTAGAGAACACCACAGCCCCTTATAATTGATCAAACAACTCATCGATATGGGCAAAGAATATTTTATTCTTAATGGTTACTGCATTCAATTCTCGATAATCAATGGCATAACCTTAAACTTCCGTCCTTCTTTTTGACAAATAGCACTGGAGCGCCCCACGGTGATTCGCTTTTATGTATGAATCCCCACTCTAACAGGTCTTGCAATTAAAATTTTAACTCCTTAAATTCAGCGAGTGCCATTCGATAAGGGATTTTTTGAAATGGGAGTAGTTTTCTAGTGGCAATGACACCAGTTCCTCCGGGAACACGTCTGAATAGTCATTGATCACCAGCATATCTTCCAGCTTACCCTTTTCTCCAAGAGTGTTAACTAGAAAAGTTAGATAACTTCGTACCCCATGACTAAGTAATTTCCTAGCCCTAATTCCTGAAATGAGAGCAGATGAGACTAACATAGCCCTCACGTCTAGTTTTAGAGTTGCCTCACCTGAGATGAAGAACTTAACCATCTTCGTACGACAATCTACCCGGCCATGATAATGAGCTAGCCAATCCATTCCTAGAATGACGTCGTACCCCTTAATGGCTAGACTTATAAGGTCAACTACTAATTTTGCTCACCAACCCATATATCGCAGTTTCTATACACCTTATTCGCAAGTAAAGTTTGATTACCCGTAAGTGTTCTTACTTCTAAATCATATGGCAGCCTTTCAACTTTCACATCAATTCTAAACATAAATGTGGGGCTAATAAAAGAATGGGTGGCACCAAAGTCTATCAAAATTGTGGTTAAACGATGGAAAATAGGAATCGTACCTTCCACTATCTCCGTCGGTTCAGGTACCGATTACTGGTCCAACGAGTACACTCTGGCCGCACCGTTGACCTGGTCCCTCCTACATTGGTCGGTTTCGGGTTTGATTTGCCAGCCGACTGAGTATCGCTAATTAGTGGGCAATTTGCAATCTGGTGCACTGTACTCCCACACCTTAAACACTTCCGAGCCTTTCTCCAGCAGATATCCTTGGTATGGTTTGATTTCCCACAACATCCACACGATACTCGGGAAGCGGAGGTCTGGCCTCCCTGTGGAACACCTCTTCGTTGTCCTCTTCCACTTTGGCCTCCCCTCGGAGTACCTCCTTTCGATGTACCCGTAAACCTTCCACCTCTAGTTCCGCGACCGGTTTTAGGGGGTGGCATGTTTCAATCACTCTGTGCCGGCCCTTGATTTCCACCTGGCGCCCTCTCCGTTTTGAGCGAAAATTTCTCACTTGTGCCTTGACAGTCTCTATTCTTTGGGTCTTCTCCAAAACCTCCATAAAAGTGCTAACCTGGGCCGCCGCCAAGGCCTCCTATATCTCTACATTGAGTCCCTGCACAAACCCTCCTTTGCTCCGTAAGCTATCAATTCGCGAGTAAATTTGGATAGTTTCGTAAACTGAGTCTCATACTCAGCTACACTTAAAGTCCCCTGACGGAGTTTAATAAAATCGTCCTTTCTCTTTCTCCTGAACGATAAGTGGGAGGTATTTTTCGTTAAACTCCCGCACGAAATTCAACCAGGTCCATGCGGTTCCCTCTCTCTCCCACTTAACTCTAACTACATTCCACCAATCCCTGGCTGGACCCTCAAACTAAAAAATAGCAAATTGCACTTGTCTATCCTCCGCATAATTTAAAGCGGCGAATATATTGATCATGGTTTCTAACCATCTTTCCACTACTTCAGGGTCCAGTCCTCCCAGAAACTTAGGAGGAGAGAACTTTTGTAAATCTCTCTAGGGCCCTATATTGCCCCATTTCTGGATCCCCAGATTGATTCACAGGAGTTTGACCCAGTTGCTCTACTAAACAAGCAAGGATATTGGTCATCTGTTGAATTGTAGTTGCCACCTGATCCCCACCTTTCGCTCGGGGTCCAGGTTGCGGTCCAGCTGTTTCACCTCTTTCTCCTCTCGATTCTTGCACCGGGTCCTGTGCCTGTTTACCTTCACGCCCACGATTAGAGCCACGCCCTCGAGTAGCTCCCTGATCCTTGACTTCTTCTACCTTCCATGATTCTGACTATCCAACTATATAATATAAAACAAAATAAGGTATGTGTGACAGCCCCACCTTCCCCTAAGGCGAACCAAAGGGTTTGGCGGACCGCCTGCCCAACTCTCGCCAGGACTACGAAGTCGAATCACACAAACCCTAGATTACGCACCGATCGAAACCAAAGAAAACAAACACTCCGAGACTACTATGCCGATTACACACAA